>JAZDUH010000023.1:0-315000 GCA_036419115.1 Scarus forsteni
GAAGACTGGCACGCTATAAAAGGTAAGTTAAAAAGAATCATAATAAATTTTGCCAAAAATAAAAGTTGGAAAGAAAAAGTAGAATATGAAAAGCTGGTAAGCAAAATGAAATGGATTACAAATCATGCTGACATGACCTCAGCAACTGAGAATGAGAGCCTGAATGCCATTAAAGCCAAGCTGGTGGGGATACAGATGGAACGAGGTAGGGCAGCAGCCATTCGGGCTAAAGTAGAGGACTTTTTACAGGGGGAAAAATACTCTGCTTATTTTCTTGGTTTAGAAAAACAAAAACAAGAGAAGTTAATGATAAAGAGTTTGATTAATTCAGATACTGGTATGGTAACAAATAGCCCGGAAGAAATTGAGGAAGTGGTTATTAAATTCTATAAAAATCTTTTTTAAAAAGATTCTACAGATGAGCATGCTGGCCAGGAGATGCTTGCTGGAGTCAAAGATAGACTAAAATCAGATGATATTAGGTGGTTAGATCTTTCTATCTCAAGTGAAGAAGTAAAGTGCGCTATAGAAGGCCTTAACAGTCGGAGGAGTCCTGGGGCCTCATGTACAAAGTGTGCGTACGCACAAAAACGTGGCGTACGCTCTTTTTCACGGCAAAGTACAGATGTATCAAGAGTGAAATGACCGTGGAAATGTGCGGTGCCTCACGCCAGCTTCATGGCTGGCGTACGCCGGTTCTACTGCTGTTGCTCTTTTGGCGACACCTAGAGGTGATGCCGGGAAAGTGTTAAATGGGCTAAATAAATGTGAAAACAAGTCGTTCTCAGAGACACAACAACAATTAACACTTATGAACAATTAACACACCCACGTGTCTGCAGTTACATGTGTAATAGTTGTGGATAAAATACCGTTAAACAAATCGGCTGCTTTAGCAGTGTGAGAAGACGTAAATGTTGCAATACGAAGACAGCGTGTGTTCGGAGATTGAGAGGATTTACAGAAAAATGAGGACGATCATCAGCCGTTTTTAGTTGCAGAGGGCAGTCCTCCTGAAACCTTGCGCAGAGCCGCAGACAGCATTCACATTAAAGTACAATTTGCAGTGAAAGACGATTTCCTAAACGTGATCAGAGTTGTCTGCTGCACACACTATAAAAGAGCCATCACATGATGAATGAAAAGGTCATATGTTAGGTGCAAAAGCCGTTAACCAACATTGTGGCGAGGTGGCCACTAAACGCTGGCACTGTGCATGATGGGGACTTCTTGGTCAGTAAATTTATTACAGTAGTTGTCTTAAAATAATCCTCATTATGCGCATTGAGCATGTGCGCCCCCAATTCTATCCCGTCTTTACAGCATCTTTACTAATCAGTCGTTGAAGTTTGTGACTTCCTGTTTTTTGCTGATTAAACTACGTCTTAAGATCTTTCTGTTAAGCACCTGATTGTCTCTGTGTGTTGTGTAGTCATCTTAATAACCCCGTGCGTAAAAGTGGGAAATGATCAGCCTCGCCTTTTCTCTGACGCACTTCTGCGCTGATTTGAAACAACAGGGTTTGATCCATGTTAGTAGTTTAGAAAATTAATGAACAAAAACTGTAAATCAAGTTTACTGTGATATCCTGTTAATGTGGCATGTTTAAATTTAAATTTAAATTCAGAAGATTTCAAACCAAATAATACCATACAGCGTTTACGCATGAACCTCTATCCGAGGGGTCGGCAAGTTTGGCCTCGGGCCATATTTTTTCTTTAGAGCCACTTCATGTCGGGCCAGAACATAATCAGAGGTTAATATATACAGATGATGATTATTGTTAATTAATGCATAAACAAGGGAGTGACGAGAGAAAGTGGGAGCTCACTTGGATGATCGACTGGAACCCCTATTACGCACATATTAAGAAAAAAAAAAAAAAAATCACACCTCTTTACGCTGTTTGTATTAAAATATCTGTTGTTTTATTTATTAATATGTACCAAAATCTTTAATGGGATTTATAAGGCAGAAATAACAGTTTCCAGGACAGGGAATGTCAGATGTTTTTATTCATTAATTGGGATATTCAAGCTGAAATCAACTTTTAACGACTCTTCTTAAAAACCTGACAAATAATTCACAGCCAACGTTCATACAGACGTGTTTTTAAGCTTTTATTATTCACAGATGATTGTTGATCTGCAGCGGTCATCCGTGCACAATTCAGCACTACCTTATGTTTAAATGAGACAGCATGAATGAGTGAACACTCTGCTCCTTTCTTATCTGCTCTCAGATAAACTAACAAACATCAGAACAGATGATTCAACAAAGTTTTTGTCTCTGTTACGTCTTTCATCTCTTCTGCAGCGATCTCCCAACAGGACAGAGCGGCCGCTTTTTGGTTCAAAAGAAAAAAAAAAGGCGGGACGCTATATGCCGACTTCAGCCCAGTTTCATGTGGCTGTGTATGAACAAATAATGTGAGTTACACAAATACACAGGTATTTACCTTGGAGAATCGCCCACATGTCCTCCAACCACCCCTGAGAGAGCAGAGTCTGTTCACATGTGGTGGCTTCTTCTCCTGCACCCGCCCCCCCCAACCCCATCCCCCGTTCTGACCACATGGGCCTCAGCTTCACCCTGACTTTGGACCAATTCCTTCATCTATACTTGTGTGCCCTCTGACAGTCTCACATACTCTCCCACTTACTCGTCTTGTATTTGTTGCTTATAATTATTTTATATTATTCCAATATATTATGTCAGGACAGCGTGCCAAAGAGGACGTTTTTGAGCGCCTCCACTTCAGTGAGTAGTGCCTCAAAAGCACTTTCCATGAAATTCTTTATTAAGACCATCTTACTATTTTTTTTTTTTAATTTTCTGATCATCCAGAGAGGGGAATCTCAAGCGCAGGGCTCATTTAAATGTGATTTGTGTATGTATTTGGAGGCGTGGACGGGGAGGAGTCGGGTACTCAAACATGTGCGCTCAGTTCCACGCTAATTGGGATGTACAAAGGAAATGTGCTTGGATTCATGTGTGCGCACAGATTCATACATCTGGATATTTTTGTGCGTACGACGTTTTCTGGATTTGATCGTACGCCATGTTCTAGTCTGAAATCCACGCAAGTCTTTGTACATGAGGCCCCTGGAGAGGACGGCCTCACAGCTGAATTTTTTGTTCATTTTAAGGAGGCGATCGCGCCTCTTTTATGCAGTCTTTTTAATAATATGATTAGTACAGGTAAGGTGCCGGAGGGGTTTTCCGCGGGTGTCATCACTCTCATTTATAAGAAGGGGGACAAGAGGAATATTAAAAACTATAGGCCGATCACCCTTCTTAACACAGATTATAAAATCTTAGCTAAAATAATAGCTAACAGAATGAAGGAGGTGGCCGGGGATGCAGTGCACAGTCTGCAGGCGTATGGCATCCCTGGTAGAGACATAACCGATTCAATACTGGTGATCCAAGCTGCCATCAGGGCAATGGGGGAGGAAGGAGGCTTCCTTCTAAACCTGGACTTGGAGAAAGCTTTTGATCGTGTGGACCATAAATTCATGTTCAATGTCCTCAAGAGCATGGGTTTTGGTAACATTTTTATTAAAATGGTAAGTTTATTGTATATAGATGCTAAATCTAAAATTAAAATTAATGGTAGGGTAAGTAGTGAATTCAAAATAGGTAAGTCGGTGAGGCAGGGTTGTCCTCTGTCTCCTTTGTTATTTTCTTGTGTTGTAGAAACCCTGGTAGCGGCGATTAACTATAGCAGCTGCATCAAGGGACTACCGCTGGCACCTGGCACAGAAAGAGCAGCAGTTGTGCCCTTCGCTGATGACATCACTATCCTAGCCTCACAGGCAGAAGAGGTGGAGGAATCAATACAGGTTATCAATAAATTTGAGATGGCCTCAGGGGCAAAGCTAAACAGAGGTAAGTCAGTTTTATTTTATAAGAAAAGGGTAAGTAATAGTAGGTGGGGGTTTAGAGAGGTTTTAGATGAGGTAAAGATTTTAGGTGTGCATATCTCGTCTGATCTCGGAAGCTAAGCAGGGTCGGGCCTGGTTAGTACTTGGATGGGAGACCGCCTGGGAATACCAGGTGCTGTAAGCTTTTCCTCCACTGGGGATGGCTGCTGCTGCTGCTTCACTCAACACACACATCAAGAGCAAGCAGTGCACAGATGGTTACGTTGAATGGGACCAAGCTATTTGCAGCTTATGTCTATCATTAAAACCAGCTTCTAACACATTTTGACAAAACCATACAAACTTTTGACTTGCTCCTGTCTGTTGCTGCGTGTCTTCTGTAAGGTGGCCTTGCAAAAACTGGTGAAAAAAAATGCCCTAATCCTCATTCCAGAAGATGACACTTTTGCCCCATGGCTTTCTCTACTGGATTCTCACTTGTACTGCTATTCCACAAGCAACCCAAAAGCAGGTTGGGTTCAAGAGTGAGTCATACTACACAGTGTGGACACGGTCCACAGCATCTTTAAATATCCAGGTCATGTCAGAGACCTTCGCTTACGGCCATACCACCCTGAACACGCCCCTTCCGGTCGCGAGTCAGAGTGAGTGAGTGAGCAGTGATTGCAGCGCGTGCGGTGAGAGCGGAGCTAGCGGACTCCTTATCTTCTTTTTCGTCTTTTCCTTAGTTTATCCTTACTTTTATTATCCTGAGTTTCCGTGTGTTTTGTGTTTTTTCTAAGGGCTTCTGATGTACCCCCCGACAGTCTGAGTACTGTTCGGGGGAGGCCAGTTTGTTTGAGTTTTTTTTCGGCTACTTTAGTTATGGACGGACCAAGGGCTATGGACAAAGCTAACGCTAACAGGGTAATGGCTAAGAATAACGGACAGAACTTAGACGCACGGACCCCTGCTTCGGTGGGCTCGAAGGAGAGCCTACCGAAGCAGGGAGGACAAGTAAATGGTAAGGATAAAAGTGTGAGTGAGAAGTGTATGAGCGAAAATGTTGTGTTTGTTGAGAACAGCGGAAGTAGGGGAAACGAAGACGTACGGCGCGCAGAGCGCATGCGCAGCGGCCGCGCACGAACGGAACAGAGGCAGAGCGGAGGAATGGCGGCCGAACCAGAACCGAGACTCGAGCAGTCTGGCAGCGGGGTCGGTGGCGAAGTGTTGACGGAGAAAGGAGGAGAAAAACGGACGAATTCGGGCGAGACGAAGGCACAACAGGCGGACCGGGGACAGCAAGATGGCGGCGGCGGAAGTAAAGCGGGGAAGGTAAGTGATACAATGAGGAAAGTAAAGGAACTATTTGAAGAGGCAAAATATGATAAAGAGAAGACTGTGATTTTGGAGGTCCAGGGGCAGGGGCAAGTTTCAGCTCTTGAACTAATGAGGGTAGTAAGAGGTCTTTTTGGAGGGATAATAGCATGCAGGGCGACTGGAGCCAAGACTTTTGAGGTGACCATGTCACACATTAAAGGGAAAGAAAGATTATTGGATGGTTTCAAAATAAATGATGTGGAAATTCACGGGAAAGGTTTATGCAATGACGAGTTAGTAGTTTCTTTTTTAAATCTCCCAGCGTATATCACAGATGAGGAGATCCTTAAGAAGCTAGATAACTGGGGAGTAACAGCCGCCTCCCCAATCAGACGCCGCATGTGGCCGGGAACTAAAATAGCTGACGGCACAAGGTTTCTGAAAGTTAAATTCACAGAAACAGTACAGTCTCTACCGTATTCTGCAAGATTTGACACAGCATTGGGGCCTGAGTATTTCAGAGTCATACACGACAGGCAGGCAAGGGTGTGTAGATTATGTATGCAGCCAGGGCACATATTGAGGGACTGCCCGGAGTTTACGTGCCACAAGTGCGGGGTACAGGGTCATTATGCACGAGAGTGCGTAATGGGGAAAAGAGAGAAGGAACAGGCCAAGTGCAGTATATGCTACAACAAAATGAGCTTATGTATATGCAATGAGACGGAGGAGGAGGAAGAGGAGGAGGAGATAGAAAGCATGGAAGAGGAGGAGGGGATGGAAGAGGAGGACAGAGAACCCTAACCCTAAGAGCAAGGGGGGGAAAAGGGGAGAGCCAAAAGAGCGGCTGTGGGCGTGAGGGCTGAGCCAGCAAAAAGAAAAGCGGCGGCTGTGGACGTGATGTCTGAGCTAGCCAGAGTGGACGAGGCGGCTGTGGGCGTGAGGCCTGAGCTAGCCGAAACAAAGGCGGGTACGGCTTGCTCTGACCTAGCCTTGTCCAGGTCTCTCCCCCAGGAGGCCCCCAGGGCGCAGCAGGGTGGTCAGAGCCAGGTTGAGGCCCTGGCTCTGGCCAAACCCAGCGGTGCGGGGGTGGTGATGGGGGAGGAGAGTCTCGGAGTGATGGAGACAGAAGAGGAGGCTCTCCCCTGCGGTCAAGGAGGGGGGAGGGGGGAAGAGCTGAAAGGGCCCAGAGTCAGGGGGAGACAGGGAGGGGTCCCTGATCCCCCCCGGGCGGGAGGCCCGGACAGCTCGGGAAGTGAACTGGACATGGAGGCGGTGGCCAGAGTAAGGACGAGCTTGCACAGGAGCAGGAGGTTGGGGAGAAAGAAGATAGGTGAATAACAATGAACTAAGATGTCTCCCTAAATAGTCTAGAATGGCCTCCCTGGTATCATTAAATGCCCGCGGGCTTCGCACGGAGTCGAAACTCCGGGCAGTCCTCTCAGAAGTGTCCAAATATGCAATTATATGTTTACAGGAAACCAAATGGGATGCCGTCAGCGTGGAGAGGGCCCGGTCAGTGTGGCAGGGCAGCATGGCTTACAACAACGGAGGTGGTACCTCCGGAGGGGTAGCCATGCTGTTCAGGGAGGCGGCTGGCATAACATGGGGGGAGGTATTCGCAGACGACAAAGGGAGAGTTTTAGTTGTAGATGTAGTGTGTCAATCCTGGGAAGGAAGAATCATGACGGTGCACGCGCCCAATACTGAGAAAGAGAGGGTAGATTTTTTAAGCAATTTAGAAAAATGGATAACAAATAAAACAATAATTATAGGGGATGTAAATATAATACAAACTATAGAAGACACAGGGAATAAAGATTTCTTAAAGAATGACATAAGTAGATATAAATTGGCTGATATGTGTTTTAAATATAACTTGATAGATATATGGAGGGCCATGAATCCTGGTATTAAAAAATATAGCAGAATGCAAAAAGTAATAGATAGATGGTGCAAATCTAGAATAGACTTGTTATTCATATCAGGTAGTTTAATAAATAAAGTCGAAGAGGTGAGTTATGGCCCCTGCCCCTGGAGCGACCATAGTTTCCTTTTTTGTAAATTGGTAGGAGGAAAGGAGAGGAGTAGAGGAGGGGGGAGCTGGATCTTCAACGCGGGCCTATTAAAGGATGATTGGTTTTGTAAGAAATTAACCAAAATATGTGAATACTGTGAGCAGGAAATGGAATGGGAGGAGGACGACAAAGAGAAACTAGGTAAGTGGTCAAAATTTAAAGACAGAATCAAAAGGCAGACAATAAATTATAGTAAAAATAAAAGATGGAGAGAGAAACAGATTGAAGAAAATTTAAGGAAAGAATTAAAAGAAATAGCAGAGAGGGCGGACGTGGCCTCGGAGGCGGAGCTGAACCAGCTGAGCGAAATAAAAGCTCGGCTGGTTAAGCTCCAAAAGAGAGACTGCGAGGCCGCAGCTACTAGAGCAAAGGTAGAAAAATTTTTAGAAGAGGAGAAATATTCAGCTTTTTTCTAGGCTTGGAAAAAAGAAAGCAAGAAAAACAAATGATAAATGAATGAATTAATGATAAAGGTGATAAGACTAATGATAAAGACGAAATAGAAGAAATAGCTGTAAACTATTATGAAAGCATGTTTAAAAAAGAGGAGGTAAATAGAAACGAAGGATTGAAATTATTAAATAATATAACACATAAAATCAATGTAGAAGATAGAGAAACTTTAAAACGGGAAATATCAATAGGAGAAGTGGAGAGAGCAATATATGGTTTAAATAAGGGAAAGAGTCCAGGTAGGGATGGCCTAACGGCAGAATTTTATAAATCATGTAGGAAGCAAATAGCACCTTTTCTAATGAAAATATACAACATAATGATAAGAACAGGGGAAAACCCAGGAGGGTTTACAAAAGGAATAATTAGTTTAATTTTTAAAAAAGGAGACAGGAATAATATAAAAAACTATAGACCAATAACTTTGTTAAATACTGATTATAAAATATTATCAAAAATAATAACTAATAGAATGAAGGAAGTGATGGAGGGGGTAGTGAAAAGCCTCCAGGCCTACGGCATCCAAGGGAGAGACATACAGGACTTAATAATAACAATACAGGGGTGTACAAGAGCTCTAAAGAGGAAGGAGGCTTTCTTTTAAATTTAGATTTAGAAAAAGCTTTTGACAAAATAAGTCATGAATATATGTGGGAGGTGTTATATAAAATGGGGTTTGGAGAAGATTTCATTAAAATAATCAAGCTTTTATACAACAATGCAACATCTACTTTAAAGATAAATGGAAGATTAAGCAAAGAGTTTAAAATAGGGAAATCAGTAAGACAAGGATGTCCTTTATCACCCTTATTATTTTCGTGCGTGATAGAAACCTTAGTTATTGTTTTGAACAATGATGTACATTTAAAAGGACTGCCAGTGGCCCCGGGACATGCGAGAGTGACTGTCGTTCCCTTTGCAGACGACGTCACCATCATGGCCTCAGAGGCAAAAGAAATACATATAATAATTGATCATATCAAGACTTTTGAGAAAGCCTCAGGAAGTAAACTAAATAAAACTAAAACAAACCTATTGAAGGTAAGCAGGGGGGTGAATGATTCATGGGGTTTCAATGTAGTTAAGGAAAAATTAGACGTGCTAGGCATCACTGTGGGCATAGGAGGAGAGGAAGTCACAAAGTGTAATTGGGAAAAGGTTATTAGACGGGTGAAACACATTGTTTATAGGTGGAGGCTTCATGGCCTGAGTCTCAGAGGAAAGGTAATTGTATGGAACGCTCTAGTAGCTTCTACTACATTGCACGTGCTGGGTACCTGTGAGCTGCCAGATTGGGCCTCAAAGGATTTTAATAGCATCCTCTCCTCCTTCTTATGGAGAGGAAAGGGAAATGCGATCGCTCACAAGGTTTTGATTAATGATAAAAGGGAGGGGGGATTAGGACTGATTGACATGGAGGCAAAGAAGGATGCTCTCCGGGTAAAAATTATGAAGAAATTTTTGGATTCGGACAGGCAGACTCCCTGGAGGGGGGCGCTGGTCGGCTGTTTGGCTGAGTACGGGGAGGGAGATGTGCACGACCTGTGCGTTCTTCCTCCGGGAAAGGCCTGCAGCCGGGTGCCGCCTTTCTTCAGGGAAGTTTTGGAGGCATGGGGAAAATTGTTACCCCACCTCGAGCCTAAAGAAGTGAATAAGAGCTGGTTGACGCGGTTGCCTTTTCTCGGGACTCCTTTCCTTAAATACGAAGGAAAGGTGCTGTCTTGCGCTCCATTGCAGGCAGCAGGGGTCGCGAAGATAGGTTAGACAGCGCACTGCCGGGGGCCTGGAGGAGAGCTCTATGTGAGAAAGAACGAGTGGGGGAGGCTCCTCTGGAGTTCCTCCTGTGCCTTGAACATGACACAATTGAAATTAAAACAGTCAAAACATCAGCCTTGTACAAATTCCTCGTGTCCAAGCAGGGGAGGAGGCCGACCGCAGAAAACGTGTGGAGAGGGCTCTTCCCCGGCAAGGACACGAGGAAAATATGGGAAAATCTAGACAACAAATACATAACTGCGAAGGCATATAATCTGGATTTTAAGATAAGGCACAGGAGGGTCTTCACGGGAGTCGTCCTCCACCAAGTCCACGGGGAGCTCTTCTCTAGGACCTGTGCAGTGTGCTTAGATGGGGATGAGGATGTCACGCATTTGTTTTGGCACTGTGGGAAGTTGGGAGAGTTTTGGATGTATGTTTTTCGTTTGTTATCTTCTTTTTGCAGGTTCAAAGGGGTGGCGATGGACACATGGACAGCACTTTTTGGAACAGACAACAAACATCGGCTCATCAACACCTTACTCTCACTAGCACGACTAGCGATTTGGACACGGAGAAACACGGCACTGCATGAAAAAAGGACACTTCCGGTCACCAGGATCTGGATCAAACTCATCAGGACACACTTCATGACACTTCAACACGCGGGGATATTGGAAGCACTGGTGGGGGACTGCAGTACTTTTTGCTGGGTGGATTCTTTTAAGACTTTGGAATTTTGTTTTGATTAAGGGATGGGACTAATTTAATGCACTTAAATAGACAGATTTATTGTTTTAAGTTATGTGAGATTATTTAATGTTTGTTGTTTTTTTCTTCAAATGTAAACTCAGGGGTTGTTTTGGGGGGGTTGCTTTTTTGTTCTCTGTAGATGGGATTTCAGAAATAGGGGTGAGTTTAGTTTCCATTCATATTGGTTGGGGATTGTTTTTATTTTGGGGAAATGGATTTAAAAAAAAAAAAAGGAAGTTTTGGTGCGTGTGTTTGTACAAAGATGTTTAAATAAATGTAAGCTGTATTTTTTATAATAAAAGATAAAAAAAAAAAAAAGCACACCCGATCTCGTCTGATCTCGGAAGCTAAGCAGGGTCGGGCCTGGTTAGTACTTGGATGGGAGACCGCCTGGGAATACCAGGTGCTGTAAGCTTTTCCTCCACTGGGGATGGCTGCTGCTGCTGCTTCACTCAACACACACATCAAGAGCAAGCAGTGCACAGATGGTTACGTTGAATGGGACCAAGCTATTTGCAGCTTATGTCTATCATTAAAACCAGCTTCTAACACATTTTGACAAAACCATACAAACTTTTGACTTGCTCCTGTCTGTTGCTGCGTGTCTTCTGTAAGGTGGCCTTGCAAAAACTGGTGAAAAAAAATGCCCTAATCCTCATTCCAGAAGATGACACTTTTGCCCCATGGCTTTCTCTACTGGATTCTCACTTGTACTGCTATTCCACAAGCAACCCAAAAGCAGGTTGGGTTCAAGAGTGAGTCATACTACACAGTGTGGACACGGTCCACAGCATCTTTAAATATCCAGGTCATGTCAGAGACCTTCGCTTACGGCCATACCACCCTGAACACGCCCCTTCCGGTCGCGAGTCAGAGTGAGAGGCAGTGATTGAGTGCACGTGCGAGGAGAGCGGAGCCAGCGGACCCCTTTTCGGTTTGTTTGATTCTTTTTTAGTTCATATTACGTTCTATCAACCTGAGTTTCCGTGTATTTTAAGTTTGTTTTAGTGGGCTTTGATTTTACCCCCCGACAGTCTGGGTACTGTTCGGGGGAGGCCGGTTTTTCAGTTGGTTAAAAACATGTTTTCAGTTATGGACGGACCTAAGGGAAAGAAAAATGCTAACGCTAACAGGACAAAGAGTAAGGCTAACGGAAGGGATTTAAATGCACGGACCCCTGCTTCGGTGGGCTCGAAGGAGAGCCCACTGAAGCAGGGAGGGTTGAGTGAAGGTAAGGTAAAAGGAGTGAAAGATGTGGGAATGAGCATAAATGAGAAGCAGTGTGTGAATGGCGGAAGCAGGGGTGAGGAAGACGTACGGGCCGAAGAGCGCATGCGCGGCGGCCGCGCACTAACAGAAATAAGAGCAAGCACAGAAACGGTGGCAGAACCAGAGCCAGGATTCGGGCAGTCTGGTGAGGGAGTCGGGATTGACCCGGTCGAGGTGAGTATGGGTGGTAAACGAGCGGATCTTGACGGGAAAGAAACGAAACAGACGGACGGAGGAAAGCAAGATGGCGGATGCAGCGATGAACAGGTAAGTGAAAATATGAGACAGGCAAGGGAATTGATGACAGAAATGATGTATGATAAAAACAAAACTGTTATTTTGGAGGTCCAGGGGCAGGTTTCAATAATGGAACTAATGAGGGCAGTGAGAGGGCTTTGTGGAGGAATAATCGCGTGCAGGGCGACAGGGGCGAGGACGTTTGAGGTAACAATGTCGCACATCAGAGGGAAGGAGAGATTACTGGACGGGTTTAAGATGAATGGAGTGGCGATAATGGGGAAAGGGCTTTGCAATGATGAGCTGGTGGTTTCTTTTTTAAACCTTCCGGCGTATATAACGGATGAGGAAATCTTAAAGAAGCTGGAGGGTTGGGGAGTAGCAGCCGCCTCCCCGATCAGACGTCGCATGTGGCCGGGCACTAAGATCGCTGATGGCACAAGATTTTTGAAAGTAAAATTTAATGAAAAAGTTCAGTCTTTGCCCTACTCAGCTAGGTTTGAAACAGCACTGGGACCGGAATATTTCAGGGTTATTCACGATAGACAAACTAAGGTCTGTAGGATGTGTATGCAGCCGGGACACATTCTGAGGGACTGCCCGGAGTTTTTTTGTCACAAGTGCGGAGTCCAGGGACACTGCGCCAGAGAGTGTGTAGCCGAGAAGAAGGGCAAGGAGCAAAACAAGTGTAATATCTGCTTTAATTTTATGTCTGAGTGTATTTGTAATGTGAGTGAGGAAGAGGAGGAGGAAGACGAAGAGGAAGGGGATAGTGTGGAGGAAGGGGGAAGGATGGAGGAAATGGAAGCAGAAGAGGAAGAGCAGGAGGAAGGGAGGGGGAGAGCCATGAGAGCGGCTGTGGGCGTGAGGCCTGAGCCAGCAAAAAGAAAAGCGGCGGCTGTGGGCGTGAGGCCTGAGCTAGCTGAGACGGACGAGGCGGCTGTGGGCGTGATGTCTGAGCTAGCCGAAACAGGGGCGGGTACGGCAGTGTCTGGCCTAGCCCTGTCCGAATCTCTCCCCCAAAGAACCCCCGGGGCACGGCAGGGTGGTCAGAGCCGGGCTGAGCCTCGGACTCTGGCCAAGCCCAGCGGAGCAGGGGGGGTGACGGGGGGGGGAAGTCTCGAAACAATGGAGACCGAAGAGGAGGCTCTCCCCTGCGGTCAAGGAGGGGGGAGGACGGAGGAGCTGAAAGGGGCCGGAGCCGGGGGGAGACAGGGAGGGGTCCCTGACCCCCCCCAGGCAGGAGGCCTGGAAAGCTCGGAAAATGAAATAGACATGGAGGCTGTGGCCAGAGTCAGGACAAGTTTATCCAGAAGCAAGAGAAAAGGAAAAAAGAAGATAGGAGAGTAGAATGTACTAAAACATCTCCCTGATCAGTCTCAGGATGACCTCCCTGGTGTCGCTAAATGCCCGTGGGCTCCGCACGGCATCAAAGCTCCGGGCAGTCCTTTCAGAGGTGTCTAAATATGAAATCGTGTGCTTACAGGAAACAAAATGGGATGCCGTCAGCGTGGAAAGTGCCCGGTCAATGTGGCGGGGAAGCATGGCCTACAACAACGGAGGTGGTACCTCCGGAGGGGTGGCCATGCTGTTCGGGGAGGCGGCAGGTATAACATGGGGGGAGGTGTTCGCGGACGAGGAGGGGAGAGCTTTAGTAGTCGACATAGGGTGTAAAATGTGGAAAGGAAGAATTATAACAGTGCATGCGCCAAATACTGGAAAAGAAAGAGTAGATTTTTTGAAAAAATTAGAGAAATGGATAACAAATAAAACAATAATTATAGGAGATATAAACATAATACAAACTGCAGACGATGTACGGAATAAAGATTTTCTTAAAAATGATATAAGTAGATATAAATTATTAGATATGTGTACAAAACACAACTTAATAGATATATGGAGGGCTCTGAATCCAGGGAAAAAAACGTATAGTAGAATGCAAAAAGTTTTAGATAGATGGTGCAAATCCAGAATAGATTTTTTGTTAATATCTGGCAGCTTAATAAATAAAATCCAGGATGTGAACTATAGCCCCTGCCCATGGAGCGATCACAGTCTTTTATTTTGTAATTTTATAAGAGGAAAAGAGAGAAACAGAGGAGGAGGAACCTGGATTTTCAACTCAGGCCTGCTGAAGGATGAACTGTTTTGTAAAAAACTAATCAAAATGTGTGAATATTTTGAGCAGGAATTGGAATGGGAAGAGAACGACATGGAGAAACTAGGTAAGTGGTCCATTTTTAAAGAAAGAATCAAAAGACAGACAATAAATTACAGTAAAAATAAAAGATGGAGGGAGAGAATGTTAGAAGAAAACTTAAGGAAAGAGTTAAAAGAGATAGAAGAGAGAGCAGATGCGGCCTCGGAGGAGGAGCTGAACCAGCTGAGCGACATAAAAGCTCGGCTGGTTCAGCTCCGAAAGAAGGAGTGCGAGGCCGCAGCTGTTAGAGCTAGGGTGGAAAAGCATTTAGAAGAGGAAAAATATTCTGCCTTTTTCTTAGGTCTAGAAAAAAATAAACAGGAGAAACAAATGATAAATGAATTAATAAATGATAAAGGAATCAAAACTAATGATGAAGAAGAGATAGAAAAAATAGCTGTAAACTATTATGAAACCATGTTCAAGGAAGAGGAGATAGACAGGAATGAAGGAATTAAATTATTAAATAATATAACAAACAAAATAAATACTGAAGACAGAGAAACTTTAGAAAGAGAAATAACAATAGAAGAAGTAGAGAGAGCAATCAAAGATTTAAATAAAGGGAAAAGCCCAGGTAGTGATGGCTTAACGGCAGAATTTTATAAATCATGTAAAAAACAAGTTGCAAAAATATTAATGAAGGTGTATAATATAATGATTAAAACGGGAGAAATACCAAAGGATTTCACAAAGGGAATAATAAGTTCAATATATAAAAAAGGAGAAAGAAATGATATAAGAAATTATAGACCGATAACTTTATTAAACAATGACTATAAAATATTATCAAAAATCATTACTAATAGAATGAAAGAGGTGATGGGGGAAGTAATCAAAAGTCTCCAAGCCTATGGCATCCCAGAAAGAGACATTCAGGATTCTATAATAACAGTGCAGGGGTGTGTAAGAGCCATAAAGGAGGGAGGAGGTTTTCTTTTAAATCTTGATTTAGAAAAGGCTTTTGATAACGTTAGTCATGGTTATATGTGGGAGGTGTTACTAAGTATGGGATTTGGAGAAGAATTCATAAAAATAGTAAAATTATTGTATAGTAATGCAACATCTTTGTTAAAAATAAACGGGAGGTTAAGTAAAAATTTTAAAATCAAAAAATCAGTAAGGCAGGGATGTCCTTTATCACCGTTATTATTTTCATGTATTATACAAACTTTGGTTGTAGCTTTAAATAAAGACAAAAATTTAAAAGGACTGCCGGTGGCCCCGGGAAGGGAGAGAGTGACTGTAGTGCCCTTTGCGGACGACGTCACCATCATGGCCTCGGAAGCACAAGAAATAAAAATAATAATTGAGTACATTAAAATGTTTGAAAAAGCCTCGGGAAGTAAACTTAACAGAGGTAAAACAAAGCTTTTGAAGGTAAGTAGGGGGGAGGAAAATTCATGGGGGTTTAATATAGTTAATGGGAAATTAGATGTTTTAGGAATCACGGTGGGCATAGGAGAAGATGAAGTCACAAAAAGTAATTGGGGTAAGGTCATTAGTCGGGTGAGACACATTGTGTACGGGTGGAGGCTTCGTGGCCTGAGTCTCAGAGGAAAGGTAATAGTATGGAACGCTCTAGTAGCTTCAACTACATTACATGTCCTGGGAACCTGTGAGCTGCCAGATTGGGCGCTGAAAGAGCTAAATGGAATCCTCTCCTCCTTCTTATGGAGAGGAAAGGGAAATTCGATTGCTCACAAGGTTTTGATTAATGATAAAAGGGAGGGGGGACTAGGACTGATTGACATGGAGGCAAAGAAGGATGCTCTCAGGGTGAAAATTGTTAAAAAATTTTTGAATTTGGACAGGCAGGCTCCGTGGAGGGGGGCGTTAGTTGGTTGTTTGGCCAAGTACGGAGAGGGGGACGTGCACGACCTGTGCGTTCTCCCTCCCAGAAAAGCCTGCGGCCAGATGCCGCCTTTCTTCAGGGAGGTCTTAGAGGCATGGGGTAAATTGCTACCCCACCTCGAGCCAAAGGAAGTGAACAAAGGTTGGTTGATGCATTTGCCTTTTCTCGGGACTCCTTTCCTTCAACATGGAGGAAAGGTGCTGTCTTGCGCTCCTTTGCAAGCAGCAGGGGTCACAAAGATAGGTCAGGTGATGAATGGGAAGGGATTTTTTGATTTCGAGAAAGTTCGCACTGTTTTGAAGAGTGGGAGGGTAAACTTTAGAGCAGGGCACATTAGATCCACAGGTGATAGGTTAGACAGCGCACTGCCGGGGTCCTGGAGGAGAGCTCTGTGTGAGAGGGAGCAGGTGGGGGGTGCTCCCCTGGAGTTCCTCCTGTGCCTTGAAAACTCATCTTTTGAAATAAAAACAGTTAAAACGGCAATCCTGTACAGGCTCCTCGTGTCCAAGCGGGGGAGAAGACCAGCCGCAGAGACTGTGTGGGGGGAGCTTTTCCCTGGCAAGGACACGGGGAGCCTGTGGGAAAATTTGGACATCGCACATAACGACGCAAGAGCTTACAACTTGGATTTCAAGATAAGGCACAGGAGGGTCTTCACGGGGGTTGTCCTCCACCAGATCCACGGGGAGCTCTTCTCCAGGACCTGTGCAGTGTGCTTAGAAGGGGACGAGGATGTCACGCATTTGTTTTGGCACTGTAAAAAGTTGGAGGTTTTTTGGAGGGGAGTTTTTTCTGTTTTGTCTTTGTTTTGCAGACACAAAGGGGAAACAGGCATCTGGACAGCACTTTTTGGAATAAACAAGGGGCAGAGACTCAGCAACACGCTTCTTTCACTGGCACGGATGGCAATATGGGCACGACGGAACACAGCATTGCACGAGGGGAGAGCACTACAGGTCACGGAAATCTGGAAGAAAATCATCAGGAAGCACTTCACAACACTTCATCACGCGGGGAAATTGGAGGCACTGGTGCAGGGTTGTAGCTCTTTCTGTTGGGTGGATTCTTTAAATTTGTTGACATTTTGGTTTGATTAAGGGGTGGGTATTTGTAAGGGGTTTTAAGATAACAAGGTTTTATTTAAGGGTTTTTTTTAATATTTTGGATCTTTGGTTTTCTTTAATGTGAGGGGGAACTTTAAGGGTTTTTTATTTTTTTTTTGGTTTTTTGATCAGGTAGGACAGGTTTTGGGATAAGGGGATTAAATTTTTTCTAGTTTGGTTGGGAGCTTTTTTCGGATTGGGTGGGAAATGTAAATATCTGGTTTTGGTGTGCTGTTTTGTATATAGATGTTTAAAATTATATGTTTAAAAAATGTATTTTTGATAATAAAAGATAAAAAAAAAAAAACACGCCCGATCTCGTCTGATCTCGGAAGCTAAGCAGGGTCGGGCCTGGTTAGTACTTGGATGGGAGACCGCCTGGGAATACCAGGTGCTGTAAGCTTTTCCTCCACTGGGGATGGCTGCTGCTGCTGCTTCACTCAACACACACATCAAGAGCAAGCAGTGCACAGATGGTTACGTTGAATGGGACCAAGCTATTTGCAGCTTATGTCTATCATTAAAACCAGCTTCTAACACATTTTGACAAAACCATACAAACTTTTGACTTGCTCCTGTCTGTTGCTGCGTGTCTTCTGTAAGGTGGCCTTGCAAAAACTGGTGAAAAAAAATGCCCTAATCCTCATTCCAGAAGATGACACTTTTGCCCCCATTTCACCTGGCTTTCTCTACTGGATTCTCACTTGTACTGCTATTCCACAAGCAACCCAAAAGCAGGTTGGGTTCAAGAGTGAGTCATACTACACAGTGTGGACACGGTCCACAGCATCTTTAAATATCCAGGTCATGTCAGAGACCTTCGCTTACGGCCATACCACCCTGAACACCGGTGAGTGAGAGAGTGAGTGGCAGTGATTGTGTGCACGTGTGAGGAGAGAGGAGCCAGCGGACTCCTTGTTTTGGTTTGTTTGCCTTTTATTTTCAGTTTATCCTTACTTTTCAGACCTGAGTTTCCGTGTGCTTTGTGTTGGCTTTAAGTGGGCTTTGTTGTACCCCCCGACAGTCTGAGTACTGTTCGGGAGAGGCCAGTTTTCTTTGAGTTTTTTAAGAGTGTTTTCAGTTATGGACGGACCGCGGGTAACAGATAAGGCTAACGCTGACAGGATTAAGAGTAAGAATAACGGACGGGACTTGGACACACGGACCCCTGCTTCAGTGGGCTCAAAGGTGAGCCCATTGAAGCAGGGAGGAAAGTCAGGTAAGGATAAAAGAGTGAATGAAGAGAGTTTGTGCGAGAACGAGCAGTTGTGTGTGAATGGAGGAAGCAGGGGTAGGGAAGACGTACGGTGCGCAGAGCGCATGCGCGGAGACCGCACACAAACGGAACCTGGGCAGAACGGGGAAAAGACGGCCGAACCGGAGCCGGGACTCGGGCAGCCTGGCAAAGGGGCTGGCGGCAACGTGTCGGCGGAGGAAAAGGGAGAGAGACGGACAAACTCAGGCGAGGAGAAGGCAGAATACACGGACGGGGGAAAGCAAGATGGCGGCGGCAGCGCAGACAAGGTAAGTGAAACAATGAAATGGGTGAAGGGAATGTTTGAAGAGGTAAGATACGATAAGGAGAAGACAGTAATTCTTGAGGTCCAGGGGCAGGGGCAAGTCTCAGCTCTGGAGTTGATGAGGGCAGTGAGAGGACTTTGTGGGGGAATAATTGCGTGCAGGGCGACAGGAGCAAAAACCTTTGAGGTGACTATGTCACACATTAAGGGTAAGGAGAGATTAATGGATGGTTTTAAAATGAATGGAATAGCAGTACTGGGGAAGGGTCTATGCAATGATGAGTTAGTGGTCTCCTTCCTAAATCTCCCGGCTTATATTATGGACGAGGAAATACTAAAAAAAACTTGACAACTGGGGGGTAACAGCCGCCTCCCCGATCAGACGCCGCATGTGGCCGGGCACTAAGATTGCGGACGGCACAAGATTTCTGAAAGTCAAATTCACAGATAAAGTACAGTCTCTGCCATACTCAGTCAGATTTGAGACTGCGGTGGGGCCAGAGTACTTCAGGGTGATACATGATAGGCAAACCAAAGTGTGTCGAATGTGTATGCAGCCTGGACACATACTGAGGGACTGCCCGGAGTTTTTTTGCCACAAGTGCGGGGTCCAGGGTCATTATGCAAGGGAGTGCGCTATGGGAAAAAAAGAGAAGGAACAGGAGAAGTGTAACATATGTTATAATGTAATGAATGAGTGCATTTGTAATGAGAGTGAGGAAGAGGAGGGAAAAGAGGGGGTGGAAAGCATGGAGGAGGAGGACAGCTCAGAGGAGGAGTTTTCAGGTGAGGAAGAACAGGAGGAGGAGTGGGGGAGAGCCAAAAAGGCGGCTGTGGGCGTGATGCCTGAGCCAGCCACAAAAAACCCGGCAGCTGTGGGCGTGATGCCTGAGCCAGCCAGAGCGGACAAGGCAGCTGTGGGCGTGATGCCTGAGCCAGCCGAAACAAGGGCGGGTACGGCGGAAGCCGGCCTAGCCCTGTCCGAACCTCTCCCACAAAGAACCCCCCCCCATGGCATGGAAGCTGCCTTAGTTCTGTCCTAAATCTCTCTCAAAGAGACGAAACTCAAGGCTGGCACAGCAGGGTGGCCAGAGTCGGGCTGAGCCCCCGACTCTGGCTAGGCCCAGCAGTGTGAGGGGGGTGATGGGGGAGGAGAGTCCCAGAGGGATTGAGGAGGCAATGGAGACGGAAAATGAAGGCGACGAGGAGGCTCTCCCCTGCGGTCAAGGAGGGGGAGGGACAGAAGAGCTAAGAGGGCCTCAAGCCGGGGGGGGACAGGGAGGGGTCCCTGATCCCCCGCAGGCAGGCGGCCCGGAAAGCTCAGGGAACGAGATGGACATGGAGGCGGTGGCAAAAGTAAGGAGGAGTATGTCGAGAAATAAAAAGAAAGGGAAGAAGAAATTAAGTGAGTAAAGGGTAAAAATGTCTCCCCTGGGTCTAAGATGGCCTCCCTGGTGTCGCTGAATGCCCGTGGGCTCCGCACGGTGACGAAACTCCGGGCAGTCCTGTCAGAAGTGTCTAGGTATGAAATAGTGTGTCTGCAGGAAACAAAATGGGATGCCGTCAGCGTGGAGAGGGCCCGGTCAATGTGGCGGGGCAGCATGGCTTACAACAACGGAGGTGGTACCTCCGGAGGGGTGGCCATGCTGTTCGGGGAGGCGGCTGGTATAACATGGGGGGAGGTGTTTGCGGACGATAAGGGGAGAGTGTTAGTGGTAGACATAGCGTGTAAATTTTGGGATGGAAGGATTATAACAGTACATGCGCCAAACAATGAGAGGGAAAGGGTAGAATTTTTGAAAGAATTGGAGAAATGGATAACCAACAAAACCATAATTATAGGAGATATAAACATAACACAAACTATAGAAGATGTAGGGGCCAAAGAGTTTCTTAAAAATGATGTCAGTAGATATAAACTAATAGATATGTGTTATAAGTATAATTTAATAGATATCTGGAGGGCCCTAAATCCTGGAATTAAAAAATACAGTAGAATACAAAAAGTATTAGAAAGATGGTGTAAATCTAGAATCGATGTGTTACTGACATCAGACAGTTTAATAAGTAAAGTAGAGGAGGTGAGCTATGGCCCCTGCCCCTGGAGCGACCATAGTTTTTTATTTTGTCAGTTTGTGGGAGGCAAGGAGAAAAACAGGGGAGGGGGAGTCTGGATCTTCAATACGGGGCTGTTGAAAGATGAAAGGTTTTGCAAAAAATTAACCAAAATGTGTGAATATTTTGAGCAGGAAATGGAATGGGAGGAGGACGACAAGGAAAAATTGGGTAAGTGGTCAAAATTTAAAGAAAGAATTAAAAGACAAACAATAAATTATAGTAAAAATAAAAGATGGAGGGAGAAAAAGGTGGAAGAAAACTTAAGGAAAGAATTAAAAGAGATAGAAGAGAGGGCGGACGTGGCCACGGGGGAGGAGCTGAACCAGTTGAGCGAAATAAAAGCTCGGCTGGTTCAGCTCCAAAAGAGGGACTGCGAGGCTGCAGCAATTAGAGCAAGGGTAGGGGAATTTCTAGAGGAGGAGAAATACACGGCCTATTTCTTAGGCTTAGAAAAGAAAAAGCAGGAAAAACAAATGATAAATGAATTAATAAATGAGAAAGGTGACAAAACCAATGATAAAGAAGAAATAGAAAAAATAGCTGTAAATTATTATGAAAATATGTTTAAAGAAGAGAAGGTAGATAAAAACGAAGGGATTAAATTGTTAAATAATATAACAAATAAAATTAATGTAGAAGATAGAGAAATTCTAAAAGGGAAAATAACAATAGAAGAAGTGGAGAGAGCAATTAAAGATTTAAATAAGGGAAAAAGCCCAGGATGTGATGGTCTAACGGCAGAGTTCTATAAATCATGTAAAAAGCAAGTCGCACCAATATTAGTAAAATTATACAACATAATGATAAAAATGGGGGAAACCCCTAAAGAGTTTACCAAAGGAATTATAAGCTTAATATATAAAAAAGGAGAAAGGAATAATATAAGAAATTATAGACCGATAACTTTATTAAATAATGACTACAAAATATTATCAAAAATCATAACAAATAGAATGAAGGAAGTGATAGGAGAAGTAGTGAAAAGCCTCCAGGCTTATGGTATTCCGGGAAGAGATATTCAGGATTCAGTAATAACAGTACAAGGGTGTGTAAGGGCTATTAAAGAGAAAGGGGGTTTTCTTTTAAACTTTGATCTAGAAAAGGCATTTGATAAAGTCAGTCATGAATATATATGGGAGGTTTTGTTAAAAATGGGGTTTGGGGTTGACTTTATCAATATAATAAAACTTTTGTACAACAATGCAACATCCTTATTGAAAATAAATGGGAGATTAAGTAAAGAATTCAAAATAAACAAATCAGTAAGGCAAGGGTGTCCTCTATCACCTCTTTTATTTTCATGTGTTTTAGAGACCTTAATTGTAGTTCTAAACAAAGATGTAAATTTAAAAGGAGTGCCAGTGGCCCCGGGACATGAGAGAGTGACAGTAGTGCCCTTTGCGGACGATGTCACCATCATGGCTTCGGAGGCAGAGGAAATAAATATAATCTGTGACTATATCAGGATTTTTGAAAAAGCCTCGGGCAGTAAACTAAATAAAAGTAAATCCAACCTTTTGAAGGTAAGTAGGGGGGAGAAAAATTCATGGGGGTTCAATATAGTCAATAAAAAATTAGATGTGTTAGGAATCACTGTGGTCATAGAAGGAGATGAAGTCACAAAAAGTAATTGGGGAAAGGTCATTAGTCGGGTGAGACACATTGTTTACAGGTGGAGGCTTCGTGGCCTGAGTCTCAGAGGAAAGGTAATTGTATGGAACGCTCTAGTAGCTTCCACTACATTACACGTACTGGGAACCTGTGAGCTGCCAGATTGGGCGCTGAAAGAATTAAATGGAATCCTCTCCTCCTTCTTATGGAGAGGAAAGGGAAATTCGATCGCTCACAAGGTTTTGATTAATGATAAAAGGGAGGGGGGACTAGGACTGATTGACATGGAGGCAAAGAAGGATGCTCTCCGGGTTAAAATTGTTAGGAAATTTCTGAATTCGGACAGGCAGACTCCCTGGAGGGGGGCGCTAGCCGGCTGCTTGGCCAAGTACGGAGAGGGAGACGTGCACGACCTGTGCGTTCTCCCTCCTGGAAAGGCCTGCGGCCGGTTGCCGCCTTTCTTCAGGGAGGTCTTGGAGGCATGGGGGAAATTATTACCTCACCTCGAGCCTAAGGAAGTGAACAAGAGTTGGTTGATGCAGTTGCCTTTTCTCGGGACTCCTTTCCTTCAACACGAGGGAAAGGTGCTGTCTTGCCCTCCTATGCAAGCAGCAGGGGTCACGAAGATAGGACAGGTGGTGAACGGGGAGGGATTTTTTGATTTTAATAAAGTGAGCACTGCTTTGAAGAGAGGGGGGGTAAATTATAGAGCTGGGCACATTAGATCCACAGGTGATAGGCTAGATAGCGCACTGCCAGGTACCTGGAGGAGGGCTCTGTGTAAGAGGGAGAAGGGGGGGGCGCTCCTCTGGAGTTCCTCCTGTGCCTTGATAACTCATCTTTAGACTTCAAAACTGTTAAGACTGCAATCCTGTACAGGTTCCTCGTGTCCAAGCGGGGGAGAAGGCCAGCCGCAGAGACTGTGTGGGGGGAGCTTTTCCCCGGCAAGGACACGAGGAACCTGTGGGAAAACCTGAACAACAAATACAATGACACAAGAGCTCATAATTTGGATTTCAAGATAAGGCACAGGAGGATCTTCACGGGAGTCGTCCTCCACCAGGTCCACAGGGAGCTCTTCTCCAGGACCTGTGCAGTGTGCTTAGAAGGGGATGAGGATGTCACGCACTTGTTCTGGCACTGTAAAAAGTTGGGGAATTTTTGGAAGGGGTGTTTTTCTGTTTTATCTTTTTTTTGCAGTTATAAAGGGGAAATGGGCACCTGGACAGCACTCTTCGGAACAGAAAAGAAGCATCTACTCAGCAACATACTCCTCTCACTGGCACGGATGGCAATATGGGCACGAAGAAACACAGCACTGCACGAGGGGAGAGCACTACAGGTCACCAACATCTGGAAGAAAATCATCAGAAAGCACTTCACAACACTGCATCACGCCGGGAAATTGGAGGCACTGGTGCAGGGTTGCAGCTCTTTATGTTGGGTGGATTCCTTTAATTTTTTGACATTTTGGTTTGATTAAGGGATGGGCAATTGTAAGGCACTTTGAGGCTTATTGTATTTCTGGGTTTAAGGTAAAGGGGATATATTTAAAGGAGTTTAGTTAACATGTATGGGTTCGTTTTTTTATTGTACTATTAATTAAGGGGAATTGTAGGGGTTTTAGTTTGATTTGGTAAGAGGGATTCAGGAATAAGGGGATTTTGTTTTTCACTTTTCTTGTTGTTAAGTTTGATTTGAGGGTTCTTTTCCTTTTGGCTTTCATTTTTTGATTGGGTGCGGAATGTAAATATCTTGTGTGTGTACATTGTATAAAGATGTTTTATTTTTCTGAAAAAGTATTTTCATAATAAAAGATAAAAAAAAAAAAAAAACACGCCCGATCTCGTCTGATCTCGGAAGCTAAGCAGGGTCGGGCCTGGTTAGTACTTGGATGGGAGACCGCCTGGGAATACCTAGTGGTGTAAGCTTTTCCTCCACTGGGGATGGCTGCTGCTGCTGCTTCACTCAACACACACATCAAGAGCAAGCAGTGCACAGATGGTTACGTTGAATGGGACCAAGCTATTTGCAGCTTATGTCTATCATTAAAACCAGCTTCTAACACATTTTGACAAAACCATACAAACTTTTGACTTGCTCCTGTCTGTTGCTGCGTGTCTTCTGTAAGGTGGCCTTGCAAAAACTGGTGAAAAAAAATGCCCTAATCCTCATTCCAGAAGATGACACTTTTGCCCCCATTTCACCTGGCTTTCTCTACTGGATTCTCACTTGTACTGCTATTCCACAAGCAACCCAAAAGCAGGTTGGGTTCAAGAGTGAGTCATACTACACAGTGTGGACACGGTCCACAGCATCTTTAAATATCCAGGTCATGTCAGAGACCTTCGCTTACGGCCATACCACCCTGAACACGCCCCTTCCGGTTAGTGACAGAGTGAGTGAGCAGTGATTACAGCACGTGCGGTGAGAGCAGGAGCTAGCGGACTCCTTTATCTTTCTTTCGTTTTTTTTCTTTGTTTATCCTTATTTTTTGCTATCCTGAGTTTCCGTGTGTTTTTGGTTGTTAAAAGGGCTTTGACGTACCCCCCGACAGTCTGAGTACTGCTCGGGGGAGGCCAGTTTATTTTCACAGTTTTCTGCTTCTTTTGTTATGGACGGACATAAGGGTATGGATAAGGCTAATGCTAACAGGATAAAGAGTAAGCTAAACGGACGGGATACAGACACACGGACCCCTGCTTCGGTGGGCTCAAAGGAGAGCCTACCAATGCAGGGAAGGAAAGTAGCAGGTAAGGATAAAAGCGTGAATGAAGAGAGAATAGGTTCGAATGATTTGTTTGATGTGAATGGCGGAAGTAGGGGAGATTCAGACGCATGGAGCGCAGGGCGCATGCGCGGCGGCCGTGCACAAACCGAAAAGGGGCAGAACGGCGGAAAGATGGCCGAACTAGAGCCGGGACTCGGGCAGTCTGGCAACGGGGATGGCGGCGATGAGTTGGTGGAGAGAACAACGAGGAGACGGACGAACTCAGGAGGGGAGGAGACGGAATCGGCAGAACGGGGAAAGCAAGATGGCGGCGGCGGAAGCAGCGCCGATAAGGTAAGGGACTTAATGAGACAGGTGAAGGAGAAATTTGAAGAAGTCCAGTATGATAAGGAAAAGACTGTGATTTTGGAGGTCCAGGGGCAGGGACAGGTGTCAGCTCTTGAGCTAATGAGGGCAGTGAGAGGATTATGTGGGCCAATAATAGCGTGCAGGGCGTCGGGTGCTAAAACTTTTGAAGTTACTATGTCGCACATTAAAGGAAAAGAAAGGTTGTTGGATGGATTTAAGATGATTGATGTGGCAATACACGGAAAAGGGCTTTGCAATGATGAGCTGGTGGTCTCTTTTTTAAACTTGCCGGCTTACATAACAGATGAGGAGATCCTGAAAAAACTAGATATCCGGCCCTTCTCCACCATGGCTCTTGCTTGTCTCTTTTTAAACTTGCCGGCTTACATAACAGATGAGGAGATCCTGAAAAAACTAGATAATTGGGGAGTTACGGCCGCCTCCCCGATCAGACGCCGCATGTGGCCGGGAACGAAAATCGCTGATGGCACAAGATTTTTAAAAGTCAAATTCACAGAGACAGTACAGTCTTTGCCTTATTCGGCGAGGTTTGAAACAGCATTGGGGCCGGAGTACTAGGAAGAAGAGGAGGTAGAAAGCATGGAGGAGGAAGGCAGCGTGGAGGAGGAGGAATCAGGGGAGGAAGAACAAGGAGGGGAAAAGGGGAGAGCCAAAAGGGCAGCTGTGGGCGTGAGGCCTGAGCCAGCCAAGAGAAAAGTGGCGGCTGTGGGCGTGATGCCTGAGCCAACCAGAGCAAACGAGGCGGCTGTGGGCGTGAGGCCTGAGCTAGCCAGAGCGGACGAGGCGGCTGTGGGCGTGATGCCTGAGCTAGCCGAAACAAGGGCGGGTAAGGCTGAGACTGACCTAGCCCTGTCCGGGTCTCTCCCCCAAAGAACCCCCAGGGCGCAGCAGGGCGGCCAGAGTCGGGCTGAGTCCCCGGCTCTGGCTAAGCCCCGCAAAGCGCAGGAGGTGACGGGGGAGGGAGAGTT
Organism: Scarus forsteni; assembly: GCA_036419115.1. Classification (NCBI taxonomy): domain Eukaryota; kingdom Metazoa; phylum Chordata; class Actinopteri; order Labriformes; family Labridae; genus Scarus; species Scarus forsteni. The sequence continues at coordinate 26,210 of JAZDUH010000023.1, forward strand.
TGAAGAGATGGAGACGGAGAACGATGAGGAGGCTCCCCACTTGACCAAAAAAAAAAAAAAAAAAAAAAAAAAAAAAAAAAAAAAAAAAAAAAAAAAAAAAAAAAAAAAAAAAAAAAATAAAAAAAAAAAAAAAAAAAAAAAAAAAATAAAAATAAAAAATAAAAAATAAAAAAAAAAAAAAAAAAAAAAAAAAAAAAAAAAAAAAAAAAAAAAAAAAAAAACTACAACAAAAAAAAAAAAAAAAAAAAAAAAAGAGGGCCTGGAGCCGGGGGGAGACAGGGAGGGGTCCCTGATCCCCCCCAGGCAGGAGGCCAAGAATGCTCTGGAGGTGAAATGGACATGGAGGCTGTGGCTAAAGTAAGAACCAGTATGTCAAGAAATAGAAGGAAGGGGAAAAAGAAAATAGGTGATTAAAACGAACTAACATGTCTCCCTGGTGTCTAAGATGACCTCCCTAGTGTCGCTTAGTGCCCGCGGGCTCCGCACGATGACAAAACTCCGGGCAGTCCTGTCAGAAGTGTCCAAATATGCTATCGTGTGTTTGCAGGAAACCAAATGGGATGCCGTCAGCGTTGAGAGGGCCCGGTCAATGTGGCGGGGCAGCATGGTCCACAACAACGGGGGTGGTACCTCCAGAGGGGTAGCCATGCTGTTCGGGGAGGCGGCTGGACTAAAATGGGCGGAGGTGTTCGCGGACGATAAGGGGAGAGTATTAGTTGTTGATATAGTTTGTAATTTTTGGGAGGGAAGGATAATAACAGTCCATGCGCCAAATAACGAAAAAGAGTAGAATTTCTCAAAAAATTAGAAAAATTGATAACAAAACGATAATTATAGGAGATTTAAACATAATACAAACAACAGAAGATGTAGGGAACAAAGACTTCTTAAAGAACGATGTAAGTAGATATAAATTACTGGACATGTGCATTAAACACAACCTAATAGACATATGGAGGGCCCTAAATCCTGGAATTAGGAAATATAGCAGGATGCAGAAAGTAATAGATAGGTGGAGCAAATCAAGAATTGATTTATTATTTATTTCGGGTAGCTTGGTAAATAAAGTAGAGGAGGTGAGCTATGGCCCCTGCCCCTGGAGCGACCACAGTTTCTTATTTTGCACTTTTGTGGGAGGAAGGGAGAGAAGCAGAGGAGGGGGAATCTGGATTCTCAATACAAGCCTGTTGAAAGATGAAATGTTTTGCAAAAAACTAATTAATCTGTGTGAATATTTTGAGCAGGAAATGGAATGGGTGGAGAGCGAGGAAGAAAAACTGGGTAAGTGGACACAATTCAAAGAAAGGATTAAAAGAAATGCAATAAACTATAGCAAAAACAAAAGGTGGAGGGGGAAAAAGTTGGAAGAAAACTTAAGGAAAGAATTAAAAGAAATAGAAGAGAAGGCGGACGAGGCCTCGGAGATGGAGCTGAACCAGCTGAACGAAATAAAAGCTCGGCTGGTTCAGCTTCGAAAGAGAGACTGTGAGGCCGCAGCAATAAGAGCAAAAGTAGAAAGGCACTTAGAAGAAAAATATTCTGCTTTTTGCTTAGGCTTAGAAAAGAAAAAGCAGGAAAAACAAATGATAAATGAATTAACAGATGAGAAAGGAGTTAAAACTAAAGATAAAGATGAAATAGAAGAAATTGCTGTAAATTATTATCAAAATATGTTTAAAGAAGAGGGAATAGACAGAGAAGAAGGGAATAAATTGTTAATATAACAAACAAAATAAGTTTTGAAGAAAGAGAAACTTTAAAGAAAGAAATAACAACAGAGGAAGTGGAGAGAGCAATAGAAGAATTAAATAAAGGGAAAAGTCCAGGAAGCAACGGTTTAACCTCAGAATTTTAAAAATTATGCAAAAAACAAATAGCACCAATATTAAGGAAAATATACAATATAATGATAAAAACGGGGGAAATTCCTAGAATTTTTACAAAAGGAATAATAAGTTTAATTTACAAAAAAGAAGAAAGGAGTAACATAAAAAATTATAGACCGACAACTATTCTAAATACTGACTACAAAGTACTATCCAAAATTATAACTAATAGAATGAAGGAGGTGGTAGGGGAGGTCGTGAAAAGCCTCCAGGCTTATGGAATCCCGGAAAGAGACATACATGATTCAGTTATAACAATACAAGGGTGTGTGAGATCAATAAAAGAGAAAGGAGGGTTTGTTTTAAACCTAGATCTAGAAAAAGCTTTTGATAAAGTAAGCCATACATATATGTGGGAGGTTTTAAAAAAAATGGGGTTCGGGCAGGACTTCATAAAAATAATTAAACTGTTATACAAAAATGCAACATCCAACATAAAAATAAATGGAAGAATAAGTAGAGACTTTAAAATTGAAAAATCAGTAAGGTAAGGATGTCCTCTGTCACCAATTTAATTTTCTTGTATTATAGAAACTTTAGTTATAGTTTTAAATAAGGACAGAAGGCTGACAGGACTTCCAGTGGCGCTAGGACATGAAAGAGTGACGGTCGTCCCTTTTGCAGACGACGTCACCATCATGGCCTCGGAGGCAGAAGAAATAAATACAATAATTGATTATATTAAATGCTTTGAAAAAGCCTCAGGAAGCAAACTAAACAGAACAAAAACAAACATCTTGAAGGTAAGTAGGGGGGAGAGTAATGTGTGGGGATTTAATGTTGTAAATAAAAAACTGGAAGTATTAGGTATCACAGTGGGCATAGGAGGAGACGATGTCACAAAAAGTAATTGGGAAAAGGTTATTAGTCAGGTGAGACACATCGTTTACAGGTGGAGGCTTCGTGGCCTGAGTCTCAGAGGCAAGGTAATTGTATGGAACGCTCTAGTAGCTTCTACTACATTACACATGCTGGGAACCTGTGAGCTGCCAGATTGGGCGCTAAAAGAGTTAAAGGGAATCCTCTCCTCCTTCTTATGGAGAGGAAAGGGAAATTCGATCGCTCACAAGGTTTTGATTAACGATAAGAGGGTGGGGGGACTAGGACTGATTGACATGGAGGCAAAGAAGGATGCTCTCCGGGTAAAAATTATTAGGAAATTCCTCAATTCGGACAGGCAGACTCCTTGGAGGGGGGCGTTATTGGGCTGTCTGGCTGAGTATGGAGAGGGGGACGTACACGGCCTGTGCGTCCTTCCTCCCGGAAAGGCCTGCGGCCGGTTGCCGCCTTTCTTCAGAGGTCTTGGAGGCATGGGGGAAAGTGCTACCTCACCTCGAGCCTAAGGAAGTGAATGGTTGACGCAGTTGCCTTTTCTCGGGACTCCTTTCCTTCAACACGAGGGAAAGGTGCTGTCTTGCGCTCCATTGCAAGCAGCAGGGGTCACGAAGATAGGTCAGGTGATGAACAGGGAGGGATTTTTTGATTTTGATAAAGTGCGCACTGTTTTGAAGAGTAGGGGGTTAATTTTAGGGCGGGGCACATCAGAGACACCGGTGACAGGCTAGACAGCGCACTGCCTGGAGCCTGGAGGAGAGCTCTGAGTGAGAAAGAATGGGTGGGGTACGGTGTACATTTTAGGACATCCTCAGTCTCAGGAAAACCTCTGTCATTTCTCAGACAAAACGGCATCAGACAAACAGCATCAGACCAAACGGCATCAGACCAAACGGCATCAGACCAAACGGCATCAGACCAAACGGACTCAGACCAAACGGCATCAGACCAAACGGACTCAGGCTTCAAAATAAAAGTCATCAGACAAAACGGCGTCAATTTAAACGGCCTCAACCAAAACGATGTCAGATAAAACGGCCTCAGAAAGAAAGCCATCAGACAAAATACTGGAAAAACGGACTCAAATAAATATACTTTATACCACATATAAGTATGATTAGAGTGCTAACGTTGACACTGTAGCACACTGCTAAGTTTCCCATGATGCATTTCAAACCTCAGACGACAAAAAATCAGAAGCACACCAGGCTATTAAATATCTCTGTTGATTTGCCACATATGAAAGTTCAAAGAGCATTTTAGGTGAGAAAGTCACCACGTAGAATACCAAAATGTAGTTATTTGAGCCAGAAAACGCACAGATACAAATTGCATTTCGACATTTCGGACATTCCGTTATGCGCAACATTATGCTATCGAAGAAACTTCCGGTCGGCTCCAAAACAAGAGTCCAATTTACAAAAGTGTTAAAGAACTGAAAGGAGACAATCAACAAAGCTTTTATTTTGAAAACGGAAAGTTTGCTAGTGGCCGACTTTTAGCTGAATGCCGTTTAAGAGAAATAAACATTTTTGACATTATTATTATCATGATATTGCTATGACATGACGCTTTTTTTTCCACTTGAGTCCGTTTTTCCAGTATTTTGTCTGACGGTTTTCTTTCTGAGGCCGTTTTATCTGACGTCGTTTTGGTTGAGGCAGTTTAAATTGACGCCGTTTTGTCTGATGACTTTTATTTTGAAGCCTGAGGCCGTATAATCTGAGAGGTTTTCTGATGCCGTTTGGTCTGAGGCCGTTTGGTCTGATGCCGTTTGGTCTGATGCCGTTTGGTCTGATGCCGTTTGGTCTGATGCCGTTTGGTCTGAGGGAGGAAGTTCTGAGTCCGTTTGGTCTAAGGGAGGAAGTTCTGATCCCATTTGATCTGAGGCCGTTTGGTCTGAGGGAGGAAGTTCTGAGTCCGTTTGGTCTAAGGGAGGAAGTTCTGATCCCGTTTGATCTGATGCCGTTTGGTCTGAGGCCGTTTGGTCTGAGGCCGTTTGGTCTGAGGCCATTTGGTCTGAGGCCATTTGGTCTGAGGCCATTTGGTCTAAGGGAGGAAGTTCTGATGCCGTTTGGTCTGAGGCCGTTTGGTCTGAGGGAGGAAGTTCTGAGTCCGTTTGGTCTGAGGGAGGAAGTTCTGATGCCGTTTGGTCTGAGGGAGGAAGTTCTGATGCCGTTTGGTCTGATGCCGTTTGGTCTGAGGCCGTTTGGTCTGAGAAATGACAGAGGTTTTCCTGAGACTGAGGATGTCCTAAAATGTACACCGTAGTGGGGGGCGCTCCTCCGGAGTTCCTCCTGTGCCTTGAAAACACAACAATGGAAATAAAAACAGTTAAAACATCCGTTCTCTACAGATTCCTCGCGTCCAAGCTGGGGAGGAGGCCGGCCGCAGAGACTGCGTGGAGGGGACTCTTCCCCGGCGAGGACACGAGGAAAATTTGCAAGAATCTACACAGTAACTACATACCTGCAAAAGTTTTCCACCTAGATTTCAAGATAAGGCACAGGAGGATCTTCACGGGAGTCGTCCTCCATCAGGTCCACGGGGAGCTCTTCTCTAGGACCTGTGCAGTGTGCTTAGACGGGGATGAGGATGTCACGCATCTGTTTTGGCACTGTGGGAAGTTGGGAGATTTCTGGGTGTATATTTGTCGTGTGTTTTCTCTTTTTTGCAGATACACGGGGGGGGGGGATTGACAGATGGACAGCACTTTTCGGAATGAACAACTAACAACTCATGAACACGCTTCTAGCACTAGCACGTTGGGCAATATGGGCACGGAGGAACACGGCACTGCACGAGAAAAGACCACTTCCGGTCACCAGTATATGGCTAAAAATCATCAGGACGCACTTCACCACACTTCATCACGTGGGGAAACTGGAGGCACTGGTGGAGGGCTGCAATAGTTTTTGTTGGGTGGATTCTTTTAAGGTTTTGAAGTTTTGTTTTGATTAAGGGATGAGGGATTTTTTAGGTTGAAGGGGAATTTCGTTCACTTTAAATTAATTTTATTAAATTTATTTTAAGGGCTTATTTTAATTGGGAGTTTGCTTTTGTTCCAGGTTTTTTGTAACAGGGTCTTGGTTAGAAATTTTCTTGTTTGTTTTTGGGAAAGTATATTTAATTAGTTTTTATAATGGAATTGTAAATATATTTGTGTTTGTGTGTTTTGTACAGTTGTAAAAACTTGGAATACTTGTATATTTTCATAATAAAAGATAAAAAAATAAAAACACACCCGATCTCGTCTGATCTCGGAAGCTAAGCAGGGTCGGGCCTGGTTAGTACTTGGATGGGAGACCGCCTGGGTTCACTCCATGAACACCGGACAGTTGCCGTCACACGAATCTTGAAAAAAAATCACATAATCTCGCTTCAGAACACTTCAACATGCCGATCAACTGGATGCACTGGTGTGGGGTTTTGAGAGTTTTTGTTGGGTGGATTCTTTTAAGGTGTTAAAGTTTTGTTTTGATTAAGTTGGGGTTAAATTCAACTGGGTGTTTATTGATGGGGCAGAGACCAGAGAAAGAGAGGTCACTGTGGGGATTGACTGGAAACTCCATTAGTCACAGAATAAGAGACAAAACAAATAACATGAATCAAACGCCTTTATCCTCTTTGTATTATAGTATCTGATCAACTTTATTGACCCTACACCAACATCTTTAATGGGATTTATCAGGCAGAATTAGCATTTTCAGGACAGGGATTGTCAAATTTTTTTATTCATTTATTGGAATTTTCATGCTGAAAGCAGCTTTTAACAACTCTCCATAAAATCAGCCAAATAATCACAGTCAGCGTTCATACAGACGTGTTTCTGAGCTTTAATAGTGAACAGATCACTGATGCTCTACTGCTGCCATTTCAGCTCTGTGCATTTCAGCTCTACATTATGTTTCTGTGAGACAGTGAACAGTCTGCTCCTGTCTGCTGCTCTCAGATAAACTAACATCAGAGCCAATGGTTAAACTGAGGCCACATCCACACAAAGACAAAACGCTTAACAGTTTCGAAAATTATCGTCATAAAGACGAAGGCGTCTCAGAAAATGTGTGCATCTACATGAATGCTATTGATACGCATGAAGACACTGTAAAACACATGCCAGATCTCTAGGGGCGCTGTGACGATATGACGGAAACAGATGAAAAAACAGTGGGCATGCGCACTTGCGGCAAAAGTTGTAAACAGAGATTGTGATAAAGTGATCATAAAGTGCTGTAATGTGTCCTCGATAATTGTTTGTTCAACTCGGTGGTGATTGAGAAGAAGGAGACTTTGCTGCAACAGGGATAGTAGGGTCACTAGCTTCATCAGCACATATGCTACACGTACACCGCCATTGTTATTGTTATTGTTGCTGCATGTCAATGACAATATGAAACTATGACGTAAGCGTATCTGAAAAGTTACGGAGAGCCAGTAATCACAGAGCTGCGTATACGGCGTTTCAAAATCTTTCCACTCTCGAACCTGGTTTCAGAAATGATCGTTTACAGACCCCCAAAACGCCGTCTTCGTATGGATGATACACAGATTCAGCAAAAAATGTATGCGTTTAGACCTCGGTTTGTCTTCGTGTGGATGGGGCCTAAGTTTCTCTTTTTCACCTGCTCGATGGCTCACTCTGTGCGTTATAGCTCTGTGACGTCATTTCTCTTCTGCAGTGCTCTCTTATCGGGACAGAGCGGCCGCCTTTAGCTTCATAAGAAACAAACAGCCCAGGGACTAGGCATGAGGGGTGCATCACTTCACCTGCCTCTCTTCTTCCCCTGATGCTCCCATCACTCTGGAACAGGGTCAATCTGGACTCATCAGACCACATGACCTTCTTCCAGTCCTCCACAGTCCAATCTTTCTGCTCCCTAGCAAACTGAAGCCTTTTTTCTGCTTAGCCTTACTGATTAGTGGTTTTCTTAAGGCTACACAGCTGTTCAGTCCTCTTCTCATGACCTCAGGAGCGTATGTTATTGCAGGCGCATGTTTGTCTGTTAACAACATAAAATAAAAAGTTACGGACGGATTTCGATAAAAATTTTCAGGAAATGTCCGGATTGGTTCAAGAAACGAATGATTAGGATTTAAGAGTGATCCGGATCACCGTCTGGATCCAGGAAATTTTTAAAATTATTCTTTAACATTACGAGATAGGACCAGTTTCGGCATTTGTGCATATTACTCCACCAAAAATAGTCAGGGCATTTGGAAAAAAATACAGGACAAGTTTCCAACAGGTTGTACAAGATATCAAATAGTGATCTGGATCCCATCAAAACTCCAGATTCTCTGATCCAGAATAAGAAAAATTAGATATCCTTGGAATTTACGTCATAGTAAGGGAACAAATAAAAGCATAGATTTTCAACAGATGCCAAAATATAAGCCAAAATACTGTGGAATCTGAGTGATCAGATTTATTGTGTCTTCAAAAACTTTGGAGCGAGATCCTGAAATAAAAACGCCATGACGAAAAATGTGATTTTGCTGAACTAAAATAGATATTATGAATCCAGTTGCTAATATGTTTTCATGGTCAAGGAATCTACATATTTAGATGAAATAAAAGGTAGGATTAATATTTATGTGCCTTTATAGTAGAGTATGTGACATTTTTCTTGGTGGATATTATTATTGACCAGGCAGTGTATCATCAGTCTGAAAATGTTGAATGTTCCTCACATTCATTATCAACATGTCTGTTGTATTCTGTAAAATAAGATGTGAAATATTGTCACTTAAAATAATAAATATTTCTATAAATACAGCATGTTTTCTAACATTAAAATGATTCTTCAGAGTCCGAATTATAGAAATACAGCATGTTTTCTAACATTAAAATGATTCTTCAGAGTCTGAATTATAGAAATACAGCATGTTTTCTAACATTAAAATAATTCTTTAGAGTCTGAATTATAGAAATACAGCATGTTTTCTAACATTAAAATGATTCTTCACAGTCTGAATTATAGAAATACAGCATGTTTTCTAACATTAAAATGATTCTTCACAGTCTGAATTATAGAAATACAGCATGTTTTCTAACATTAAAATGATTCTTCACAGTCTGAATTATAGAAATACAGCATGTTTTCCAACATTAAAATGATTCTTCACAGTCTGAATTATAGAAATACAGCATGTTTTCTAACATTAAAATGATTCTTCACAGTCTGAATTATAGAAATACAGCATGTTTTCTAACATTAAAATGATTCTTCACAGTCTGAATTATAGAAATACAGCATGTTTTCTAACATTAAAATGATTCTTCACAGTCTGAATTATAGAAATACAGCATGTTTTCTAACATTAAAATGATTCTTCAGAGTCTGAATTATAGAAATACAGCATGTTTTCTAACATTAAAATGGTTCTTCAGAGTCTGAATTATAGAAATACAGCATGTTTTCTAACATTAAAATGATTCTTCAGAGTCTGAATTATAGAAATACAGCATGTTTTCTAACATTAAAATGATTCTTCAGAGTCTGAATTATAGAAATACAGCATGTTTTCTAACATTAAAATGATTCTTCAGAGTCTGAATTATAGAAATACAGCATGTTTTCTAACATTAAAATGATTCTTCAGAGTCTGAATTATAGAAATACAGCATGTTTTCTAACATTAAAATGATTCTTCAGAGTCTGAATTATAGAAATACAGCATGTTTTCTAACATTAAAATGATTCTTCAGAGTCTGAATTATAGAAATACAGCATGTTTTCTAACATTAAAATGATTCTTCAGAGTCTGAATTATAGAGATACTACATGTTTTCTAACATTAAAATGATTCTTCAGAGTCTGAATTATAGAAATACAGCATGTTTTCTAACATTAAAATGATTCTTCAGAGTCTGAATTATAGAAATACAGCATGTTTTCTAACATTAAAATGGTTCTTCACAGTCTGAATTATAGAAATACAGCATGTTTTCTAACATTAAAATGATTCTTCAGAGTCTGAATTATAGAAATACAGCATGTTTTCTTACATTAAAATGGTTCTTCAGAGTCTGAATTATAGAAATACAGCATGTTTTCTAACATTAAAATGGTTCTTCAGAGTCTGAATTATAGAAATACAGCATGTTTTCTAACATTAAAATGATTCTTCAGAGTCTGAATTATAGAGATACTACATGTTTTTTAACATTAAAATGGTTCTTCAGAGTCTGAATTAGCAGTGTGAGCAGCGGAGACGATACAGCATCTGAGGAGGAACACAGAGGAGCATATGAAGGCTAGCAGCTAATGAGATGGTCAGAAACAGCTGAGCCTGAGACCAGCTGAACATCATCAAGCTGCTGACTGTCCAATCAGGAATGATCCTGAAGATCTCCTTCTGCTGCTCTAACATCAGAGAGACAGAGATGATCTCCACATGACTTTCCACTGTGAAACATCTCCTGCTGCTTCAGCTCCTTCTCCTGCTGATGATGTTCAGCTGGTCTCAGGCTCAGCTGTCTCTGACCATCTCATTAGCTGCTCGCCTTCATATGCTCCTCTGTGTGTCCTCCTCAGATGCTGCTCACAGCTCCTCTTTACAAAAATTTCCACTCAAACAATGTTCACAGTTCACCTCAGGACATCTAACATGTGAACAAGAAGCTCTTCTGAAGAGCTTTGGCCTTTAACATCTGAAGGTTCATGGACAGAAATGTCCTCAAACTCTGGACTGTCCCTAAAACAGTCTAAAGACAGCCTTGTGCCAGAACATATCTGCTCCAATGAATCAGTCTGTGTGTCAGAAACTATAATTCAGACTGTGAAGAATCATTTTAATGTTAGAAAACATGCTGTATTTCTATAATTCAGACTGTGAAGAATCATTTTAATGTTAGAAAACATGCTGTATTTCTATAATTCAGACTGTGAAGAATCATTTTAATGTTAGAAAACATGCTGTATTTCTATAATTCAGACTCTGAAGAACCATTTTAATGTTAGAAAACATGCTGTATTTCTATAATTCAGATTCTGAAGAATCATTTTAATGTTAGAAAACATGCTGTATTTCTATAATTCAGACTGTGAAGAATAATTTTAATGTTAGAAAACATGCTGTATTTCTATAATTCAGACCGTGAAGAACCATTTTAATGTTAGAAAATATGCTGTATTTCTATAATTCAGACTGAAGAACCATTTTAATGTTAGAAAACATGCTGTATCTCTATAATTCAGACACTGAAGAATCATTTTAATGTAAGAAAACATGCTGTATTTCTCAGAGCATGTTTCTTTATCTCTTTAGCTCAGCTCACTGTCATGTTTTTCTTGTCTGTTACACTTTTAATATTTTTAATGAATGAGATCTTTTTTTTTAGTCTTTATCCACCATTCCTGTAGAAATATTCATTACTTTTAGAGAGACAGCATTTAACATCTTATGGTCCAGAATATAACAGACATGTTTATAATGAATGTGAGGAACATTTTTAGACTGATGATACAAAACAGTCTCACCTGGATTAATGTAAGCACACAGGTACGAGCCTCCTATTGGATAATTACTGCATGAGCCATGATCTTATTGAACCCAGCTGATGGAGTGAGCAGCTTCTCATCTCTTAAACAGCAATGTTAAAACAAACTGTAAGGATAGTGGGGAACCATCATCTTCAAGGAAGAAATGTGGACAGAAAAATATCCTGAATGAATGTGATCGATGAATCACTTAAACGTTTGGACAAATCAAAGAAAAACAACAGAAGGACTCAGAGGTGTGTTTAATAGAGAAAGTAAGAGCTTTACAACACAATGAGAACAGCACTTTGTGATTTTCACCATAAATATTAGTCCTACCTTTATTTCATGTAAATATTTAGATTCCTTGACCATGAAAACATACATTAGCATTTGGATTCATAATGATATCTATTTTAGTTCAGAAGTTATTCACAAAAATCACATTTTTCGTCATGGCGTTTTTCTTCTGGATCTAGCTCCAAAGTTTTTGAAGATGCAACAAATCAGATTGAACACTCCAGATTCCACAGTATCTTGGCTTTATTTTGGTGTTTGTTGTAAGTCTATGCCTTTATTTGTTCCCTTGCTATGACGAAAATTCCAAGGATTTCTAAATTTTTCTTGTTCTGGATCAAAGAATCCAGAATTTTGTCGGGATCCAGATCAGTCTGTGATATCCTGTACAACCTGTTGGAAACTTGTCCTGTATTTTTTTCCCAAATACCCTGACTATTTTTGGTGGAGTAATATGCACAAATGCTGAAAATGGTCCTATCTAACAATGTCAAATAACCCTTTTAAAACGTACCCAGATCCAGACGGTGATCCGGATCTTAGTCATTTATCCTGGATGTCTGAATCCTACTTCTGTGCAACAGGCCCCTGGTCAAATTTCAGAAACATTACGGTCCAAAGACTGAGCTCACCTGAATAAACTGAAGGACCAGGGGCCTCATGGACAAAACCTTACGTGGATTTCCTACTTAAACATGGCGTACGATCAAATCCAGAAAACGTTGTTTGTACAAAAACATCCAGATGTATGAATCTGTGCACATTTCCTTTGTACATCCCAATCAGCTCACATGTTGGAGCCCGACCCTCCCTGTCCACGGCCACATTTACAAACACAAACCACATTTAAATGAGCCCTGAGACTGCCCTCTGCACGATCAGGCTGTTAAAGAATGAACAAAGTCCTCTTTGGCATATTGTCCTGCAGCATAAACAACAAACATGAGGAGAGAGAGACTGAGACTGTCAGTGCCATGGGGTCAGGAAAGCACAAGCAGAAGTGAAAGACGTGGTCGAACATCAGGCTGGATGTGAAGTGGAGGATTTAAAGGTTTGGTTTTATCATCAATCAATCAACTTTTATTTGTAGAGCCCTTTACAACACACAGGGTGATCAAAGTGCTTTCCATTAAAATCAGCATTAAAACAGAACAATTTAAATTGAAAATAATAAATAATAACAATACAACACAATTAAAATGGCAAAGTCATTACTGTGTATTAAAAGCCAGTCTGAATAAGTAGGTTTTGAGCCTGGATTTAAAAAGCCCAAAGTCAGAGATGGTGCGCATTTCAGGGGGCAGCTTATTCCACAGTCTGGGTCCAGCGACCGAGAAAGCCCGATCACCCCAGAGTTTAGTCCTCACTCTGGGGACTTCAAGTAAGAGCTGGTTTGAGGACCGTAAGGCCCTAGTGGGGTTCTGAACACGCACCAGTTCAGACAAATAGGGAGGGGCAAGGCCATTAAGGGCTTTAAAAACAAAGATTAACATTTTAAAATCAATTCTAAAAGAAACAGGAAGCCAGTGGAGGGAAAATAAAACTGGGGTGATGTGTTCCCGACGTCGAGTGTTGGTTAAGAAATATGCGGCGGCGTTCTGAACCACCTGAAGACGGTTTAGTGAAGACTTGGAGACACCAACATAAAGTGCATTGCAATAATCAATTCTAGAGCTTATAAAAGCATGGATGGTTTTTTCCAGGTCTGCATGATTTAAGAATGGTTTTACCTTTGTTAAAACCCGTAACTGATAAAAACTGGCCCTGACCAAGCTGTCAATTTGCTAGTCAAATTTTAAGCTGCTATCAAAAATAACTCCAAGATTCCTCACAGTAGATTTTGACTTAAAAGATAGATCACCAGAGTGTGCTGAATTACCGAATAGAACATACTCTGTTTTGTCTTCGTTTAAGTGCAGAAAATTTTGCCCTAACCACATTTTAATGTCTGCAATGCAGTCTGTTAGGGCTTGAAGAGCATCACTTTTGTTTGGGAGCACAGGAAGATAAATTTGCAGGTCATCTGCATAGCAGTGAAAGGCTAGGTTGTGCCTGGCAATGATAGAGCCTAGAGGCAGCATGTAAAGTGAAAACAATAAAGGGCCCAGTATGGAGCCTTGGGGCACACCACAGAACAAAGGAGCAGCAGAGGAGGACAGGTCGCCAATCATTACAGAAAAACTTCTGTTTGTCAGATACGATTGAAACCATTTCAGTGCTGTACCTCGAATACCAGCACACTGATTAAGGCGAGACAAGAGGATTGAATGATCCACTGTATCAAATGCCGCTGTCAGGTCTAACAAAACTAAAACAACAGGACATTTGGCATCAACAGAGAGGGCAATGTCATTATGCACTTTCAAAAGTGCTGACTCAGTGCTATGCCTGGTCCTGAAACCAGACTGAAATTTTTCCAGAACACAGTTACTTTCTAAAAACAATTGCAGCTGTGTAAAAACAATTCTCTCAAGGACCTTTGAAATAAAAGACAAGTTAGAGACAGGTCTAAAATTGGACAGAACGCTGGCATCAAGATGTGCTTTTTTAAGAAGTGGTCTCACTATGGCATGTTTAAAAGAATTAGGGACACATCCTGAGCTGAGACAGGTGTTCATTAAAACCAGGAGGGAAGGCCCAACAGTGGGAAGCACCTCTTTCAACAATTTAGTTGGAAAAATGTCCAGAGGACAACTTGTAGTTCTCATATGTATAACAATATCAGTGAGGGACGAAAGAGAAACAGGTTCAAAATGGTCGAACACAGCAGAGTGTGAGGCAGTAACAGGCTGGTCCGGGCTGATACTGCAGCTGCTCAGTGCTCTCACAGACTTCACTTTATCAACGAAAAAGTGTAAAAAGTCCTCACAGGTGGAAACAGTGGCGTCACTCAGAGGAGAGGTGTGGGGGTTAACAACTGAGTTTATAGTACTAAACAACACACGAGGGCAGTGACCATTAGTAGAAATAATATTTGACAAGTACCTGGACTTCGCCTCTTTCACAGCCCTCTGGTACTGAGCGAGACTATCCCTCAGTATTTCGAGTGATACATGTAGTTTGTCCTTCTTCCAGCGTCGCTCTGCCTGTCTGCAGCGCTGTCTGAGGGCCCGAGTAGAGTCATTCAACCAGGGATCGGCCATTGGTTTAAAGGACCTGCGCTTAAAAGGAGCAATGGTGTCCAGGATCCCAGTGCAGGTAGAATAGAAAGATGACAGAAAGCTGTCTGGGCCTTCAGGAAGAACATTCTCATTAAGGGTGGAAAATTCAGAGTCCACAAAAGCAGAAGAGAAATCCCCAGCTGTTGAAGAAGTAATAATCCGACGGCGAGAACATGGAGCCGGAGGCTTAGTGACAGGTGGAGGAGCAGGAACATTGAAAATTATGGGTAAATGATCTGAGATGGCAGTCTCAGAAATTTCCACCATTGAGACAGACAGCCCATGGGAAATGATCAAATCCAAAGTGTGCCCAGCTTCATGGGTTGGTCCATCCACAGACTGAGTCAAGTCAAATGATGTCAGAAGACGTTTAAAGTCGTTTGCCATTTGATCAGGACAGCACAAATGGATGTTGAAATCCCCACAGATCAGGAGATGATCATATTTAGGGACCACCTCCGCTAAAAACTCAGAGAATTCCTGCATAAAATCTTTGCTATATTTAGGTGGGCGATAGACAACAGCACATAAAATCGGACAAACACGCTCTATTGTGAACAACTGCACCTCAAAACAAGAATAGTTATTTACACACAAAGGCTTGCATGTGAAATCATCCTTGAATACTGTAGCGACTCCGCCTCCTCGGCCAGATGATCGCGGTGAGCTGTATTGTTACAGCGATGTGATACGACCACAGCTCGTAAAGACTCTTATGCCCGCTTTTGAGATCAGTCATCAAGGGTACGTACGAGGACCCATTGAATTCTTGATGTCAGGATGGTGAAAAGTATCTGGACACAAACGACACCTTGTTGAAGCTTTGTGTTAAAATTATCAACACAGACCGACTTGGCCAAAGATGCTGTTGTAGGTATGATTAACTATCCTCTGAATACAGTTTTGATCAGTGTGACATTATTTTGGGAGACAGTTTCACAGTCCAGTGCCACATCCTCACCACGCCATGATTGAGACTCTGAACTTTTCAGAGGAAACCCTAAAAAGCCAATTTAGTTAGAGGCTTTTTTCCAAAGACACTGCGGGTGCTATAGACTCTATAGTGATCTTAAGAGGCAGTATGTCTTTACGTTTCTTGGGTGAAGTCCGGTATAGAGCTTTAATTAAAAGGCGTTTCTTTTTATAGGGGCCGACATGATGATCTAAGCAGATGTTTTTGGGACATAAACTGTATGCTGCTGGCGAGGAAGTGCACATGTCCTCAGTCTGTATCATTCTGGACACCAGGAGTCAGGTCAACGCTTAAATACCCGTGAGCGTCTGTGGTGGCATCTTCAAAACTCTGTAAAAAGAGAAAAACTGATGAGCCAATAGTTTAATTTGAAGCTCATCTTGTGGGTTTTTGAACAGGACTCTGTAATTGCTGTTCAGACTAATGGTGCGGCTGTATTTACCTCAGTAAAATACATTTAGAGTCAGCATCATAACGCTCATGTTTCTGTCAAGTCTGTACTGAGGAAATGTTTAACCACTTTAGGATGGTCAGAGGATTCAAAAATGCATCATCTAAAAAGGTTTTAAATGCTTTTTATCAGAAGGAAACAACATTTCATCTTCAACAGAATCAGGCAGGCTTCAACAAATGTAATCTTTTATTTATTCTTTGCAGTTCACTGTACATGGGTTTAAAAGAGGTATAAATCCATACAGTATTTTCAGGTAATACATCCATAACATGTTCACAGTTTTCCAGTACATATTGTGAAAAATAGGTGTCCTTTAACTTGCTCATGCAGTCCTGGTGAAAATGTATTTAATGACCTTTTTCTTAATGACCTTGAGAAACAGCAGATTAATTGTGAATGTGATTGCGAAAACACGACTTTATTATAGTTCTGTGACCTTTTGAAGGTTTCTGTGATACGTCAACATACACTGTATATCTGAACCTAATGGTACATACCCTAAATCCATTGGTGTAATTCTCCTCTGATTAAACATCCATCTGACCAGGCTGCATCAGTCAGGTCTCAGTAAAGTGTTCGCTGACCATGCTTGCAGTAAGTGCAGTTTGGTTGTACACACACATAAATTCTTCTGCACACATACACACACATAAATTCTTCTGCACACATATACACACCACACTAAAACATCTCCAGAACACCCCGAGGTATCAGTGATTATATATATTTATAAAAATGACCTGCAGTACGTAATATAATCAAAGGTTTACATAGCTTCTCAGTGGTACACATACAGTCATGATCTACCGTGTCATCTTGTGATAGCCTTTCATGCTAACTTGTGATGTAGTCTGTGGCTACATGGACTAGTCCATCAAAAGCTCCTATGTTGAAACACATTAGTTCAACATAGGGATTTTTACAGCATTTGTTTGCTTAAATTAAATTTAAGCACGTTAAAACTTTAAATTCATCCAACTCACAGAGAAGCAGACCAGACATCCTCGTCTGTTCGTGGTCGCTGTAGTATGGTATGGTATTTTCAGACTGCACAGATAACACTGCAGTTTTACAGAACATTCTTGATGAAAAGAAAAACGTAAAATATGTCCAAGTATAAAATAAAACTTTGTCATGTTAACCTTTTAAACTAAAATCCAATGGATTTATGGACTCAGGAAAAGTGTTGGTATAACCCAAGTTAAAGTGTTTAAGTGATCTGTTATTTCAAGTGTCATATGTATTTTCATGACAGTAGACAAAAACAAATTGCCATGTACGAACATTAGCGTCTCGTCAAAACATTTTATGTGCTGATGTATTTGATACCCGTTTCTGTGAGATGTATTTCTACTTGATATTCAGTTGACATGCTGAAACTGCACAAGTGCTATGACACCAACATTTTATGTGGTTTTGTTATTGCCAAGTTCTTTTCTAAAGCAAATGTATCCCGTTGACCAGTTCATTGTTGCTCTTGGACAATCATTGCTCAACTGATGCTTTTGTTTTGGTTGATGTTGGAGATTACTCTGTTCCATAGCCAGTAGCAGTTCCATACTCCACACATATATATTACCCCTCTGTTGAGGGGCTGTTGATACATATTGTGTGGCACCACTTCCCACAAGTGGTACATTCAATCTGTAACAAAAAAAGAGGTTATTAGCAGAGCCATTTACAACAGCCCATTCAGCTTTTGTGCATAAACAAAAGAATGTGATCTGGACCTTATCTGCTGTCCTGTCAGTTTAGCCATCTCATGTCCTCCCAGCCACTCCAGTGCAATAGTGACAAAGGTTGTGCAAGTGAGTTCACCCAGTAGTGGTTCAGTGCCCATTCTGAGGCCAATATTAGACAACCTCTTACCCAGTCATTTACTTCAGCATCAGTACTCTCCTCCCCACAAGCTCGACACAGCTGAGGGAAGTCATCTGTACAAAATAACAGACCAGCATAAATGTCATGGAAGATGGAAACATTTAACATATCCACTCTGAGTGAAACAAGTACCTGTTTCTGCAAGTAAAGTCTGGGCAATCTGCAGCCTCAGCTCCTCCACACCTTCCCTGTCTACCCTGTACTCAGCAGGCTGATCCAGGAAGAATTGTTCTGCAAGCTAATGGAGACATGTTAGTCAAAAAGATAAGAAAAGTCTACTACATGATACCACTCAAGTGTTACCTTGCAAACAATACGCCACATGATGTACCATCAACATGTATTGGGTGTGCCACTGAAGTACACGTCCATCACCCCACATCTGGAATATAAGTGCCGTACAGAGAATTCTGTTAGTTGGGGGCAGTATTAAAAGATGCATCACAAGAAAATTTACACTGACCTTGTTATGTCACGGCATCGTTTTAGGTCTTCCTTCGATGCCCCAAAAGGATTAAGGTACGACGCCCTTCTCTGTTTTGCATAAATGATCTAAGAACACACAGAATTCCAAGTCCAAACTAGCTCGGTAAATTTTTACTTTTTAAAATAGGCAAAAGGGAAAAAAAAGGACCAACCATTAGTGTCCAGGGCCTCTGTGTGCAGCAACCACAGTGTCTTTAAGGTCCAGCTTAAACTGAAATGATGTTGGTATCATTGTTAACACTGCTTAAGGCTGCCATGTTTTAACACATGATAAAAGAAAAAATATCATTTTTATCTTGACTCACTGTTGTGTATGGGCCCTTTGAGCCCTGCCTTATGGCAGTCATGACAACGGCATCAATACGGCCAGCATGTGCCACTACCTACATGAAGGAGTCAGTGATTAACATTCAATAAAAATATGAAAACAAAAGCAACTTCTGTTTCAACGGTACCTCACTGTCCACCTCCTCATGAGGAGCCGGTGTTTTTAGGTTGTCACTTCTGATTTTGTAAGGGCAAAACTGTGTTCTTCCTCCCACCTGCCCAAATGTCCCTTATCACTGCAAATATATAGAAAGAGTTTGAGACATGTCATTGCTGAATACTAAAAATGTTTGCACATTGTGACTTTTACTTACAGTTGCCTTTGCTGGTTGTGTTTGTGGGGCTCTGATCCTCGTCTCTGGGTGTAATGACAGAGAAGGTCGATATTGATTGTTAGGGGGAGTACACAAATGTTAGGGGGGTACCATAAATTGGTCCTTCGAGTCGCTCCTCACAGCTGTGACCCTGGGAGAGGGGGAGGCCATCGCGAAAGTCCGTGCACGGCCTGGGAAAAGATTTCCAGCATTGAACAGCCCGTCTTGAGGGTTCGGTGGTCTCCACGCTCGATTGGGGCCCGGTGACGAGGATCCACACATGAGACAGCTGACAGCAAACTGGTGAGCATGAATGTTTTGTCTAGAGTGCAGGCCTAGTGAGGGAAGCTTCAGAGCGGCTTTACAAACCGCTGGGTATCAGTGTAGGATGAACTAGAGCAGATTTGTAACCTGCTAATGCCTTACACTAAGAGTTTAGGATGAACTAGAGATAGTGTGTACAGCTATCTAATTGTCCCTAAACTAGTAATCCACTCCTAAGTGTTTTTAACTGCGATAGAAGGCAGTCTCAGGAGTGAAGACAATTGTCTATTATGTGACAATTGTATGTATGTTGTGTGTGTGTGTGACACAATTTGCTGCAGTTGTTCTTGGTTCTAAATTGAGAGACTGTGTGTGTGTGTGTGTGTGTGTGTGTGTGTGTGTGTGTGTGTGTGTGTGTGTGTGTGTGTGTGTGTGTGTGTGTGTGTGTGTGTGTGTGTGTGTGACACTGGTCAAATAGAGAAGCTGCAGATAAAGACGGCTACATCCGCTGTGAACTAGTCACAGTAGAAGGTTGATGTAGTGGAAGATCTTTTTCTGATGGTGGCTGATCTATGCTGACTGGTGTATGATATACACTTTGTACAATGAGGAAGAGAAACAGTAAACCAAGTAAACAGTAAACTGAGTCAAAGATAGAATAAGGAGTATGGATCTGATGTAAAACAGTTAAAGAAGCCAATAAGAAAAGAAAAGATAACTATGGTCATTACCAAAATATGGTGGCTTTCCAAGTTAAAAGTAAAAAAGTTTAATTCAGTTTTTACAAATTTAAGTTAATGGGAAGTTTTTATAAGCACATTGATTATGTTACCAACAATAATAGACAACTAGAACATTTGCTTTGTTTTTTTTCTTTAAAAAGACGTACCTAGTTTTCTGACATTAATGTAACCACACTTTAGGTTATCATTACAAAATTCATATATGTGTACTTTTGATAAAGGATAAAATATGCTGATAAAATTACTGACATTCACTATGGATGAAGTTAAGCAAAAATATATTTGGATAAGAGCTAAATTGCAATGACATAATTGATAAAATCTTAAATATTGTCTAATGATATATGACCCTAGGTGTTCTCTTAAATATTCTTGACATTTTAAAAATAAGGTCTGTGATACCAGTAACACCAGTGATGTTGATGTTTGATTATTAAATTGCCACTTCAGTTTTAATTTTATTCATATATTAAACGAAGTGATTTTACATAATTGACCAGTTATCATATATTTATTTATACATATATGTATATGAAAATGAGGACATTTTTAACACTGTCCAATAGAATTGAATCATGGCAGTGGGACAACTGTTCTTTTAGATACAAAGGGAATTAATGCTGAACTAAGAAAATAATAATTATAATGAAATTGCTACCCTAAATAAACTGAATAATCTTCATTTAAAATGGTATCTAATTACATAATTCTAGTTTAATCTGGATGATAACTTTTTAAGGATAAAGTTTTATTGTATTTATTAGTATTATTATTTTTATTTTTATTTTTATTTATTATTATTATTATTATTATTATTTTAATTATATACAGTGGTATGAAAAAGTATCTGAACCTTTTGGAATTTCTCACATTTCTGCATAAAATCACCATCAAATGTGATCTGATCTTTGTCAAAATCACACAGATGAAAAAAACAGTGTCTGCTTGAACTAAAACCACCCAAACATTTATAGGTTTTCATATTTTAATGAGGATAGCATGCAAACAATGACAGAAGGGGGAGGAATAAGTAACTGAACCATCACATTTAATATTTTGTGGCCCCCCCTTTGGCAGCAAAAACTTCAACCAGACGCTTCCTGTAGCTGCAGATCAGTCTGGCACATCGATCAGGACTAATCTTGGCCCATTCTTCTTTACAAAACTGCTGTAGTTCAGTCAGATTCCTGGGATGTCTGGCATGAATCGCTGTCTTGAGGTCATGCCACAGCATCTCAATGGGGTTCAAGTCTGGACTTTGACTTGGCCACTCCAGAACGTGTATTTTGTTCTTCTGAAACCATTCTGAAGTTGATTTACCTCTGTGTTTTGGATCATTGTCTTGTTGCAGCATCCATCCTCTTTTTAGCATCAACTGTCTGACAGACGGCCTCAGGTTTTCCTGCAAAACATCCTGATAAACTTTTGAATTCATTTTTCCATTAATGATTGCAAGTTGTCCAGGCCCTGAGGCAGCAAAACAGCCCCAAACCATGATGCACCCTCCACCATGCTTCACGGTGGGGATGAGGTGTTGATGTTGGTGTGCTGTTCCATTTTTCCTCCACACATGACGTTGTGTGTTCCTCCCGAACAATTCAACTTTGGTTTCATCAGTCCACAAAATATTTTGCCAAAACTTCTGTGGAGTGTCCAAGTGCCTTTTTGCGAACATTAAACGAGCAACAATGTTTTTTTTCTTAGACAGCAGTGGCTTCCTCCGTGGAGTCCTCCCATGAACACCATTCTTGGCCATTGTTTTACATATAGTTGATGTGTGCACAGAGATATTGGACTGTGCCAGTGATTTCTGTAAGTCTTTAGCAGACACTCTAGGGTTCGTTTATACCTCTGAGTATTCTGCGCTGAACTCTTGGCGTCATCTTTGGTGGACGGCCACTCCTTGGGAGAGAAGCAACAGTGCCAAACTCTCTCCATTTGTAGACAACTTCTCTGACTGTCGATTGATGAACATCCAGACTTTTAGAGATGGTTTTGTATCCTTTCCTAGCTTTATACAAATCAACAATTCTTGATCGCAGGTCTTCTGACAGCTCTTTTGAGCGAACCATGGTGCACATCAGACAATGCTTCTCATCAAGACAATTCTTACCAGGTGTGTGTTTTATAGTGGGCAGGGCAGCTTTAAGCCACTCATCAGTGATTGTGCACACACCTGACTTAAATTGTTTGGTAAAAATTGGTTTCAATTGCTCTTTAAGTCTCCTTAGGCAGAGGGTTCAGTTACTTATTCCTCCCCCTTCTGTCATTGTTTGCATGCTATCCTCATTAAAATATGAAAACCTATAAATGTTTGGGTGGTTTTAGTTCAAGCAGACACTGTTTTTTTCATCTGTGTGATTTTGACAAAGATCAGATCACATTTGATGGTGATTTCATGCAGAAATGTGAGAAATTCCAAAAGGTTCAGATACTTTTTCATACCACTGTAAATATTTCTATATATTGTTCGTCTGGAATATGCAGGGACATGTTTGTCATGGTACTTTGAGAATGATCCAGTCACAAGCAGCAGTAAATGCTGAGAACAAAGAGGAGCTGAGCAATATAAAGCAAAAATATCTGTTTGAACAACAAAAACAGAATGATTACAATATGATATGATGACATGGCATTTGTTTAAACAAGATAAGGGTAAAACAGAGCAAGCTCTGACACCTAAAGAAAGACAAAGAAAACCAGATTCAAGAGACCAGATATCAGAAGAGGTCCCTGAAACAGAGGAACCCCTCCATCTGTCTCATTCTTATTCTAAGACTTAAAAAGAATTCTCTTTAAAGAAAAGTTAGAGGTACTTCAATGTTAAATTCTTAAGTGAGCTCTAATTGCTCCAAAACAAATAATGCATCAAAATCTATTTATGAATTAATGACCTTATTAAGACTGCAATAACCTCACACCAAAAAAATTCCACTTTGCAAACAAAATAAATTCAAGATTTAAGGTTTTCTCTTATTGAAAAAACAAACAATAGTTTCATAACTAAAAGTACATTAAAGCACAAAAACTTTAATAATAATGAAATATTTATATCTATACTGACGTCAGAAGTTGTTAAAAAGGTTTAATGCAATGAAATTAAAAGGAATGTATTGAGATTTCATTTTTAATACATTAATGAGAGGAACTGTTTTGGCAAACGAGTGACTTTAGAATACATTAATCAATTAATTAATTTAGTTTTATTATTTTTCTTTATGTGGTGCCTCAAGGATTAAAGAGAAAAAATGAACACAGGCCTCGATAGAGATAATATTTATTAAAGCCTGGTGCACTACAGGTATTACGCCTGTGATACAATAATGCAAGACTTATTAAAAGCTGGAGTCCTAATACCATGAGGGGACTCACCTGTAAATACACTTATTTTTCCTGTAATGAAAGCTCTACCCAGTACAGGGTTCAGAATGGTAAAGTGTTTACGAGCTCTAAAAGAGCTGTTTAAACACGTGTACCACTTGTGCCTGATCCACGTACATTACTTACTAACTTATGGCCACAGAAAAACATTTTACAGTTGTGGATCTAGCAAATGCATTTCTTTTTCTATATATGTAGATAAAAATCACAATCCTCTCTAAATTTAGCCCACCTTGTGGTTTACAAATTGTTTTGTATGTTAATGATATCCTTCTCGCCTGAGATAATGATATGCTGCATAGATTGATTGGCATTACTTAATTTTTTTAGCTGAATAAGGACATGTAGTAAAATCCCCTTTCAAGACTTCACTCTGTTCCTTTCTGATGTCCACTGCACCCACATGCACGATCAGCTGTTTGACTCCTCGGTGTGTTGACAAAACTTTTGGGAGGAGTGTTGTTATTTCAGAGACAGTGGCACTGGGATAGCAGCATGTTTGAATTCTTGTATGGTTAAGGCCTCTGATAGCACCGTCTCCTAGCAGCAGCGTATCTCTGACCTTGACGTTTGGTCCAGATTGTCTGTCTGCCTGCTTTATGGCTCCTGTTTAGTGAAAATGATCTGTTTCCTCATTGTTTGATAGAATCATTGGTTAAATTCCGAGGACACACTATTTCTCAACCTAAAGACTTTATGGCGTTCTTAGGAACTCTTAACTACTGCAGATAATAGATTCCAAATTTCTGTGCTATATGAGGACTGCTGTACTTGCTGTTAATATTAAACAATAAAGTCTTTCTACCATCTATAAGGAATGAAAACCTCTGTGATTATTTGAAGAAGGCAATACATCAGTCCCTGTCATTAAAGCTACCTGACTATGATAAACCATTTAATCTTTTTTGCCACTCTAAAGGTGGTCACATGTCTGCAGTATTGGCACAGAAAGAAACCAAATGCTATTGACCCATAGCCTATTACTCTAAAAAAGCTTGACCCCATTGTCACAGCAGCTGCAGAACCAGTTTCATCCAGTGCTGATGTTGTTTCTTTTTTCCTTTGTCCTTATGTGCTGCTACAACAGGACAGGATTAGTTTCACTTTCACTTTCAAACATCTGCACTGTATGACTGTTCTTCTATGTACACTGCACAGTTTTAACCCTTTAAGGTCCAAGACCATAGATTATAGCCAGAAAAATCTATTTCTTTTTGGGGCTGAAATGTTTGTTTCACTTTCTGCTAAAAATCCATAAAAATCAAAATGTCCATAAAATTCAACATATAGATTTTTTTGGATTTCATTTGATACATTAGGTGCTTTTGGTGACTGATAATCCATGTGAGGACATTTTTTACCATTTTGTAATTGATTGTTTTCAGATGTTTTTTTTTTCTTTTTGAAATTTGTTGATCATATTGAGTTGATAGAGATATTATAAAAGTATGTATCAAATATAATAAAATTGGCTTTATCGGGTTAAAACATGCAACTCTTACACCACACGTTGAAAATGCATCTGATGATCATGACTAATTAGAATATTCTCAAGATATTTCTGCTCAGACCTGATTTCATAGACACACATATTTCTGATTCAATTAGATTTTTACTGATGGCAGCTCTTTGAAAGATTCTTATGGCAAAACTCACTCTGCTTATGCTGTAACTACTCTGACTCTGTGCTGATGACATAATCTGCACAGCTGAACTGAAAGCTGTTATTTCTGTCTTACACTATTGTGCAGATTTCTCTGTTACTATTTTCACAGATTCTAAATATGTTTATTCATCTTGTCATTATCTCTGTGCCCAGTGGCACCTTAGAGACTTTAAAAGATCATCTGGTTCTGAAGTTAAACATGCAGTCCTGCTTAAGACCTTGACTAAGGCTCTTAAACTTTCCTCAGCTTTGGCTATTGTCTATATCCCTGCTCATACACATAAAAATGACATTTTTTTCACGTGGAAATGCCCTAGCTGACTCTGCTGCTCAAGCTTTAGCTCATAGTGAGCCTGCTACTCCGATCTTTACTGCTCTGATAACTGTTGATTCTGATTACATTTTGCATGATCACTAACACCATGCCATGCTCGTGTGTTATTTTTAACACATGAGGATGATTTTTTTTATTACTATTACCCAGATACTAATTTACTTTGGTTGCCTCCTTCCTTATATCCCTGGGCGTGCCAAGTGTCCCATTGACCTCGTCATGTGACAACAGCGGGGATGTTAGGGGGAGTACACAAATGTTAGGGGGGTACAAAACTGAAATTATTTGTTCAGATAATGGTACTGTTAAACAACAACTGATCAAAGCAATGGAAACAACAGGAAAACCATGGCCTGCTTGTTTACACCTGGTTAAAACTTCTATTAATACAACACCTTGTGGCAAACATAAGCTAACACCATTTGAATGTGTATTCTATAGAACTTAGCAGCTGCCTGAGCTGAGCTGACAATTATTCAACCTAAGAAACCTGAAACACTCTGACTTTGTGACACATTTGGAACAATGTTTTAAAGTGAAAGAACAAATTGATGCTGCCAAGTCTGTTTCTGTGTCCCAGAAAGAGACCTGGTTTTCATCAAGGCCCATCAGAGACTGAAGTGGTCGTCTCCACGTTGGACTGGGCCGTACCGGATTCTCCTGGCCACACCCACGGCACTGGAACTGGCTGAAAGGCCGTCGTGGATACACTTGAGTCACTGCAAACTTCTGAGGTGTGAGGAGGAGAGGCTTCATCAAGACTGTTACGGTACACTGGTGATCCAGACGGGCTACAAAGGGGGTCGGAGGACTAGCCCCGTCACGTCTCAAACCCGTGAAGAATCCATCGCGGCGATTCCGCCCCAGTGTGCCTCAGGAAAATGCCTCCAAAACCAACTGTCCATCTCCTGACTGCAGTGTTGAGTGGCTTCATCATCTGGACTGGGACTGAACGGTTTCTGGCTCCCTCTGGCGGACTTGCTCTGGACAAGCGAGATTACAGCCCCTTGGACTGTTACACCAAGGCTTTCATCTTCTCGTCATCCTGCGAACTGAACGTTTGGTACCGATATGCACAGTTCTTGGTGAAATCCCGAAATCAAATGAACTGCTCCACATATCGTACCTAAATCTGTCACAAATGTCAGCTCTTTGTTTCCACATGTTCTCAGCTCTTCTCTTGCAGCTAGGTTCCTGAACCAAACATACTGGTCTGTGATTTCAGGGCCTGGACCGAACGTGATTATGTTAGATTTCACACACTTCCTGAGTACTACTGATACCAAAAACACTCCAATTTTTATTCCAGTGCATCTAACCAATGACATTCAATTTGACTGTTTTTCTTTACAATAAAATAATCCTTTTAATTTTACATCTATCCCTATGGGTACTCTTGATCAAGGTACTGCTCTGGTGTTCGTATGCCCTACTTGAGGAATGGTTTCAATAGTTACAATGACACTAATAAATCACTTGGGGTCATTTGTGCTGATTTCTTTACTGTTCTAGATGTTATGGGTACATATCCACAAACTGATTTTGTATTACTATTTGTCTTTGCCTACAATTAGTTATATTAATAATTAACAATATTTAGTTCACCTTACTAACAACCCCACGAGTTAAAGAGAATAAAACATAAATTTAGTTTCTTCACAGATATTTTGCCTAACCGAAGTTGTATAAGTTTGATGTAAGTAGTGCATTTTTATCTGTTCAAATAAATGAAAAACAGCGGGGAATGTGAAGAATAATTTGACCCTTGTACAGTTTATGTATTCAGTCATGTAATTAACCTCTGTACAACTCTGTGCACATCTTTATGATCACTTAACCTTATAACCTTTTCATGTATTTTTTTTTTCTTTTTTTTTCATTTTTTCTTTATTAAATTTCAATGTATAACATACAAATGGTTTTTGTGGGTTACATTCTTTTGTTTTTCCTTTGTACAGTCTTTCCCATCCCACACTCATCTTAAAGTACAAATATACATTTTAGCACAACAAAAATTAGAACCGAACATGGGGTGTTGTCTTGATATCATATAAATACACAAGAGACAAAAAGAACTATTATTCATCTCTCTTATACATAAGCCAGTCCTTTAAGGGAAATATACATCGTCCATTTCTTCCAAATGTCCTCAAATGTATTGTCTTGGTGCTTCAAAGAAAAAGTGAGTCTTTCCATTACATAGATTTCATATATAATATCACACCACTCTTTTATAGTTGGGGTATCTGGTTTAAGCCATTTCTTAGTGATTGCTTTTCTAGCTGCTGCACTCAGTATTCCAAACAATTTCCTACTTCTAATGTCTAAGGTTGTAGAAATCAAGAATCCAAAAAAAAGTTCATCCCAATTAAAAGCAATTTTTGTCCCAAATATAATTTCTAATTCAGAGTGAATCTTGCGCCAAAAACAGAGTACCTTTGGACAGTCCCAAAACACATGATAGTGATTGGCATTCTGAGAACCACACTTCCTCCAGCAGCTGGAGGTACCTGAATAGTGAGAAGATTGAACCGGGGAAATAAAGTATCTACAAAGACTCTTCAAACCAAAAGTTCTCCAGGAAAGTGAGCTTGAGATCCTCCATTGGAATTCACAATATTGAGACCAAACTTCATCAGGGATGCACTTGCTAGCCTCCCTTTCCCATTTTGCTTAATGTATGTGCTATTTGCTCTTTTGGCATCTTGAAGTCCCTTATAAAGTCTTGATATCACCTTAGGCCCAGAGTCATTTTTATATGCACTAATAAAGACTTTCAATAGGCTATTTTCAAAAGCAACTTTACTCTCTGTTATGGTTGTATTTATGTGATGACGTAGCTGCAGGAATCTATAAAAGTCTGTATTTTTTAACCCATGTAATCTCTTCAGTGTCTGAAAATCGTTTAGTCTTCCTTTATCAAAAAACGTACAGCATGCCGAGAGGCCCTGACAAGACCATCCCTTATAACTTGCATCCCATTTGTTTGGGGTGAACTCAAGGTCATAAGAGCACCATTTAAGCATTTTTATTTCCTCCATCAGGTCATTTTTTGTAATAACATCCACCCATACCTTCAGAGATAAATTGATCCATTTATTACCCAATTCCATTAAGCTTTTAATTAGTCTTTTATCTCCTAACCGTGCCTGGATAGGAACTGCTCCAGACTCCTTCTCCTCAATTTCTTTCCATCTGGCTTGGTATTCAGGGTTGCACCAACAATATATGATTCTTAGCTGGGCCGCCCTGTAATAGTCCTTAAAGCAAGGAAAACCAACGCCACCCCTCTTCTTCGACAACTGAAGAGTTTGTAATTTTAACCTAGGTTTTCTCCCATGCCAGATGTATCTGGACAGTAATTTATCCCACTCATTAAATTGTTTGTCTGTTATTTCAATTGGAAGAGTCTGAAACAAATACAATATTCTCGGCAGTATATTCATCTTTACAGACTCAATTCTAGACTCAAAGCTTAATATTGGTATCAGGTTCCATCTTGTTATGTCTTCCTTTAATTTTTGACTCAACTGGTTAAAGTTTAGAATATATAGATTTGTTAAATCTTTTGGTATGATGACTCCTAGGTACTTCATGTATTCTTGGTCCCACTTTAGTTCGGTTTTAGACTTTATGATCAGACTTGGCTTATACTTAAAACTCAGAACTTGAGTCTTTTTAATATTCAATTTATAGCCTGAAATAGAGCCAAAATCATCCAGGAATAACAATAATTTCAAGATGGAACTCTCTGGGTTTTTTAGATATATTAAAACATCATCCGCAAATAATGAAATTTTATGATCTTGATTTAACATATGTATACCTTTGATCTTATTGTCTTGAATGATTCCTTGTCTTAATGCTTCGATAAACAATGTAAATAGTAATGGACTAATTGGACAACCTTGCCTCGTTCCTCTCTCTAGATCAAATGGATTTGATATGTCTCCATTAATTTTTATCCTTGCCCTCGGGTTGCTGTACAGTGCTTTAACAGTTTTTACAACATTCTGGTGAAAACCAAATTCTTGTAATACTCTATACAAAAACTCCCAACAAACTCTGTCAAAAGCCTTTTCTGCATCAAGGCTCAAAATTACTGCCTGAATTTCATTTTTAACTATATGATCTATCACATGCAGAGTTCGGCGAATGTTGTCTTGTGTCTGTCTTTGTTGAATGAAACCCGTCTGATCCAGACCTATGATTTGTGGAAGGATATTTTCAAATCTTTTTGACAAAATATGAGTAAATATTTTATAATCTTGATTTAGTACACTTATTGGTCGATAACTTCCACATTCTAATTTATCTTTACCTTCTTTTGATATCAAAGAGATCACTGCATCTTTCCAGGAGGGGGGAATTTCTCCTGTTTTTAACACATAGTTGTAAGTGGCTTTCATGGCTGGTATCAAATGATTTTTCATTTCCTTGTACCACTCTGATGGAAAGCCATCTGGCCCTGGTGCCTTATTGGGTTTTAAGTGGGATATTGCCTTTTTTATTTCTTCCTCTGTAATTTCACTAATAAGAAGCTGGTTTTGTTCTTCTGTCACTTTAGGTAGTTTTATTAGGTCAAAAAATGCTTCCATCTTCAAATAATCCATTTTAGGTTGTGTATATAAATTTTCGAAGAAGGTTTCAAAGGATTTTTGGATATCTTTTGCTTTACAGTGTGTACTGTTTGTTAATGGGTCCTTTATTTTAAATATTGTGTTCTCAGCCTGCTGTTTTTTTAATTTATAAGCAAGTAGTTTGGCTGATTTCCCCCTACCTCGTAATATCTTTGTTTTAAAAAGATCAGCTTCTTTTTGATATCATTTAAATGGATTTCATTTATTTTATTCTTTATCCTGTCTATTTCTTCTTTAATTCTGGCATTTAAAGTATTTTTATGTATATTCTCTAACTTCAATAGATTACTTTGCAAACTATCCATTTTTTCTTTCCTCTGCTTTTTTAGATAGGAGCTATAACCTATAATTTTCCCTCTAAAGACGGCTTTGGATGCATCCCAAAGAATAAGAGGGGATACCTCCCCATTATCATTATTCTCAAGATAATCCTTAATATCCGTCTTGATTTGTTCCCTTATTTGATTTAGGATCCCAGTATTTAGCCTCCATATAGTGTTTTTCTTTTCTGAACCTAATCTTAAATCCAATATAATTGGTGCATGATCTGATAAGTCCATGCCCCCGATGTTGCATTCTATCACCCTATCTAAATCTCTTTGAAACATAAAAAAATAATCAATCCTTGAGTATACAGAGTGGGAGTGGGAGAAGAAAGTATAGTCCCTTTTTGTTGGATTCAGGTCTCTCCATATGTCTGAGAGTCCAAGCTCCTCCATCATTACCTTTATATTTCTAACTATCTTTTTGTCCTTTGAATAATAAGGTTTTGATGTATCTAAAGTTTTATTAAGTCTAACATTGAAGTCTCCTCCACAAATAAGGATGCCCTGTGCCTCTGAGATCAACAGATCGAAGATAGCTTTATACATTTTCCAATCAGATCCTGGAGGGGCGTAAATGTTCAAAAATGTTACCAGAACACCCTGCAGGTTTCCTCGGACAAGGACGAATCTCCCATCTAGATCCCTTTTTTCATATAAACATTCAAAATTTAGTTTATTAGCAATTAGTGTTGCGACCCCTCTTTTGGAACCTTGAGTACAGGAGGAAGAATACTGGTTAAATCTCCATCTCTTGAGTTTTTCATGCTCAGCTATCGTTAGATGGGTCTCTTGGAGGAGAGCCACATCTATTCTTTCCCTCTTTAATTTCGCCATTACTTTGCTCCTTTTAATTGGATTCCCCAGCCCATTAACGTTATAAGTAGCTACTTTAAGTGACTGAATGTTTTGCATGGTGAAGTATTGTGTATATTTTGACTCCCTTTAGGCTTATGAGTAACTCATCTTTTACACCCCTGATGCTACAAAGAACAGTAGCAACAACTTGAACAGCAAACAACACATTAACAGGAAAAAGTAAACATTCATTAATACTGACTTCCAAAATTAAGGCCTTTTCAATGGCCTTATGACTCAGTTGGAACTTGAGTACAGAGGGAAAATCTCTTACTCCTAGTGTTGAAAGAGAGCCCTCTTCAGCCTTTAAGCTGTTTAGGTCTATAGTGTCCAGTAATAGGTGACCCGATATGATGTCTGTCCACAATATGCCCTTAAACATATTACTCTGACACAATCACTCTTGTAGTGGGAGGGGAAAAAAAAAAAATAAATAAAGAAAAAGTTTTCTAACGTAGTTACTCACGCACCCTCGTTGTCCGCAAAGATAAGCTTTGTCGTTTAGCCTGATCATTCTATAGTCGATGTACTTATCCATCATCCTGACGGCGGAAAGCCTGGAGCCGCTCCTTGAAGCCCTGCCCGGGTCCGGTATTCTCCCGGTCCCCCCCGCCTCCTGACGGGTTGCCATGTCAGCCGGCTAATCTGGTCCAAAAGCGACGTCGGTTTCTTCAACACTGTCACTGATATCCCACGCTTTACCATGTCCGCTGTTGCCTCTTCAGCAGAGTTGTAGACCACTGTGCCTGCCTCGTAATGCACTCTCAGTCTGGCCGGGAAGGGTGTCTGAAATCGGATGTTTTTTCCTTTCAGCGCCGCTTTAGCTTCCATGTACGCTCTCCGTTTCCTCAGCAGCTCTGGTGCGTAATCATGGTCCACGTGGATCCGCTTCCCTTGATAATCAAACCCTCTTTTCTGCCATGCTCGTTTAATAACCTCCTCCTTCATCTTAAAGCTTGAGAACTTTACCACAAATGATCTCGGCGGAGCTCCGGCGGGGGTATTGGAGGCGACGGCCCGATGCGCCCTCTCGATGTTTAGCACTGTGGATGGTGGGAGCTCCAGGCCCTTCATTAGTAAGTCCTCAATGAAAGCTATCGCCGAAGTCACTCCCTCCTCGGCTCCTTCTTTCACCCCGTGGATCCTCACATTGTCGCGTCGTGAGCGTCCCTCCAAATCCACCAACTTGGCCTCTGTTTGCATCTGAAGTTTCACTAGCTCTGCTAGAACCTCCTCTGAAGATTGAATACGGGTTTCTACCATGTCAATTCTTTTTTCTGCTTCTTCCATTCGTTTGTCGATCTTCTTTATATCCCCTCTTATGCCATTTAATTGTTGACTGAAATCCCGTCTAAATTCACGGAGCTCCGTCAGGATCAAGCCTAGGCTAGCTTCTTGGTCCGGCCCCATGGCAGCTTCCACCTGCAGCTCGTCCTCCATGTTGCTAGCGCTGCTAGCTTGTGAGAGTTCGCCTTCCTCTTCTTCGTCGAGTTTATGTCTTAATGTTGATGTTTTCTTCAGTTTCTTGGGCATGTTCTTTTCCCTGCAGTGTCCCCCTTTTTTTTAAATCCGTATTCAAGAAGATTCGAGTTATATATGGACACTCCTCACTGAAATATATCGGGAGCTCGTCACTCTATGCTGCCATCTAGTAGCGTGTTAGACCGGAAGCCCACCTTTTCATGTATTTGACTCTATGTAACCCTGTTTTAATCCTGTCATGTAACCATGTCATGTAACCATGCTTGTAATTATTATCTAGCTCTTCTTACACACAGCACGCACCCACATACTTAGACATACTTAGAAGCACATGCCACACATACTGATTCACTGACCTCCATATCTGACCTTGGTGTGGAGGCTGTCTTTCGACCTCTTATCTGTTGAGGGACATCTTCCATACCAGTTCAGTCTGGCTCATTCCAAGACAGTGAGGTACGGAGGTCAACACACACGCATACCTTTCTTGACACTCTCATAAATAGAGGCAGAACATAACACCTCTTCAGATCAACATCCAGCATCTTGTTGACATGTTGTAAACTCCGGCGCTGTATTAAATCTCATCATTTTTGCCTTCAGTTGTCTCATCATCATTTTTCCTTTTTGGGGTTATGTCAGGGGTTTTTTGGTACGGACCTTACTGAGCTTTTTGAATTACGAAGGGACAAAATCCTGACATTGATGCTGCCCGTCACTTTGCCCTCGTTGTTTTGAAGATCAGCTCTTTTCCCCTCCAGCAGTTTTATTCTAAAGGGCCCGAGCATTTCCTTTCCCAAATTTCCCCTTCCTTTGTTCCTCCCTTATATTCTGTCTGAGGACAAGGTCACCCACAGAAAAATGTTGTTCCTGGTCCTTTTCCATTCTCCTCCTTTTAACCTTCACCTGAACTTTTTTGTAGACCACTTGTTGATCTTAAGGCTATCACGGTCTTTTTAAAAATAATGCTGTTCATCTTGTCATCAGATACCTGCCAGTAGACAGGACAGTGTATGCCACATTAACACATGTCAGTACAGTTTAGTACATTTCTCAAATATTAAGACCAGTGGCGGCTGGTGAAAAATATTCTTGGTGGGGCAGTACTGTGTAACACTCAGTTTTTAACAACCATCCCACTAGGATTCGACGCAAACTACAGGCTCATCCGTAGCCAAATGAGTCATATAGTTTTATACATTGGTAAATAACAAATATGTATATTACACCATTTTAGACCTGGATAAATTGGAACTGATAAAAAAAGCTCAAAGACATGCTGTAAATTTACTCTGACAAACCAAAAGAGTTTTTGTCTTAAAAGTACCAACTGTTTGTACCAGGTGCTTCTCTTCAACAGAGGCAGGGTGAAATGATAAGGGCTTTCTGAATTTAGGGCCTCATGACAAGAATTATTTACTGTTTCCCATAAACAGGGGCTGGGTCAACTTACCCACTGGCTCAGTTTACCCCACTCTCCCCTACTCTGACATTAACTCTGACATTCACTCAGTGAACAATCCTACCTGCCCACTCTGCACCTGTGCTGGGCTCATGGCTGATGCTCGGTGCTGCTGCATCTCTTCTGAGGGGCTACAAGACAAAGTTTCCCCAGTTATGTGGCGTCATCATCACACGGTGCGAGTGTCATTTTATTCAACACCTTCCCTTACCAGTTTCATCTTCATCCTCTTTCGTTTCAGACCGCGAGCTCGTTTTGTTAAAAAGTGCCTATTTTGCATATTTTGCTGCATCATTTTCAAGCGTTTTCCTCCTTTTAATCCTTCTCTTTTCCGCGCCACCCTTGCGCTTTTTGACCATCTTGTCGGCAGTCCAGCACCGTGCCTACTAGCTGGCTCTTCGCACAGACTCCGACTGGTGGAGCTAATTGTTTTCAGCCTGCACGGACGTGTTGTTACGTCAGGATGCCTCTGAAAAAAAAAAAGGCTGCTGAGGGAGACGGCCCACAGGGACAGCGGTAACAGCATGGAAGTAATACTCACTCAGTGTCATGATGAATGAACACAAAACCAAAAAATTATAATAATATTAAAAAATGTATATTAACACTGGCCCTCACGGCCCAAACGTCAGGCCGGCCCACCGGAAATTGTCCCGGTCCTTAGTCACTCCGGGCATGGCCGACACAAGCCGAATAAACCCGAGGGGCGATATAAGAGTCGCCCTTCGGAGATTATATTCAACGACGCTGATTGGCCAAATTCACGTTGATATGCGCTTATCTTGCCCTAGTAACAGTCCCTTATTGGCTAGTCGTCACTGTCTCAGGGGCGATCTTTCCAGCGCCCCTGAGACATGGAGACAGAGACGAGAAGGCTTACTTTTGTTCTACATTAGTGAAAATCAATTACTTTATATCTTAATGGATATATATTTATGTTATATTTATGTTATATTACATATTTAAATAAGTTATTTTTGGTAATATTCATTTTTTCATAATAAAGTAAATACATTTAATGTCACACTCTCCACTGGGGGGGCGGCGCCCTAGCGCCCTCTATTGGCCAGCCGCCACTGATTAAGACTATCATGTCTAAACCTACATTGTAGTGTAGTGGCACCTTAGAGGGATATCTTCCTTCCCCTCCAAACATCAGGTAAAACGGGCTGAACTTTGTGATCAGGTGCTTCTTTGTCTGGAGCCCAAACATTGTTGGTTGAAAGAACTAGTCCCCCTGTATTGTGCCGTTCACCTTCTCTACAAGTCCGTTTGTTTGAGGGTGATAGGAGGCACAAAGACTCCTTTTTATGTCCAGCTTCTAACAAAGGGATAAGTTGACCTAATAAAAAGGGTTTATTACAATATTGCATGGCAAAAGTACATTATTCAGAACTGCAGAAGTTTAATTTCCATACCTGATTGACAAATTCTGAGCCCTGGTCTGTCAGCAATCTTTTGGATGCACCATATTTGTAAAAGACATCAACGATACAGTTGGTGTCTGCTTGTTCACTCTTTAGTGGGTAGGCCTCTGCCCATTTAGTGAAATAATCAACCATGATAACAAATGTCCTGATTACCACCTTCTGTCTTGGTTAGTTTACCCACTAAATCCATCCCAACCAGTTCAGGTGGTTCAGTTACCTGGGCAGACAGAATTAAAGACATGAGCACTGCACAAGTGAGAGCTTAGAAAAAAAGGCTGTTCTGTTTTTGAGTCTTCTTACCTCAATGGGCATGTACTCCTTTGACTTTCAAAGGTCCTTCTGTATTGACATTGTGGACATTGTTGAATCTAAGTATAAAATCCCACAACTTAATTTCACTTACAACAGCAAATGCATTTGAACACAGATGGTTTGTGGTTTATGTAGAATAACCAACTCACCCACTGTCCTATGTCATCCTCCAGGCCAGGCCTATAACACCTGGCAGTGATGAAACTGTAGGTTTTTCCAGCCCACAGTGAGCTCCCAGCTGGCTGCAGTGAAACTCTTTTAAAGATGAATTCACCATCTCTGAGCAGGAAACGACTTTCCCAGGTGCCCAGAGCCCTTTTTGTGCCTGCAAACGTAGTGCAGTTCACCATGTGATATGTTAAAAAAAAATAAATCAGTACTGAAGAATAACCAGAAAAATATGTTATAGATTTTTTAATGTATTCTTACCCATTATCCTGAAGTTTTCAGCACGCCCTTTGATGTATGAATCTCTGCCTACTTGTCAGGCCTTTAGGACAGGAGTTCTGTGTTAATAAAAGTACAATCTCCTGAACCACTTTGGGATCATCCTGTCTGTCCCTCTCTTTCCTGTCTTATTCTGACTTATCCCAACTGTCTCTCTTTCTCACCTGATTCAACTAATCCCTCTCCTGCCTGCACCATTCCCTCACCTTAAAACACACAAAATAAGATAAAACACAACACCTGCGAGAAATACACAAAATTGGTGACACACAATCCCCTGAACTTGTAAGGAAAAAAAAAACACCAATACAACACAATTCTCTGTGCAGAGCACTTTGTGTGATTAGGAGGGAGTAGCAGCTGTTCTCATTTAGTTGGCTTTTCTTTATCAGAAATCTTTTACCTACTCAGTATATTAACAGAGTAATTGAAAGATTTCTGTCATAATGTTCACATTGCTTATTATCATTTATTTGCAGACAGTAGGCTACTTTTAGTTATTCCTCTGCCTTCATTCAGGATCAAGTCCTTTGTCCTCTGCAGGAGGTGTTGATATTGTGCATGAAAATCTGAGCGAGATTGAATTCTGAAAAACAATGTCAATGTCAATTTTATTGATATAGCACATTTTATAGGACAAGCCAAACAAAGTGCTCTACATGAGAAAAATAATATGGTAAAAACGACAAGTAAGACAACATTAAAACACAAACATACACTAACACCAGTATAAGAAAAGCACGAGTAAAGCAAGTTGCTAACTCAACCAAAAGCTAGGGTAAACAGGTAGGTTTTAAGGTGCGCTTTGAAGGAGGTGAGGCTGGTTGCAGAACGCACAGACTGAGGCAGGGCATTCCACAGTGTGGGAGCAGCAACTGCGAATGCCCGATCCCCTCTGCTTTTAAGCTGGGTTCTCGGCACATCTAAGACCATCCGGTCAGCAGACCTCAAGGATCTGGCGGGTCGGTGCGCCTTGACAAGGTCTGATAAATACTCAGGGGCCAGCCAGTGCAAAGACTTAAAAGCAATTAAAATAATCTTAAAATCAATCCTGAACTTGACTGGTAGCCAGTGAAGTGAGGAGATCACCGGCGTTATGTGCTCACGTTTCTTGGCTCCAGTCAGGAGACGAGCAGCAGCATTTTGTACAAGCTGTAGGCGGTTAATTCCAGTTTTGCTGATGCCGAAATACAGCGAGTTACAATAGTCTAGGCGAGACGAGATAAAAGCATGGATAACCTTTTCCAGATCTGGCCTCCTAAGATAAGGTTTGATTTTTGAAAGTAGCCGAAGCTGAAGAAAGCTTGCCTTCATGACGGAGCTGATCTGCCTGTCCAGCTTAAGAGCCCCATCAACAATAACACCTAGGTTTCTGGCCTGGGAACCAATATAGGGTGCTAAGGTGCCGAGGGAGCTGGCAAGAACCTGGACGGTGTCAGGGTTGCCAAAAAGGACAATCTCTGTTTTGTTCTCATTCAATTCTAAAAAATTCAGGTCCATCCATGTTTTAATATCCCTCATGCAACAAAATACAGCCTGAAGGGATTCCTTGGAGGGGGCTCTTAGAGGTAGGTACACCTGCACATCATCAGCGAAGCAATGGAAGGGGATGTTGTGCTTCCTAAATATGGACCCCAGGGGTAGCATGTAAAGGGAGAACAGCAGAGGGCCTAGAACTGACCCCTGAGGGACTCCACAGGTTAGAGGGGCCACTGAGGAGGAGTACTGCCCCAATTGTACACTGAAGGATCTGTCAGCAAGGTAGGATTTAAACCATTCTAGAGCGGGGCCTTTAATACCTACACTGTGCTCAAGGTGTGATAAGAGGATGGAGTGATTCACCGTATCAAAAGCTGCTGTAAGGTCAAGAAGCATTAAAAAGGTACAATTACCAGAATCAAGATTTAAAAGAAGATCGTTAAAAACTTTTAAAAGAGCAGTTTCAGTGCTATGAAGAGGCTAAAAACCTGACTGGAACGGCTCAACAATATTGGCTTGGTCTAAAAAATCTTGTATTTGGCCAAGAACAGCTTTCTCTAAAACCTTGGAAACAAACGGGAGCTTAGAAATTGGCCTAAAGTTAGAAAGCACCAGAGGATCCAGGTTTTTCTTTTTTAGCAGAGGCTGCACTGTGGCATGTTTAAAAGAGGATGGGACAAGTCCAGAACTAAGAGACAGATTTATAAAAAACAAAATAAAAGACCCAACGGAGCTGAAAACCTCTTTAAACAGGCGGGAAGGGATGCTGTCAGATGGGCAAGTGGCAGGACGTAAGTGCTCTACTATCTCAGCCAGTGCAGGAAAAGAAACAGGCTCAAACTGGTGGAAAACAGCTGAGCTTTCTACAGAAGCTGAGGGGTCCAGAGCAGGCTGAGGGAGTGGAGATCTCAGAGCAGACACCTTATTTACAAAAAATTGCAAAAACTCCTCACACAGAGAAGCAGATGGTTCCACAGAGACAGCATCACAAGGGTTCACAAGTGAATCAAAGACATTGAAAAGAACCTGAGGTTTATGAGCATTTTTAGAGACAAGAGTGGAGAAATATTCAGCTTCAGCAGCTTTAACGGCCTGCTGGTAATTAATGAGACAATCCCGTAGGAGATCCCGAGAAATCTGGAGATTGTCTTTCTTCCACTTTATCTCCGCCTGTCGACATGGGCATCTGAGTGCACGAGTGGACTCGTTTAGCCACGGCTCGATCTGTGGCTTAACATGCATCAAAGTCATAGGCGCAATGGAGTCTAAGATCTCAGTGCAAAGAGAATCAAATTGTTCCATACAGGCATCCACACTGAGATCGCCAAAGTCACCAGGAGAATACAAGTCTTTCCAGGCAGCAGAAAATTGCAGGTGAGTCGAAGAGTTAAAGGCGTGGAGGCAGCGAGCCGGCGCGAGCAGCGAGCCGGCGCGGACCCCGTGATGCGGGGTGTAGTCAGTGAGAGGGAAAATAAAACAGGTAGATGGTCGGAAATTGGTGTGTGGCAGATTTCAGTTTTTTGAACATTCAGACCATATGACAGTATAAGATCGAGAGTATGTCCTTTCTCATGTGTGGGCTTGGTAACAGACTGCGTGAGATTAAGAGAATCTATGAGATTCTGAAAGTCTCTGACCAGCGGTCTGGACTCACAGCAGACGTGCACGTTAAAATCACCAACGATTAAGCAGTGATCATACTCAAGTATAATACCCGACACAAAGTTTGCAAAGTCCTGTATGAAGTCTTTGTTAAATGCAGGTGGTCGATAGATCAAAGCAAAGAGAACAGTCGCGGGGATTTTTACCTTAAAAAGTTGGAGCTCAAAGCTGGAGCTGTTGACAGCTGGGGACTGCTGGATGTGAAAGGTGAACTTGAATACCGATGCCAGTCCTCCACCTCTGCCGGTGGTGCGAGGAGAGCTGAGGAAATTACATCCAGGGGGAAGGAGCTCTGAAAAAGGAGCAACATCACCTACCCAGAGCCAGGTTTCAGTCAAGAACATAAAATCCAGTTTGCGTGAGGTAAAGAAGTCGTTGAGTAGAAACGTCTTGTCGGTGACCGATCTCACATTCAGCAAAGCCAGGTGGAGATCAGCGGTGTCCGAAGGTGAGGCACGCCCCAGCGTGCGGAGGTTCCGACGGTCCACACCCCGTCTCCTGGTCCGAGTCTGCCGAGCGGGTGCCGCAGCTAGCATCCGGGAGCACTGGTCGGATCCATTGCAGAGTGGGAAGAGAGTCCAGAAAGCGCAGACCAATGCCATGATTGGACACACAAACATACCTCAGGTGAGCCTCCAGCCTGACCCGGTAGCCACCACATTTACCCCGTCTTTTCGGGCGTCTCCGCCAGGCAAGATGGGCTGGAGGACGCCTCAAAAAAGCCGGGATTCCCTCAAGGCATGGAGAGAAGTTCACTAATGGATCTTTACTGGAGAAACCTCCAATCTCAAGCAGAGTATGTCGGTCATAGGTGAGCAGAGACGACACCTCATGACAGAGCAGGTAGAACACAAAACACACAGGAAACACAGAGCAGAGCGACAGACGGCCAGCCGAACACCATGGCGCCATCTTCCAACAAAGCTGATGTTCACAAACTCTGACAGGATGACACCGATCCCACTGGTCTATTTTTACAGTTCAGGGTGATGTGATTGAGTCTGTATGTTCTTCCCTGTCCTTGGGTTTGTAGTTGATGAATCTGTATTTTAAGCTTCATATTAAGAAGCTCGTGAATAATCCTAGGCTGTGGCTGGACTTTTGGTTCAGAAGTCAAGTCAAACTTTATTTATATAGC
This sequence comes from Scarus forsteni, assembly GCA_036419115.1. Classification (NCBI taxonomy): domain Eukaryota; kingdom Metazoa; phylum Chordata; class Actinopteri; order Labriformes; family Labridae; genus Scarus; species Scarus forsteni. Next base: position 66,927 of record JAZDUH010000023.1, read on the forward strand.
ACATTTTAAAACAACCACAGTTGACCAAGGTGCTGTACAGCCTAAAACACAAACAAGTAAAAGCAAATGGTTAAGAATAACTACAATAAGAACAATAAATATCAGGAAAAAAATAGGTCTTAATTTTCTTTTGCTGCACTAAAGTGTCTTGTTGCTGCTACTTTCATGCCTCTGGTTGACTCTGGTGATGTTTCACACATGCATGCTTCTCAATGCCTTAAATCTTTGAATACTTTTATTACTCTGGTTCATAGCAAATTTGAAGGCCCAAAGTCATAATCGCATTCTGTATACAGGCAAGTTAGGTGGGCCTCTCTGACTATCTGCAGACTGAATCATTGGTCACTGAACTAAAGCTGTATAATCACAGCCACATTCACAGTTCATCTCCAGGTAGCCACAGACTACATTACAAGTTAACATGAGAGGCTATCGCAAGATGACATGGCAGATCACTGTATGTGTACCACTGAGAAGCTATCAATCAATCTTTATTTGTGTAGCGCCAATTCATAACAAGTGTTATGTGAATGTTCCTAATAAAATGGCCAACTATGTGTCATGTCTATAATTGTAGTTTTTGTGGCTTCGTGGCTCCACAGCAGCAGACAGTCTCCACCAAGGATCCCAGGGGCCTGTTGCACGAAAGTAGGATTCAGACATCCGGGCTAAATGATTAAGCCTGGCTCATCGGATCCAAAACAAGGTGGTTCAGGCTTATTTGGTTGCACAAAAGACCAAGCGAGGATGAGAGCACAGGGATTCTTCAAGCCAGGTTTAACCCATCCTGGATCAGTGCGCGCACGCGATTACTCCAACAGACCCTGCGATCGATCACAGAATCACGGATTCACCATGACAACAAGAGCGGCGTGCCTGTCTCCGTCGAAGCAGGAAGTCCTCATGGAGGCGTATTAGGAGGTAAAAGACCGAATTAAAAAAGAGAAAACACCGCCACAGCGGCACAACAACGACAGAAGCTCTGCGGACCGCCTGAATGCACGCTAGTGCACTGATACACACTCCGCTGAAACATCATGATATCGATTTAAGTAGTTCAATAAAGTCTCCAGAATCAAAGTTGTGCCCTTATATGAATTTGTTAAAATTGCACGTGAAACTGAAATTGAAACATCCACATTTGCTCTTTATGCTACATGCTGCTGTTGGATATGTGTGCAAGTGTGCACGAGTTTGCGCGTGCATGCAGAGCCGTCTCTATCTAACGTTGGGCCCTAAACGAGATTTTATATGATACCTCCCTCCATCTGTGATTTTTATGCTTACAGAAGAAATCGAATAGCATTGTTTTTACCATTGTCTTTAATTTAAAAAAAATGAGTCACCAAATTTGCTCAACAAATAAATATCCTTAATACAAAAAATTCTGAAATAATACCTTCACCACAAAATAAAAACCCTTAAAATAGGTGAACAAATAATAAACATTGTAATAAACTGTAACTAAAAAAATCAGCATCAGATACTTCAAATGACCATGTAGTTAGCATAAAAAATAACTCTGTATATAAACATTTACACTCTGCAATAACTGTACATTAACATTTAAATCATTGTGAGCTTTTCTATTTTAAAAGTTAATCGTAATCAGTTTTAATTTAATTAAACTGAGTGTTTTTTTCACTGATTTTATGATTGGATTTTGTTTATATGTTTTAATTCTGTGCTTTGTATGCTCAGCTCTGTGTAACTTCAGTTTTAAAGGAGCTGATGGTTCACCTGCTCTGATTTATCCTTATTCACTAAACACCAAGTGACTCTTTGACTTTTACACTAACTAATATGGGATGTGCATTTTACATTTATTCTACGAATAACTCCTATCTAATGATTTCAAAATCATGTAAAATCATAATTTCATCTAAAATCACTGCAATTAATGATGACAAATATCCAAATAATGACAGTGGGTCTTGTTGAATATGATAACGATGTGTGGTGGGCAGTGGAATAAAAACTGGTTTCAGTTTGTGGGGACTGCTGACTGAGAAAAGGGATGAGATTAAATAAATCCTGGAACTTAGCCTGGTCTGGAGCAGGCTAGAGCTAAAGAATAAATCTCCATGGTAACATATATCAAAACATGTTCCACTTCTCCCTATCCGACTTTTGTGCAACCAGATCATGGATTAATTGATCCAGGATAACCAAGATATCCCAGCTTAATCCCTTATCCTACTTTCGTGCAACAGGCCCCAGGCCACCGACAAGACCAGAGCCAGAAACAAGTGCAGGAGCAAACAAAAGGGGAAAAAGCAGATGTGGAGAGAAAGAGAGAGAGAGTGATGGAGCTCAATGTGCCAGATCCCCCCCGGCAGTCTAGGCCTATGCATCTTAAAACCCTCAGGATCCCAAACCCGCCGGCGGGTTCAAAAACGCACTTATTTAAAACGACTGGCATTTACAAACCGTTTGTCCTGTTAAAAAGCTGTAAAAAGTGGCGTTATCGTCAGATTCTGAAGTTTCCAAGGATATCTGAATGTGTCACACATGACGTTGGCAACATTCCGAACAATGCCGGAAAAGACCATTGATTTTGCGAGACTGCCGTCAACATCGCATTTATTCACACGTCCACTTCAAAAATCTGCAGAAAATAAAATAAACCGTTTGCTCTAGCTCTATATCGGTAAAAAACAAATATTTTTACACATCTTACAGCTTTCAACAAGCCATGAATGATTGATATACGTCCTGTATTTACTTCTAAAGAATTATTTGAATAGTGCCTTCCATTTGCCTGGTGTCATTTCAGCTTGTGTCTGTTCATTACCAATCAGCATGCTCTATACGTCAGCTCTGTGTCTCCAGAGACTGTTTCAGGGCAGCAGGACCCCCGAAACAGTTTCAGGGGAGTCCTGTCGCCTTGTACATAATTATTCCCAGTTTTCATTTCTTGAAAATAAATATTCAGAAAATTTCACTGTCCGTTTTTCTTTATTGAATAGTTTCTTGCATTCTGGTTATGTTATATTGCTATGAGACATTGTTGACTGGCTTCAGCTCCTAGTTCTCCTGAGCACATAGAGGTGTAGAACTTGATACTGCAGTGAAAAATGAGTCCACAGTAAGTAAAAATGTGACAGAAGCAAAAACGGCCTAAAATTCCAATCAACTTATAAGGTCCCAGAATGTGTAGTTTCTATAAAGGTAGAACCACACCACTTTTTTCCTGTGTTCCTTGTGTTCCTTATGTTTGAGGGTACCTGAAAGTGTGTTGTAAATAATCTCACCTTATTTTTAGAATTTTTTAAAATCAGAAAAATTACATTTTCGTTTCTCTTTTTTCTGATGATTTACAGCCTTTAAATATTGTTACACTGCATAAAGACATAATTGAGTTACATAAGCTTATAGCCATGGTTGTCCTGAATCCATAGAGGTGCTGGACTTCACTTTACAGAGAAAAATGAGACCACAGTGAGTAAAAATATGACAGAAGCAGAAAATGCTCAGAAATGGCTTGGGATTCAGATGAGTCTAATTTATGAACTAATTTATAAACTATGAGCTGATCCCTAACTGAAAGCTTTATCAAAGAGGAATGTTTTAAGTCTAACCTTAAAGGTAGAGAGAGTGTCAGACTCCCAAACTGTGGTTGGTAAATTGTTCCAGAGAAGAGGAGCCTGATAACTGAAGGCTCTACCTCCCATACTACCTTTGGCGATTGATGGTACCACAAGTAGGCCAGCATTTTGGGAGTGTAATGTTCTAGAGGGATGTACGGCACTACAAGCTCTTTAAGATAGACTGGTGCCTGTCCACTGAGAGCTTTATAGGTGAGGAGAAGAATCTTGAATTCTATTCTATATTTAATGGGAAGCCAATGCAGAGAAGCTAATACAGGAGTAATGTGGTCTCTTCTCCTAGTTCTTCAGTACACATGCTGCAGCATTTTGGACCAGCTGAAGCGTCTTAAGCGACTTGCTGGGACAGCCTGAAAAAAGAGAATTACAATAGTCCAGTCTAGAGGAAACAAAAGCATGGACTAGCTTTTCAGCATCGCTCTGGGACAGGATAGGCCTGATTTTAGCGATGTTACCAAGATGAAAAAAGGCTGTTTTTGAAACTTGTTTTATGTGAGAGTTAAAGGATAAATCCTGATCAAATAGCACTCCTAGATTTCTAACAGTTGTGCTTGGTGCCAGGCTAATGCCATCTATGGCAGTTAAATCACTAGAAAAGGATTCTCTAAGGTGTCGAGGGCCCAGCACAATAACCTCTGTCTTGTCTGAGTTAAGAAGAAGAAAATTTCTGGCCATCCAGGTTCTGATGTCCTTTAAACAGGCATCTAGTTTGTCTAACTGGTTTGTCTCACCCTGGCTTCAGTGATACATAGAGCTGTCTATCATCAGCGTAACAATGAAAATTAACAGAGTATTTCCTCATGATATCACCAAGGGGAAGCATATATATAGAGAAGAGAATTGGACCTAGCACCGAACCTTGAGGAACCCCGTAACTTACTTTAGTGTCAACAAACTGATATCTATTAGATAAGTAGGACTTAAACCAATTTAAGGCAGTCCCTGTAATCCCAAGTAACATCTCTAATCTCTGTATAAGAACATCATGATCAATGGTGTCGAAAGCAGCACTTAGATCTAACAAAACAAGAACAGAGAGAAGTCCTTCATCTGAAGCTGAAAGTAGATCATTGGTTACTCTAACTAGAGCAGTCTCTGTGCTGTGATGAGCTCTAAATCCTGACTGAAAGTCCTCAAGCAGGCTATTGTCTTGAAGGAAGTCACCTAGCTGATCAGCTACTACTTTCTCCAGGATCTTTGAGGCAAATGGAAGGTTAGAAATAGGCCTGTAGTTAGCTAATGTTCCTGAATCGAGGTTAGGTTTTTTAAGGAGGGGTTTGATTACTGCTGTTTTAAAAGACTGTGGTACATAGCCTGTTGATAGAGATATATTACTGTCTCCAGCAACAATGGACAAACTAGAGGGAAGACCTCCTTGAACAGTTTAGTTGGGATCCGGTCTAAAAGGCAGGTTGATGATTTAGAGGAGGAGACAAGAGAATTTAGCTCCTGAAGGCTAATTGTAGATAAACAGTCTAACTCAGGTCTGACTACTACTACATTTAAAGGTACGGCAGGTTCAGCTGGAGATAGACAGTTACTAATTTTATCTCTAATTTTCAGAATTTTATCATTGAAAAAGTTCATAAAGTCCTCACAGCTCAGGGTTAGAGGAATCACAGGCTCAATAGAGCTCTGACTCTGTGTCAGCCAGGCTACAGTGCTGAAGAGATATCTGGAGTTGTTTCTATTTTCTTCAATAAGTGAGTAGTAGTAGGCAGCTCGAGCATGTTTTCAGGCTCTCATGTGGTTATTATGACTCTCTCGCCAAAGTATACGTGACTCTTCCCTTTTATCAGAGCGCCACATTCTCTCTAATTTACGGGTTGCTTGTTTAAGTGTACGAGTTTCTGAGTTAAACCAAGGAGCTGTCCTCTGACATTTAATACTTTTTTTGTCTCAGTGGGGCAATTGAGTCCAAAGTGGATCTTAGAAGACTGGCTGAGTCATCAACAAGCTGATCCAGCTGAGTGGGGCTAATTTCTTCACTTTTTATCAGAGAGCGTCCAAGTTTTAGTCCATCTAAAAGGTTTTGCTTCTTAACATCCATCTGCATTGTTATTTTACAATCTTGTGGTTTCACTTTGACATCCAACCACAGCTCTACACTCCTTTGTGATTTATTTTAACAGGTCCATCATGCTACTTTTCTCTTCTCCTTCCACTGTCCTTCTTTTTCAAAAAGTTTTCTTCTACTTCACCATTTCATTGTCCGTTTGCTCTCACTATGTCTTCATCCATTCCTTCTCCAGCCATGTTGTCAATCCAAGGGTATCAAAAGAAAGATCTTAAGGAAAAAAATTAAACTAAAAGTGAAAACAAAGAAAATGACTCAAAAAACAACTGAAATGCCACTATGAGATGTTCCTGCTACTTTGGCTGCCGTTGCACTCTGCACTCAACCTCCTCATTGCTCACAGCTGGGCGTGTTTTTTTTTAAATCTTTTATAAAAAAAAATTGGTCATTGACAAATTTTCCATTCTGTACATTTTTACAAGCAACAAGAAATATTATAAATACCCATACCCAAACCTCAAAGTAGAAAAACAAACCAAAAACAAGCCAAAAACACCAAAGAACACTTAACAAAACAAAAAATACTGTCGGTCAAAGGACACAGTCTAATGAAACCCCAAAAACAAAACCACTGAAAAACACAAAGGGGTAACAGGACAAACAACAAAACTCAAAAACCACTGTGGGCTCAAAAACTTCACAAAACAGAACGCAATAAACAATAAACCCCCCTTCAAAATAAAACACCATCCCGACTACGAACTCAATAAACCCTCAGTTAAATTTAACCCCAGCGTAATCAAAACAAAACTTTAACACCTTAAAAGAATCCACCCAACAAAAACTCTCAAAACCCCCCACCAGTGCATCCAGTTCATCAGCGTGATGAAGTGCAGTGTGGTGATTTTTTTCCAGATTGAAGTGACTGCAATGGTCCGGTGTTCATGTAGAGCAATGTTCCGTCATGTCCAAAGTGCGAGCCTGGCCAGTGATAGCAGAGTGTTGAGTGTGTTTTCTTTGTCCAATCTGAATAGAGCTGTCCAGTGTGTGATCCTTTTCCGTGTAAACCTGCAGCGACGAGACAAAACTTCACAGAAAAACACCCAGAAACCTCTTAATTCCCCACAGTGCCAAAACAAGTGCATGACATACTCGTCCCCGACTAAGCACACCGCGCAGGTCCTTGAGAAGAACTCGCGATGGACCTGGTGAAGGACGACTCCTGTGAAGACCCTCCTGTGCCTTATTTTGAAGTCCAACGAAAAGGCTGTTGCTGGTATGTGGGGGTTGTTGAGATTTTCCCAGATTTTCCTCATGTCTTCGATCTCCCTCCGCCCATCCTCTGCAGAGTTTTACATCCTGTTATCAGTATTTCCTAATAATTTTCATCCGGAGTGCATCCTTCTTTGCCCCCATGTCAATCAGTCCTAGTCCCCCCTCCCTTTCATCGTTAATCAAAACCTTGTGAGCGATCACATTTCCCTTTCCTCTCAATGAGAAGGAGGAGAGGATGCCGTTTAGAGCTTTTAGTGCCCAATCAGGCAGCTCACAGGTACCCAAAATGTGCAATGTAGTGGAGGCTACTAGAGAGTTCCATACAATTACCTTGCCTCTGAGACTCAGGCCACGAGGCCTCTACCTGTTAACAATGAATTTCACCCGACTAATTACCTTATCCCAATTACTTTTTGTGACATCATCTCCACCTATGCCCACTGTGATACCTAACACATCTAATTTCTTATTTACAATGTTGAATCCCCAACTAATGTTTTTATTATCATTCCTATTTACTATTAACATATTTGTTTTAGTATGAATTTGCTCCCTGACGCCTTTTCAAAACATTTTACGTGTTCTATTATTATTTCTACTTCCCCGGTCGCCGAGGCCATGATGGTGATGTCATCTGCGAACGGTACTACCATCACCCTCTCATGCCCCGGCGACACGGTGAGTCCCACTAAGTTTTTATCTTTATTTATGATGTTGACTAGGGTTTCTATCACGCATGAAAAAAGTAATGGCGATAAAGAACATCCCTGCCTTACTGATCTCTGTATTTCAAAATGTGTACTTACTCTACCATTCATTTTTATTTTTGATGTTGCTTTCTTATCTAATAGTTGGATTATTTGAAAAAAAACTCCCCAAATCCCATTTTTTCTAAAACTCCCCACATGTACTGTATTTGTGATTAACCCTGTCAAACGCTTTTTCTAGATCTAGGTTGATTAGATGTCCCCCCTCCTCCTCCATCGCCCTTACGCACCTTTGTGTCGTAATGATTAAGTCTGTGATATCTCTTCCAGGGATGCCGTTGGCCTGAAGACTTTGTACGGCCTCCCCGACCACCGCCTTCATCCTATTTGTTATAATTTTTGAAAGTATTTTATAATCATTATTCAGTAAAGTTATCGGTCTATAATTTTTTATCTTATTTCTTTCTCCTTTTTTATATTTTAGAGTTATTATCCCCTCTGAAAAGGTTTTAGGGGTCTTGCCCATTTTTATCATGATATTAATATCTTTAATATCATAGGTGCTATCTCTTTTTTACATTTTTTATATAGATCTGCAGTAATCCCATCACTCCCCGGACTTTTCCCTTTATTTAGTTCTTCTATTGCTCTTTCTACCTCTTCTAATTTTATTTCGCTCTTTAAAATCTTCCTGTCTTCTATGCTTATTTTATTATGTATATTATTCAATAGTTTATCACCCTCTATTTTATCTATCTATTCCTCTTTGAACATATCTTGGTAAAAATCTACCTCTATATTTTCTTTTTCATCTTTATCATTTGTTTTTCTCCCTTTTTCATCAGTTAACTCATTTATCATTTGTCTTTCTTGTTTTTTCTTTCCCAGTCCCAGGAAGTATGTTGAATACTTTTCTTTGTGGAGGTGTACCTCCATCCTAGCCCTGATGGCTGCAGACTCTTTCTTTTGGAGCTGAACCAGCTGAGCTTTTATTCTGCTCAGCTGGTTCAGCTCCTCCACCACCTCCTTTAATTCCCTCCTTAAGTTTTCCTCCACCTTTTTCTCCCTCCACCTCTTGTTTTTACTGTACTTTATTGCATACTTTTTAATTCTTTCTTTGAAACTTACCCACTTACTCAGGATCTCTTCCTCATCTTCCTCCCATTCACTCTCCTGCTCAAAATATTTGCATGTTTGTTAGTTTTTTTACAAAACATTTCATCTTTAAACAGGCCCATGTTACTGATCCACAGACCCCCTCCCCTGTTGCTTTCACCTCCCTCCAGAAAACTGCAAGACAAATAACTGTGGTCACTCCAGGGGCACGGGTCCTAGTTAACTTTATTTATTTTGTTAATTAAACTACCTGATGTTAATGAAAGGTCTATCCTTGATCTACACCATTTATCTTGTACTTTCTGCATTCTAATATATTTTTTGATCCCTGGATTTAACGCCCTCCATATATCAATTAAATTATGTTTTATACACATATCTATAAATTTCTATCTGCTTATATCATTTTCAATCCCTCTTTATTCCCCACGTCCTCTATAGTTTGTTATATTTAAATCCCCCACTATCATTGTTTTATCTGTTATCCATTTCTCTAAATTATATATAAATTGAACCCTCCCCTTTACGCTGTTTGGCGCGTGCACCGTTATTATTCTGCCTTCCCAAGTGCTACAAACGACATCCACTATTAAAACTCTCCCCTTATTGTCTGCGAACACCTCCCGCCATTTAACTCCAGCCGCCTCCCCGAACAGCATGGCTACCCCTCCGGAGGTACCACCCACGTTGTTGTAGGCCACACTGCCACGCCACAATGACCCCTTCCACACCGACGGCATCCCACTTCGTCTCCTGCAAACACCCAATGGAATAACGGGACACTTCTGACAGGACCGCCCAGAGTTTTTCCACCGTGCGGAGCCCACGGGCATTCAAAGACACCAGGGAGGCCATCGGAGATACCGGAGAGAGGCATTACTTATTCACTGACTTTTTTTCTTCCCTTTCCTTCTGCTTCAAGACATGCTCTTTCTGACCTTAGCTACTGCCTCCATATCCATTTCTGTTTCTGAGCTATCCAGGCCTCCTGCCTCAGGGGGACCAGGGACCCCTCCCTGACCCCCCCCCCCCCTCCCCTTCTGGCCCTCTCAACTCACTCACCCCCCCTTTTCCCACTTGGGCGCATCATCAGAGCATCATCGTCACCGTCGTCATCATTTTCTGCCTCCATGTCCTCGACCCCCTTTTTGGGGACCCCCACTCCTGTCACCATCTGCACCCTTTGGGGCTGTGCCAGAGTCGGGGGCTCAGTCCGACTCTGGCCACCCTGTGGTACCTTGGGGGTCCTCTGGGGAAGAGGCTCGGACAGGGCCAGGTCAACTCTTGCCATACCCGCCCTTGTTTTGGCCGGCTCAGGCATCACGCCCACAGCTGCCTCTTTGGCTCCATCCCTTCCATCCTCCTGTCCTTCCTCTCCTGATCAACCCTCTCCTGATCTTCTCTCTTCCTCCATGCTCTCCACTCCCTCCTCCCCCTCTTCTTCCTCGCTCTCATTGCATATGCATTCCCTCATGCTGTTGTAGCAAATGTCACATTTCCTCTTTTCTTTCTCCTGCCTCGCCACCATGCACTCTCATGCGTAATGGCTCTGGACTCCGTACTTGTGACAGGAGAACTCCGGACAGTCCCTCAGAATGTGTCCCGGCTGCATACACATCCTGCAGACTTTGACCTGTCTGTAATGGATCACTCTGAAGTATTCAGGTCCTAATGCGTTTTCAAATTTCACTGAGTAAGGTAATGACTGGACATGATCTGTGAATTTCACTTTAAGGAAGCGGATGCCGTCAGCAATTTTGGTTCCCGGCCACATGCGGCGCCTGATCAGGGAGGCGGCAGATACCCCCCAACTATCCAGCTTGCGTAAGATCTCCTCATCCTTTATGTAAGCGAGTAAATTTAAAAAAGACACCACTAACTCATCATTGCATAGCCCTTTACCGTGTACAGATTTTCCGTTTAGTTTGAACCCATCCAGAAGTCTCTTTCCCTTTTATGTGTGACTTTGTCCCCTCAAACGTTCTCGTCCCTGAGGCCCGACATGCTATTATCCCTCCACATAGGTTTCTTACTCTCATCAACTCTAAAGCTGAGACCTGCTCCTGCCCCTGGATTTCCAGGATTACGGTCTTGTCCTTTTCATAAGAAATTCCCTCCTTCTCTTTCTCTGCATTAACTGCCATTTGTTTGTCTGTTTCACTTACCTTTTCCGTGTCTTTCCGGCAGCCGCCATCTTGTCTCCCTTCGTCCTCCACTCTCGCCAACTCTCCCTCTGATTCCCCCGCTGTTCGTGCTCCATTGGTGCCGTTGTCTTGCTGCAGAGGAGCCGGCTCTTTTCCAGCCGTCTTCCCCCCGCTCTGATCCTGCTGATGCCACCTCGCAGCGAGAAGGGAGCCAGCGGACTCCTTTTCCTTTTCTTTCTTTTCTTTAGTTTCTCCTTTACCTTTTGATTTTCAGTTTCTGTGCGCTTTAAGTTTGTTTTTGGGCTTTCGATTTACCCCCTGATCAGTGCTCAGACTGTCGGGGGAGGCCAGTTTTGTTATGTGATTAAGAAGAGTGTGTTTTCAGTTATGGAAAGACCGAGGGTAGCAGATACGGCTAACACTTACAGGCTAAAGAGTAAAGATAACGGACGGGAAATGGACGCACAGACCTCTGCTTCAGCAGGCTCAAAGGAGAGTCTGCTGAAGCAGGGAAGAAACTTAAAAGGTAAGGTTAATAGTGTGAGTGATGAGAGAAAGAGAGAATGACTAAGTGTGAGAGGGGCGGAAGTGAGGACGTGCAGGACGTATGGCTGCAAGTGCGCACGCGCGGCGGCCAGCCGGCAGCGGAGAGCGGACCGCAGCTGGATCAGAGCGGGGGGAAGACGGGCGGAAAAGAGCTGGCTGCTCAGCAGCTCCACAACGGCCTCAATGGAGATCGATCGGCGGGTGAATTAGAGGGAGAACTGGCGAGAGAGAAGGACGGAAAGGCGCAGATTGTGGACGAGGGGAGACAAGATAGCGGAGGCAGGAGGGACGCGGAAAAGGTGAGTGAAGCAGATAAACAAATGACGCTAAACACAGAGAGAGAAAAGGATGTTTTATCATATGACAAGGATAAGACAGTGATTCTGGAAATCCAGGGGCAGGAGCAGATCTCAGCTTTAGAGCTGATGAGAGCTGTAAGGCATTTATGTGGGGGAATAATTGCATGTAGGGCAACGGGGACAAAAACTTTCGAGGTGACAATGTCACACATAAAGGGAAAAGAGAGGCTTCTAGATGGTTTAAAGTTAAATAGAATTTCTGTTAATGGTAAAGGGCTGTGTAATGATGAGCTGGTCGTGTCTTTTATAAATCTACCAGCCTACATAAACAATGAGGAGATTTTGCGAAAGCTGGATAGTTGGGGCACATGTGGCCGGGGACTAAAATCGCTGACGGCACCTGATTCTTAAAGGTGAAATTCACAGATCATGTCCAATCATTACCTTACTCTGTCAGATTTGAAACAGCTTTAGGACCAGAACATGTCAAAGTGTGCAGAATGTGCATGCAGCCGGGGCACATTCTGAGGGACTGTCCGGAGTTTTCTTGCCACAAATGCGGAGTCCAGGGCCATTACGCACGGGAGTGCAGGAGAAAGAGAAAATGTGACATCTGCTACAATATAATGAGAGAATGTATTTGTAATGAGAGCGAGGAAGAAGAAGAGGAGGAGGAATTTGAAAGTATGGAGGAAGAGGGAAGTTCAGGAGAGGAGGGATCAGGAGAGGAAGATCAGGAAGGCGGACGGGACAGAGCCAGAGAGGCAGCTGTGGGCGTGATGCCTGAGCCAGCCACAAAAAACAAGGCAGCTGTGGGCGATTTTGAGAAAGTACGCACTGTTTTGAAGAGTGGGGGGGTAAATTTCACGGGGGCACATTAGAGACACGGGTGATAGGTTAGATAGCGCACTGCCTGGGTCCTGGAGGAGAGCTCTTTTTGCGGTCGGATGGGTGGGGGGCACTCCTCTGGAGTTCCTCCTGTGCCTCGAAAACAGCACAGTCCTCATAACAGCATGCAAAACTGCTTTGTTTTACAGACTCCTCGTGTCCAAGCTGGGGAGGAGGCCGGCCGCAGAGGAAGTGTGGAGGGGGTTCTTCCCCGGTGAGGACACAAGGAAAATCTGGAACAATCTTAACAACCCGAACATACCAGCAAAAGAATTTGCATTGGACTTCAAAATAAGGCACAGGAGGGTCTTCACGGGAGTTGTCCTCCATCAGATCCATGGGGAGCTCTTCTCCAGGACCTGCGCGGTGTGCTTAGTCGGGGATGAGGATGTCACACATTTGCTTTGGCACTGTGGGGAATTGGGGGAGTTTTGGGTGTTTTTATTTCGTATTTTCTCAAATCATTGCAGGTTCAGCCAGAAGGAGATCAACAAATGGACAGCTCTATTCGGAATCAACAAAAAAGAAACACTCATCAACACACTGCTTTCCCTGGCCAGGATGGCTATTTGGACAAGGAGGAACATCTCGCTCCATGAAAGTAGAACAGTCAAGGTCATACCCATCTGGAAAAGGATCGTCAGAACTCACTTCATAACTTTACAGCAGGCCAAACAATTGGACACACTGGTGGAGGGTTTCGAAAATTTTTGTTGGGTGGATTCTTCTAAGGTGCTAAAATTTTGTTTTGATTAAGGGACGGGGGAGCAGGGGGTTTGTTGGCTTTAAGTTTGTAGTTGGGGTATTTGCTTTTAGTCTGAAGGGAGATTTTGGGGTCTGTATAGTAACGTTAATATGGGGGTTTCTGAGAGCTCACTGTGGGTGTCAATGTTTTGTTTATTTTTATGGCTTATCTGCACTTTTATTTTTTTTGTAAAGGCTTATGATTTCTGGGGTTTTCTTTGGGTAATCGAGGTTCAAGTTTAACAGTATTTTTTGTGTTTTGTAGGGGTTAAGTGGGCTTGGTTTGGTTGGGAGAGTTTAATTATTTTGAGTTTTTGGGGTGTGAGTGTTTTTAATGATTGGTGTGATACTGTACAGTGTAAAAATTTTTTTGAAAAAACTGTATATTTTCATAATAAAAGATAAAAAAAAAACGTCCAATCTCGTCTGATCTCGGAAGCTTATTTTTTTACAGGGATTTTGTAATAAGGTTTTCTTTTCTTTTGGATTTGGGGAATTTTTTATTAGTTTTGCGGGGGAATGTAAATATATGTGTGTGTGTGTGTGTGTATTTGTACAAATGTAAACATTTTTTGAAAGTTGTATTTTTGATAATAAAAGAGAAAAAAGAAAAACACGCCCGATCTCGTCTGATCTCGGAAGCTAAGCAGGGTCGGGCCTGGTTAGTACTTGGATGGGAGACCGCCTGGGAATACCAGGTGCTGTAAGCTTTTCCTCCACTGGGGATGGCTGCTGCTGCTGCTTCACTCAACACACACATCAAGAGCAAGCAGTGCACAGATGGTTACGTTGAATGGGACCAAGCTATTTGCAGCTTATGTCTATCATTAAAACCAGCTTCTAACACATTTTGACAAAACCATACAAACTTTTGACTTGCTCCTGTCTGTTGCTGCGTGTCTTCTGTAAGGTGGCCTTGCAAAAACTGGTGAAAAAAAATGCCCTAATCCTCATTCCAGAAGATGACACTTTTGCCCCCATTTCACCTGGCTTTCTCTACTGGATTCTCACTTGTACTGCTATTCCACAAGCAACCCAAAAGCAGGTTGGGTTCAATACAGTGAGTCATACTACACAGTGTGGACACGGTCCACTATGGGGAGAGATTTGTCTCAAAATAATACACACAGATATATCCATGATTTTCACGTGTTTTTCAGATCCACAAATATTTTCACAATGTTCACATGTGTTTTTCAGATCCACAAATATTTTAACGGTTTTCACAGGTTTCTTAAAATTGTGTGAATGATTTTTTCATGACTTATGATTTGTAGATATTCAGTTCTGCTTGTGAATTGTTGGAAGTGTGTTTGTGGATCATGTGGATGTACCTGGATGTATTTTTGAGACAAATGTAACACAGTTTTGAAGAAATGCACACATATATTGGGAGTAATTTAGCTTATTAAAATGCGCATGTATGTCCTTGATTTTCACGTGTTTTGCAGATCCACAAATATATCCATGATTTTCACATGTGTTTTTGAGATTCACAAATATTTTCGCAATGTTCACATGTGTTTTTCAGATCCACAAATGTTTTCACAGTCTTCACATGTGTTTTTCAGATCTGCAAAAATATCCATGATTTTCACATGTGTTTTTCAGATTCACAAATATTTTCCCGATTTTCACAGGTCTTTTCTAATTTTGTGAGTGCATTTATCATGACTTACACTTTTTTAATGTTCAATTCTGCTTGGGAATCGTTTAAAGTACGTTTGAGGATCAAATGACACG
The DNA here is from genome assembly GCA_036419115.1 of Scarus forsteni. Classification (NCBI taxonomy): domain Eukaryota; kingdom Metazoa; phylum Chordata; class Actinopteri; order Labriformes; family Labridae; genus Scarus; species Scarus forsteni. The sequence continues at coordinate 82,014 of JAZDUH010000023.1, forward strand.
TGCATCTATTTTTGAGACAAACGTACCACAGTTTCACAGAGATTCACACACACACACACAGGTTAAGAATATTCACATGTGTGGAGAGCCCCGCCCCTTCCATCCACTAGGCGGCAGTGTTGCCCTGTCCGTTGACGACTGCAGTACATTTCACTTTGACTCCAGCTCCGGCCGCGCTGAATAGACTGAAGATGGCTGAGCAAGCGGGACAGTCGGCCTCTGACGGTCTGCTGTCATTAGTAAGTATCATGAAAAGAAATTGCCTTGTTCATTTGTGAGTAAGATACAATAAACAGCGTATTATTACAGAGATGAAACAATTATTCATGTTCATGTGTCCATAACCCATAAACGTAAGACATATCTATCATGTGTTTATTTATTAACTGAATTTGTTTTTATAAACTTTAGCAAATGTATCTACAATAATATCTAACATTAATATAATGCTGTATTGTGGAATGCATCGGCTACAACTAGCAGTTGAGCCACCTACAACGTTACAGGGCACGTGGAGAGTAGTAGGCTTGCTATTACCGTGTCTGGATGGCGCCATTAGCTACACGTCAAAAACTATGAGTGAGATAAGACTTTGCTCCCCTGTGAAGGTGTAAAAGAACAGTATGTTCATATCTTTGTATTTAAAAAATCGACACAGTTTTGCGCCAAAGTAACGTGACCCAATTGACCATCAAGTTTCGGCACTGAGTGTTCTAAACATAGGCCTACTGTCTGTTCATTTTCACAATCGGAAAAAGTTAGAAAGATATTCACTGATTCGGACTTATTCGGACAATAACTCCTCAATCAAACAACAAAGTTCCAGACCCAACCCATCTTTTTAATCACTGTCATGAAGCATAGCAGTCAATTCTCCCGTTTTGGCCAGACAAAGATTCCCTCCAAACTGAACACTGTCGCTACCCTCATCGCAAGAATGAGGGCGTAATGAACTAAAATGGCGGCAGTTGTCTCGAGATTAAAGCACACAGTAGGAACAACTAAGAGAAACTAGATGGATGGCTGGAACGAGTGGACATTACTGTACACCAGTCCTAAAACGAAAATGTACGAGACGCTGGAGGTTGGTTGGCATGGTGGGACGGCACGCAACGGGCTGCGAGAGGTGTCCCTTATTTTCATATCTAAAACTTGGCATCTATGCATGAAGACTGACTTTTTTTTTGTACAGTCAATCAATCAATCATCTTTTGTGATGTTTATTCATAGGTCATGACTGTAAAAACTGTACTCACTGTACTGTTGTGTACTACAATATTACCAAACACATACTGATGATAAAACATGTCTTTCAGTATACTACAGCTCTTATTTTAGAGAAGTAGTTTTTAATGTAACTTTGATGATTTTTTTCTTGTTACTGACGTGTATTTATTAATAGTCGATGACTATAAAAACTGTATTAACAGTACTCTATCTGACTGTAATAACACCAATGTCATAGTGATGATAAAACATCTCTTGTGCATAGCACAGCTCTGTCTTTGGTGGAATAAGTTTTAATTTAGTTTATACTATTTTTCATATTTTAAAGTAGCGTTAATTACCAGCTAATGACAATGAAAACTAGAATACCTGTGCTGTTGATGACTGTAGTGACACCAACATCAGCTTGCTAATCAAACATCTCCTCCATTTTATACTAAAGTTTGGTAAAGCTTGGACTTTAGAGAAATAGCTCTTGATGATTTATATATATGTTTATATATAGACATGTATTCATCAATTGGTAATGACTGTGAAAACTGGAATAACTGTACAGTTGTGACCTGACACCAAACTCACCCTGATGATTACACATTTCCTTTGCTTCATACTAAAGATCCTACTTTAGATGAGTATTTTTCTGCATTCATAGGTAATGACTGTTGGTTTTAATAACTGCGCTTTCATAAAAATCATATAAATAACGTGTATTATTTTTTTCCATTAATATTCACCATCATAACAGAAAGTGGTGGAGAATATGGCTGAGTCCTTATTGGCAGCAATAAAAAGGACACCCTCAGCCAGCCTTACATCCTCAAACCCTCCTGGGTCACAGAGCTACGTTATGAGAAATACAACCAACACCACCCTCACCCCTACCTTCTCGGACCTGACTCCAAGGGTGAACAAGGCTGTTAAGAGGTAAGGGAGATGACAGTCATGTAAAATAAAGAGATTGCCATTTAGTATGACAGTTATATTCCTGACTAGGTATTTTTTTAATGACAGGTTCATCATTATTTCAATGGAAATGTTTATTTTCTCTTGTAGGCAATTTTCTAGGCCTTACCCTGAGGTGAAGAGAGGAAGAGGCAGGTTTATCCCTGCTCCCCAGTCTGTTCCTGTCAAGTATATTGACTTGGTAGTGTATGTTCTGCCGGGACCCACAGACATGACCCCAAAGTCTTCCCAGGAGCTTGAATTAGCTCATGCAGGACTGGGAAAAAGATGTGCGTCCATACCAGAGGACAGCAACCATGCAGAGGTTGTGTTTTGATCTTAGAAATTGCTAAAAAATTTGAAATTTTTGCAGGCCTAATCATTTTAAATGTTGATGCTTTTCATGCATTTAAGCTAATGCCATTTACTTTGTAATTTTGATTTTATTTCAGATGGTGTTACTGATGGAGGAGAAGTTTGCCAAACTCCGTCCACTTGAGTCAAGATGGATGTTTTATAAGAGTACAGGTTCAGTCCAAAGAACCCAAAAGTTTTATTTTTTTTGTTCTGTGTGCATTGATGTTTTACTATTGTGCTTACTGCTTACTGCTAACTTCACTGTTATTATTTCCAGATGTGATATATATATATATATATATATATATATATATATATATATATATATATATATATATATATGTATATACATTAGGGTTGTCACTTTAGTGCATTAATTAGATTAATTAATTACACCACAAATTAATGCATTATAAAAATTAATCGCAATTAATCATAGCACACAAACATTTTGATATTGTCCAGCTGGAGGACCCGTACATGGCAGTGACAAGTCACTTCACACATGCGTCTGTAGTCAAACCAAACAAAGCCCAGGTGACAACAGGAATTGCATATTTAAGACTTGGTCTTAATTTATTTTTGAATTTATTTATCTATATTTGTACTACATTCATTCATTCATAATTATGCATCAGGCCTAATTGGTTTGCTGGATGTCCTCGACCTTTTTCTTATTTTGAATTTGATTTATGAAACACACTTAAAGTGTAATTTGAGTTGCCTGATTGAGCTTAGAATTTTCTGGACAAGTTGCCCTGACTTTGGTTTTATTTAGTCACCAAAAAAAAAAGTGGATTTACAAATCTTCACTTCTTAGTGTATTCATATACATATATATATATATATATATATATATATATATATATATATATATATATATATATATATATATAGATGTATATGTATATATATATATATGTATATATGTATATATATATATGTATGTATATATGTATATATATAAATATGTATATATGTATATATATATATGTATATATGTATATATATATATATGTATATATATGTATATACAGTCATGGAAAAAATTATTAGACCACCCTTGTTTTCTTCAATTTCTTGTTAATTTTAATGCCTGGCTCAACTAAAGGTACATTTGTTTGGACAATTATAATGATAACAACAAAAATAGCTCATGAGAGTTTAATTTAAGAACTAAGAACTATTCATTTTCCATGGTTTTCTTGATAATAACCAAAATTACTTAAATTCTTACATCAATAGCTATGGCATTGTACCGCCAAAAACACTACTTTTAAGCATTCCATGTTTTCTTTTGTTTGCTTTAAACACATGATACACACAAGAGTTAATACTTGATTGCATAACCATTGTTTTTGATGACTGCAGCCATGCGTCTTGGCATGCTCTCCACCAGCTTCTGACATTGTTCTGCTGTCACAGCAGCCCATTCCTGTTGGACAAATTCAAACAAATTTTCTTTGTTTTTGGGCTTGTGGTTCTCCATTTTGAGTTTGATGATTTTCCACAGGTTTTCAATTGGATTAAGATCTGGTGATTGAGCAGGCCAAGGCATGGTGCGTATGTTGTGGTTCTCCATCCAGGCTTTAACTGACCTTGCCGTGTGGCAAGGGGCATTGTCTTGTTGGAAAATCCAGTCATTCGAGGCAGGAAAGAGTTTTCCAGCTGATGGAAGAAGACTGTTTTCAAGGGTAGTCCTGTACATGACCTGGTTCATTCGGCCTTCACACAATTGCATTTGCCCTGTTCCACTCAGACTGAAACAACCCCAGATCATGACTGATCCACCCCCATGTTTTACTGTAGGGGCAAGACAGTCTGGGTTGTAAGCTTCTCCAGGCTTCCTCCTAACCAGTAAGTTGGCTGGAGTGGGCATCAATTCAAAATTGGATTCATCACTGAAGAGAACCTTAGCCCAATCATCAACAGTCCAATCCTTGTGGTCTCGAGCAAAGAGTAACCGGGCCTTCCTCTGCCTTTCATTGATGAAGGGCTTCTTGCGTGCTCTGTGTGACTTCAAACCAGCTTCAACAAGTCGGTTTCGAACTGTCCTTGCTGAACAAGTCACATTTCCACTCATTTTTAAGGTCCCTGGAGGTCTGACGACGATTCCTGACACAGGAACGGATGAGTGCACGGTCATCTCGTGGGGTAGAAAGACGTTTCCTGCCACGGCCAGGTAGCAATTTGGTAGTGCCATGTTCAGCTTGTTTTTTTTTGTTGTAATGAACGGCTGTCTTGGAGATCTTCAGTTCTTTCGCTACCTGTCTCTCACTCATGCCAATTTCCAGCAGTGCCAAGATGGCTGCCTTTGTGGCTTCACATAATTCTTTTGTTTTAGGCATTATGTGAGAGCTGACAACTTCTGAGTTGTGCTACGGTGTTATGCCCCGACTAGGGGTGACCAAGACACAACATGAAGATTACCCGTTTCACCTGGATCAAACAGCCACTGGAGCCACTTTAACAAGTTAACCGTAAGTCGGTGTATTTATTTACAACAAAAACAAAAAGATCAACCCCAGTTTAAAAAAGTCCAACAATACCTCATGGTGATCATAAAATCACCTCTACATTTACCAAACAATAAACCAAAAAACGAGCTGCTCTCCAAACAAGGCTGACGTGGCAGTTTGAGCGGTGAGCCGGGGATTCCCTCCTCGCCGCGGTGACGTCAGCAGGCGCTTTTTATGGAGCCTTTCCCTCTTCTCAGACCAATCACCGGCGTTCTTGTGATGCCATCGGTCCAATTAGAGGCAGGGGCGGCATACCTGATCAGGGCAACCTGACTGACACACGCACACACGCTCACACACACAGAGGGCGCAGGAGAACCCTTGGAACACCATGAAACAAAGAAGAACACAATACAATATACAAAATACAAAATTATGACCAGGGTCGTAACACCCCCTTTCCCAAAAATTAAACATCCCCCAAATGTTTAATTCTCGGAAAAAGTTCTTGACAAGGAATCTGCTAGAACATTTTCTGTTCCCTTCTTGTGAAAGATCTCAATGTTGAAATCCTGCACAAGAAGGGACCAACGCATGAGCCGCTGATTCGAGTTGCGCATCTGATTTAAGAATATCAACGGGTTGTGGTCGGTGAATACCTGCACAGGCTGTGACGTCGACCCGAGATAAACTTCAAAGTTTTGCAGGGAGAGGAGCAAGGAAAGAGCTTCTTTTTCGATGGTACTGTAGTTAGTCTGATGCTTATTGAATTTTTTAGAAAAATAACAAATGGGATGATCGATGCCCTGCTCATCTTCCTGTAAAAGAACGGCACCAGCCCCGAGCGCGCTCGCATCGACTTCTAATTTGAAGGGCCGTGAAAAATTCGGGGCCGCGAGGACCGGAGCACAACACAACAGCGCTTTTGCAGACTCAAATGCAGCTTGGCATTCAGAGGACCAAACGAACAACATTTTTGGACTCACAAGAGCGGTGAGAGGAGCCACCACATCAGAGAAATTACGAAAAAAAACCTCTGTAATACCCACACATGCCGAGGAAGCGGCGCAGATCTTTTTTTGTCTGCGGAACGGGAAAATCAATAACGGCTTGTACTTTTGCAGCAACAGGACGCACCTGTCCCTGACCCACTTGCTTACCCAAGTAAGTGACTGTGCCTTTGCCAAATTCACACTTTGAAAGGTTAACGGTGAGTGACGCTTCACGAAGGCAGGTGAAGATTTTATTTAGAGTGTCCAGGTGATCAGACCAAGTGGACGAATATGCCACCACGTCGTCGAGATATGCCTCGCAGTTTTTTTCTCCGGCCAGCACTCGCTGCATAAGGCGCTGAAATGTGCTGGGCGCGTTACGCAAACCAAACGGCATGACCGTGTATTGGAGAAATGAATCAGGCGTGACAAAGGCGGATATCTCTGACGCACGTGGAGTTAACGGCACTTGCCAATAACCTTTTAGTAGGTCTAGTTTGGTAACAAACTCTGCGGAGCCAACTCGGTCAATACAGTCTTCCATTCGGGGAAGAGGAAACGAATCGGGTTTTGTGACCGCATTTACCTTACGGTAATCATTACAAAAACGCGCGCTGGTGTCGGGTTTTGGCACAAGGACGCACGGAGAGCTCCACGGGCTCATGCTCGGGACAGCAAGTCCGTGTTCAACCAGATAGCTTACCTCCTGTTGCATGAGAGCTCTCTTAGTGGGATTTATACGGTACGCGTGCTGTTTAATCGGTTTATGACCTTCCACGTCAATATCATGAAAAAGCACAGATGTCTGACGTGGATGATCCGAAAAAAGCAATAAATTATCCTCAATCAAATTGATCAAATCAGCTCGCGCAGGGACAGACAAATGAGCCAGAAAAGACTCCAAATTACCCAATATTTCAGAATTTTTCAAACGACTTGGGGGCGTAGAGCCACTTTTTTCATACAGTCCATCCTCCGTGAGGTGATACTCTGACGGCACGGACACAGCGATCACCGGAGCAGCAGGAAGCTGCGGTGCAGAGCTCTCACGTGAACAATACTTTTTAATCATATTCACGTGACAGACACGAGTTTTTCGCTTACGGTCTGGTGTCCCAATCACATAGTCAGTGTCACTGATCTTTTTTTCTACCACATACGGACCGGAAAATTTGGACTGGAGACTGGATCCAGGCAACGGTAACAATACCAGGACTTCGTCTCCAGGCTGAAACTCTCTGGTTTCAGACTTTTTGTCAAAATGCCGTTTCATTTTTAGCTGTGCCTGTGACAAATTTTCGCGAGCTAATTTACACACATTATGGAGGCGCTCGCGGAAGGCACTCACATAATCCAGCACATTGTGGACTGGTTTTGGAGAGTCGGACAACCATTTTTCTTTAAGGAGACACAACGGACCACGAACTGTATGCCCAAACACAAGATCACACGGACTAAAACCTAACGATTCCTGTGGAGTTTCCCTAACAGCAAAGAGAAGAAGAGGAAGACCTTCATCCCACTCTTTGTTGGACTCCTGACAGAATTTTCGCAACATAGATTTGAGCGTTTGATGGAAGCGCTCCAGGGCACCTTGTGACTCAGGGTGGTAAGCACTTGATTTTTTATGAGTTATGTTTAACTCAGCCATTACCTGTTTGAAAATTTTAGACATAAAATTGGTACCCTGGTCTGTCTGGACGGTTTTTGGTAACCCGAATGTAGAAAAGAATTTGGTGAGCGCTTTAACAACAGGCTTAACTTTAAGGGTGCGCAGAGGAATGGCCTCCGGGTAACGTGTTGCAGCACACATAATGGTTAGAATGTACTGGTGGCCAGACTTAGTTTTTGGCAAAGGGCCGACACAGTCAAGTATTACGTGTGCAAATGGTTCACCGAGAACAGGTATTGGATGCAAAGGTGCAGGTGGGATTGGTTTATTAGGCTTACCTGCCATCTGGCAGGTGTGGCAAGAACGACAGAGTTTGGTAACATCTGATTTCAATCCAGGCCAATAAAAATTTTTCAGCACGCGCTGGTAAGTTTTTTTAATGCCTAGATGGCCAGCAAAAGCGGAGTCATGCGCTAGGCTGAGTACCTGCAACCAGTAATTTGATGGTACCACAACCTGGTTTACCGAGTGCAGCTCACCCGAATCAGCGTTCCACCGTCTCATCAGCACTCCATCTTCTAGATAGAACATAGCAGAAGGATTAACACAGGCACTTTCGACATTTGACAAACAAATTGATAAGGATGGATCACAATTTTGAGCAGCAATCAACATTTCCTTGTTTACATTTAAGCTTAAATCATTTTCAGGACACAGATCAAACACATTTTCAAATGATTTTACCTCCTCTGTCACTTCTGAGCATTTCTGGGCTTCATCAGAACATTTTACCTCATCCAAATTTGCCATGAATGAGTTTGACAGGTTTTCATGATCAGCTAATTTGCGTGCCTGCGCGCGCGTAATGGCACACGCAGGGAACACAGACACAGAGGAGGCAGGAGGAGGTTTGAGGTAGACTCATTCACCACCGGATTATCGACTACTTCGAGTGAGGGAAACACTCTCCCTCCCGCTAGGTCATTTCCGAGAATAAATGAGACACCTTCAATCGGAAATTGCGGACGCACGGCCACTTTAACTCTCCCCGTCACTAGCGGCGAGTGTAAATGCACCATGTGCAGCGGAGCTTTCACTACGCTTAATTCAACTCCCCACACCAACATATCAGCATGACAAGACGTCTCCTCAGAAAGAGGCAGCACATCGGACAACAAAAAAGAATGATACGCAGCGGTATCGCGCAAAATGGTAACAGGGACCTTATCTTTCTCCTCCCCAGTCAAAGACACAAAACCCTGGGAAATAAAAGGCCTAAATCTAGCGTCAACCTCACCAGCCGGAACGTGCACGTTCGGCTGCGGAGGACCAGAAATAAATCCTACACCCGAGGGAGATTTTGACGGTTTATTTTGTTTTCTCTTCAGTGTCGGGCACACTGCAATCAGATGACCAGGCTCGTGGCAGTAAAAACACTCTCGGCCCTCACCTGCGGCTGGAGAGGTGTTTTTACGCACGAGTCTGGGAGATTTAATTTTACGCTCAGGTGTAACAGTTTTTCCCCGAGAATTTGGAGCAGAAAACACTGCTTTGTGAGTCAAAATAAACTCATCAGCCAGAATGGCAGCATTAGTTAGCGAGGTAACTTTTTGCTCATTTAAATAAACAACAATGCGGTCTGGGAGGCAATTTTTAAACTCCTCTAACAAGATCAACTCCCTAAGGCCCTCAAGGGATTTGATGTGACATGAGTTACACCACTTGTCAAACAAAACACTCTTTTCACGCGCAAACTCAACGTAAGTTTGGTTGGCAGTTTTTACATTTTGCCTAAATTTTTGTCGGTATGCTTCAGGCACCAGCTCGTAGGCCTGAAGCACAGTTTTTTTCAAGGTGTCGTAATCTAAACTTTGCTCAATTGACAAGCTTGCGCACACTTCTTGTGCCTTACCCACAAGTTTACATTGGAGCAGAAGTGACCAGAACTCCTTTGGCCAGCTCAAAGCTGCTGCAATTGCTCAAAGGCGCTAAAATACGAGTCAACTTCTGATTCCCGAAATGGGGAACCAGAGCAATGTGTTTGCTTATGTCAAAAACAGGAGAGGCAGAAAAACACTCTGGTTCACAGGGGTGGAGGCCGGGTGCTCCTCGCCCAGCTCCAAGGCCCTGATTCTGAGGTGCATGGCCTGCACCTCAAGCCGCTTATTCTCGGTCTCAACCTCCTTAATGCGGAGGGCTAAGCGGAGGTCCGCAGTTGTCATGCCAGAGACCGGATCAGGCTCAATGTCAGTAGGGAGTGCGTCAGCAGCCTCCGCTGCTTTCGCCTCCTCCACAGGCGACTCGGCCTTTTCAGCAGCGGCAGAGAGCCGAGGCAGCACACCTTTCTCCACTAATTTTTCACAAAGTACACGTTTTATTTCTGCCTTTCTTGCGCTGTACGAAATTTGAATGTCATAGAAATTAGAAATTATTAGCAAGTCTGCCTTTTTGCACTTATCAATTTTGTCCAAAGAGGGGCCGGTCACAAAGCTGTCCAATGAGAACTCCATAACCAATTTTTCAAATTTCACTCCTCCCACACAAACAATTCCCCACACACCAAATGAAAACTGCCAACCAAGAAAATACGTTTGTTACTTACCGCAAAATAATTAGATCAAAAGGACGAGCCCCCAATTCATGTTATGCCCCGACTAGGGGTGACCAAGACACAACATGAAGATTACCCGTTTCACCTGGATCAAACAGCCACTGGAGCCACTTTAACAAGTTAACCGTAAATCGGTGTATTTATTTACAACAAAAACAAAAAGATCAACCCCAGTTTAAACAAGTCCAACAATACCACGAGGTGATCATAAAATCACCTCTACATTTACCAAACAATAAACCAAAAAACGAGCTGCTCTCCAAACAAGGCTGACGTGGCAGTTTGAGCGGTGAGCCGGGGATTCCCTCCTCGCCGCGGTGACGTCAGCAGGCGCTTTTTATGGAGCCTTTCCCTCTTCTCAGACCAATCACCGGCGTTCTCGTGATGCCATCGGTCCAATTAGAGGCAGGGGCGGCACACCTGATCAGGGCAACCTGACTGACACACGCACACACGCTCACACACACAGAGGGCGCAGGAGAACCCTTGGAACACCATGAAACAAAGAAGAACACAATACAATATACAAAATACAAAATTACGACCAGGGTCGTAACATACGGCTTGAATGTAAGCAGGAAACCACTCTAGGCCTTTGCATGTGCAGTGCTGCTTGTGACATGAAATGGCCTCTTATATACCCTGGGAATCAATTAAGCCTAAGAATGTCAAATAGGACATAAAGTATTATGTGACCAGCTGCATTTTTTGTTGTGTTCATTGTATTATACGTTTAGTGGTACCAGATATTAGAATGAACAAGAAATTGAAGAAAACAAGGGTGGTCTAATAATTTTTTCCATGACTGTATATACATATATATATATATATATACATATATGTATATATATATATATATATATATTTATATATATATATATATATATATATATATATATATACACACACACATATATATATATATATATATATATACATATATATATATATATATATATGTATATGAATACACTAAGAAGTGAAGATTTGTAAATCCACTTTTTTTTGGTGACTAAATAAAACCAAAGTCAGGGCAACTTGTCCAGAAAATTCTAAGCTCAATCAGGCAACTCAAATTACACTTTAAGTGTGTTTCATAAATCAAATTCAAAATAAGAAAAAGGTCGAGGACATCCAGCAAACCAATTAGGCCTGATGCATAATTATGAATGAATGAATGTAGTACAAATATAGATAAATAAATTCAAAAATAAATTAAGACCAAGTCTTAAATATGCAATTCCTGTTGTCACCTGGGCTTTGTTTGGTTTGACTACAGACGCATGTGTGAAGTGACTTGTCACTGCCATGTACGGGTCCTCCAGCTGGACAATATCAAAATGTTTGTGTGATATGATTAATTGCGATTAATTTTTATAATGCATTAATTTGTGGTGTAATTAATTAATCTAATTAATGCACTAAAGTGACAACCCTAATATATATATATATATATATATATATATATATATATATATACATATATATATATATATCACATCTGGAAATAATAACAGTGAAGTTAGCAGTAAGCAGTAAGCACAATAGTAAAACATCAATGCACACAGAACAAAAAAAATAAAACTTTTGGGTTCTTTGGACTGAACCTGTACTCTTATAAAACATCCATCTTGACTCAAGTGGACGGAGTTTGGCAAACTTCTCCTCCATCAGTAACACTATCTGAAATAAAATCAAAATTACAAAGTAAATGGCATTAGCTTAAATGCATGAAAAGCATCAACATTTAAAATGATTAGGCCTGCAAAAATTTCAAATTTTTTAGCAATTTCTAAGATCAAAACACAACCTCTGCATGGTTGCTGTCCTCTGGTATGGACGCACATCTTTTTCCCAGTCCTGCATGAGCTAATTCAAGCTCCTGGGAAGACTTTGGGGTCATGTCTGTGGGTCCGGCAGAACATACACTACCAAGTCAATATACTTGACAGGAACAGACTGGGGAGCAGGGATAAACCTGCCTCTTCCTCTCTTCACCTCAGGGTAAGGCCTAGAAAATTGCCTACAAGAGAAAATAAACATTTCCATTGAAATAATGATGAACCTGTCATTAAAAAAATACCTAGTCAGGAATATAACTGTCATACTAAATGGCAATCTCTTTATTTTACATGACTGTCATCTCCCTTACCTCTTAACAGCCTTGTTCACCCTTGGAGTCAGGTCCGAGAAGGTAGGGGTGAGGGTGGTGTTGGTTGTATTTCTCATAACGTAGCTCTGTGACCCAGGAGGGTTTGAGGATGTAAGGCTGGCTGAGGGTGTCCAGTTTATTGCTGCCAATAAGGACTCAGCCATATTCTCCACCACTTTCTGTTATGATGGTGAATATTAATGGAAAAAAATAATACACGTTATTTATATGATTTTTATGAAAGCGCAGTTATTAAAACCAACAGTCATTACCTATGAATGCAGAAAAATACTCATCTAAAGTAGGATCTTTAGTATGAAGCAAAGGAAATGTGTAATCATCAGGGTGAGTTTGGTGTCAGGTCACAACTGTACAGTTATTCCAGTTTTCACAGTCATTACCAATTGATGAATACATGTCTATATATAAACATATATATAAATCATCAAGAGCTATTTCTCTAAAGTCCAAGCTTTACCAAACTTTAGTATAAAATGGAGGAGATGTTTGATTAGCAAGCTGATGTTGGTGTCACTACAGTCATCAACAGCACAGGTATTCTAGTTTGTCACGTTTGTCTCAAAAATAGATGCACGTGTCATTTGATCCTCAAACGTACTTTAAACGATTCCCAAGCAGAATTGAACATTAAAAAAGTGTAAGTCATGATAAATGCACTCACAAAATTAGAAAAGACCTGTGAAAATCGGGAAAATATTTGTGAATCTGAAAAACACATGTGAAAATCATGGATATTTTTGCAGATCTGAAAAACACATGTGAAGACTGTGAAAACATTTGTGGATCTGAAAAACACATGTGAACATTGTGAAAATATTTGTGAATCTCAAAAACACATGTGAAAATCATGGATATATCTGTGTGTATTATTTTGAGACAAATCTCTCCCCATAGTCCACAGCATCTTTAAATATCCAGGTCATGTCACAGACCTTCGCTTACGGCCATACCACCCTGAACACGCCCGATCTCGTCTGATCTCGGAAGCTAAGCAGGGTCGGGCCTGGTTAGTACTTGGATGGGAGACAGCGCTACCCTCGCTGCATTATGGCCTGTGGAGAAGCATGGAGGGAGCCTGTGGTTGTGCAGGAACCACCAGGAGTACAGGTGCTGCTGACACTCTGGGTGCTATGTGTGTGGCTGCAGCGGGCTTAGGCTGAATGGGCTGGTTCACCAGCTCTGGTTCTTCACCATAATCTAACCTGTGAGTATTAAACACACATGTGATGATGTCAGTATGAGTTATGTCCACATACTACAAAAATTGCTGTTAATATCCACCTTTCCAGCAGGTGTAATAAAGTGCTTAAACAACTTACCTGCGCTTCTCACCACGCCTTTTACCAGCAACGTGATGAACGTCCTGGTACTGCACCTGAGGTCGATCTGGTGGTGGTAGGGATGCTGGGAGAGTCGGAGCTGCTGGCATTTGCTGGTGCGAGAGCACTGTCCGGTGAGGCTTTGCTGTTGGCGTAACTGTAGCCTTGTAGTTGGCCTTCTTCTCTTCTCTTGAGATGAAGTTAGAGATGGATTTGGCATTTAGATTGGGCAGAGGAATGGGGAGAGTGCACAGGATGGGGTCGTCTCTAACTCTGTCAACAATCCTTTTGTACTGTCCCATTATGGAGGCTGTTATTTTACTGGGCGAAAAGAGGTTACTGGTTCAAGGCTGATTTTTGAGCATCTTGATGACGAGATACAGCAGACGACTATCCTCCGTCACCTGTGCTGCCTGAGGGTACCTCATCCACCCAAATTTTGTCTTCTGGGCTGCTCTGTTCTCGGGTGTGTCAGCCCCAAGACAACGGCCAAACAGGGTGTAGCCCCACCTGGACTCGTACCTCTTCACAAAGCTGGCAGCAGTCTTGTCATGCTCCTGAAGAGAGCTGGCAGCACTGACAGTCTTCTGCCTGAGGTCAGCTGGCACAAGCTGTTGGGGACCGTTGTCTGCCAGTTCAAGCATCAGCAAAGCTAACGCCTCCACTTCTTCTATTCCTGGCAGATGCAGATGTCGCCGGGTCATCAGCACATCCTGCAGAGCGGGGCTATCCTCCTCCTCCACCTTTTCTGCCTGTGTTAGGACAGCATGTTTCCCACAGATGATATCAATCGGATCATCCTCTTCAGGCATGTCGATGCCCTCATCTGCCATCTCTTCCTCACTTTGCTCAGCCGACTCCTCTTCATCACAAGCCTGCTCTTCCTCAGCTGCAAGTATGTAATTGTATTAATCACAAATGTGCCTGACCAGTTGTAGATTCATGCATACACAGACATGCAAATAATACACACATTTTCTTTTTTTATATTGAAATGAAATTTAAATTTATATCATGTTTTCTGTCATTGCTAGAATATGAATGAAAAATAAAGGGATAGTCCGTCTCAAATGTAAGTCTATTGTTGAAGTGTGCGACTTAATACTTTACCTCTCTGGGCATAGTAATTCCTCGCAGTGAAGCTGGTTGACTGGCACATGGCATACTCCACACCAAGGAGCTCCTCTTCTTCTGGGTCCCTGTATTTATCAGGGTAGGGCATCGGAGCTGCAAAGTTGGGCTCCAGGACGTGATCTTTGCCGAAGAGCACCTGTTATGTCCCTGGTCTAGGGGAACCCTGCAAAGGCCAAAAAGAACAGTTTTCAATTCACAAAAATCAGTTTTATTAACTGACTGAGAGCAATGCCCAAAACAACAAACAGAACATTCTAATAACACTAATCTTACCTGTGGGAAAAGAAAACAATGAGAAACAAATGACAGATCTCCTTACCTAACTATATCTACGAAAAAACAGGAGGAAAAGTTACTAAAAGAAAGAGGGCTTCTCCCTTCCACTAATATGCCTTTTTGGCTTCACTTGAAAATATAACACACAAAGTCACAAAGATACAATTCGCTCTACGGCGTCACAGAGTTCAATAGCTGCGGACCGTGGCTCTTTGTTTGGAGAGGCAAGTCAGAGAGAGAGGGCGGGGCTTCCACCGGCTTCTTAATCTGGAGATGTCCGTTGTCCTCCAACCACAGCTCTCTCCCAATCCCGTCCTCCATCAGAGCACCAATCAACACACCGGACCTTGGGGCCAATCCTCAATCTCCACCTGCGCAGTTCACTCACACACACGCACACACACAGTGGAGAGAGACACTGACAACGAAACAATTACTAATAAAAATAAATACATGACAGAGGGTCATGACACACCTCAGCCTGACGATTCATGCGCTGGATCTGCCGCGCGTCCATGCATGATGTCTGCAGACCCTGACCACCAGCAACCCGGAGTGACTCCATCCTGTTGTTCCACTGCACAGCGAACGCAACCAGATATACCTGAAACACAGGACCAATGTAGGTATTATTGTATGCTAAGCACACATGTTATTAAAGCTTTGAAATAAAATGCATCATTGATACACATTGAAGTGTCTTTTTTAACACAATGTTTCAAAACACAAACAATACAACACACTAAAATAAGACCCCTTACCCCAACATGAGCAGATCATACAGAGTTACATAAGAGTTACAAAATAGTTAAGATGGCTGAGGCAATGATAATGACAAAATGGTGAGATATAATAATTTTAAAAAGTGTGTGTTTACAGCAGCTTCCAGCCTTTCATGAGGGAGGATATTAAAGACCTTCCTGTACCAAAGGGTGACACTAGGTGGCAGAGTTTTGACCCTGTTTTGCAGTATACACTGTTAAAAACTAGAAGGAGCTTATTATGTGATGCAGTGAGATGCAGGTCTCTAGAGGGAAGGCGCAGGAGGACAACGTCAGGGTCCTTCTTAATTTTCATTTTAAATATCCCACTGACTACCTTTGGAATAAATGTCCAAAATCTGAGAATCAGTTTACATTCCCAAAAGTAATGGAAACATGTGCCCCTTTCTACATTGGATTTGGTGCACAGAGGAGGGATGTTTAAAATAACAGGGGTAATATGCAGCAGCCTGTGGAGTATCTTGTAGTGAACATCTCTCAGCTGGTTATAAGTCAAGTCAAAGTTTATTTATTTATTTGTAGAGCACATTTAAAAACAACCTTGGTTGACCAAAGTGCTGCACAGGGGTACAAAATACTCTTTCATGCACTTAATAAAAATAAAAAACAATAATGATAATAAAAACAGCTGTGATAATAAAAACAGAAATAGAATGAAAACAAGCCCAACATTAAAAAGTACACATATAAAAATAGAAATAAAATAAGAAAAACAATAAAAAAAGAGTAACAGATAAGATAGGAAATAAAAGACAAGGATGAAAGATAAATGAGATAAAAGACATAAAGCCAAGATTACCCTCCTAGTAGGGACTGAACGCTTAAGAAAAAAGATAGGTTTTTAGCAGCCTTTTAAGGTGCTCAGTGGACTCTGCAGCTCTAAGCTAAAGAGGTAGGCTGTTCCACAGTTTTGATGTTTTCGAGGTACTGCCAGGAGCAGCTGGTTTGATGACCTGAGTGCCCTGGCATTCGAGTGGGGCTTCAACAACTTAAAAGTAGATGTGGACTTGATCAGGTGTATAGTTGCCTGCCAGTCCTCCTCAATATATTAATTGTTCAAGTCTTTTTCCCATCTATGAGAGATGTCTGGTAAATGTGAAGTGTCATTCTTATTACTTACTTGGAATTGCATAATGCCATATCTCTGAGAAGGAATGGCATTGTAAAGGTGTGCGTGCAACCCCTCCAAAGAGTTGCTGCCTCGTCGGCACCTGTACTTGTTCAGCCGAACACCATGCAGCATCACCACCTTCACAGTCACGTACAGCTGTATGCCAGTGGGATCCTGTAAAACACACACCGATTCACAAGTGTCAGGTTTATTCTGGTGTTTGTTGAAATGTTGCCATATTGGTTTAGAAGGATTTACACATGATGACATGATTATAAATATATTAACCCACCTGCATACAACTAAGATGCTTGCTTGAAACTGCCCAGTGAGCATCAACTGCCTCTGTGGACTTGAACAGGTGGATGCCATCAATGTCAAGGCCTGCTGGTCCCTTGAACTCAGCAATGATGGACTCAACCACTGAAGCTGTCTCCTGTAAAATATATTTAACGTAAAATGAGAGCTCATGTTGTAGTGTGATGCCTCTAATTCATAAAATTAGTGCGTGGATTAATTTTACACTTACGTCAACACCGCGGGTAATGCGCCTGACGTAAGACCTGATCTGGTGAGGCTTGAGGAAGGCGATCATGTCCTCGTCTGAATATTTGGCGTACAATTCTTGGTTGCCGCTCCTGACAGCCTGGACCAAGAGCATCATGTCGTCCTTGTTGTAGGCCAGCACTGCACCTGCCAAGGCACTCATGAACGCCCCATACTTGGCATGGCTCTGTTTGATGACAACAGTATCCCAGCGGTGCAGCCAGTGGCGGATGTCCAGTCTGACCACGGTGCCCCTCTCCACCCAGTCACTGAACAGAGTCTCCAGGAAGGATGAGCCACTGTCACTGAAATGAAATCAACATTTTATACAGAATGTGTTCATTTTAAAAATATATGATTTAATGTTAACTGTTTCACCTATCAGGTGAATTATTAATTTAATTATCAGTTATATGGAGGCATTATTTAACTTACCGACAGCAGTTGTTGTCTGCATATATGACCTTCGGTGCAGGAGCGTTTGCACGTTGGAACCGGGCAATCAGACCGCTCGCCATACACTTGTAGCACCCCCCGGACTCAGCTGCCACCACCACTGTCATCAAGAACTGACCCCATTCGTTCAGAACACTGGTGACATACTGCATGGTGCCCTGGCCATCACCATATATCTTCTTAAGGACCTAAAAAACAAAGCAGAAAATTAATATTATCATGTTAACAATTTATCGCTTCTGTCCTACATCATGTCTATGAATTAAAAAGTATTATCAATTTGATTATCAAGAACTGAGCGTCATTAGCACAACAGAATAATCATCAAAGTGATATTTACCTTTCTTGTACCATCGATGCAGAGGATCTCTCCAGTCACACTGAGGATGGCAGCTCTGTACACGGGCATCCTTTCCATTTCCATGATCATGTGTGCACGCCTCAGCACACGGGCAGATGGAAGGGGAGACTGGGGGAGGGGAGGGGTGTATGTACCTGGGGCTTTCAGAAAGGAAAGGATGCCACTCTGTGACGACGAAGAGCCAGCTGTGTGGGCCTCGTACAGGAGAGTCTGGTAAAGGTCACGCCGCTGAACATACCACTCATCATGGCCCTGCTGCAGCAGTCTCTGTACCTTGCTCATTGACACAGCATTGAGCCGGTCACTCAGCAGGGTGACGACACCTCTGTCAACTGCACGCTTCCCACACAGAATGGCAGGAAACATGCTTCTGATGGCTGGGGCCAGGTTCATCAGAATCTTGGGGCTGTGTGCCAACCACATGTACTGTTGCATGTGATGTGAATCCTCGTCGTCACTGTCTGCATCACTGTGTGTCTCGCTCACTGCCTGCCTCATCTTTTCACAGTGAGAACATTTCAGCTTCTCTGTCAACAGGGTGTAATTACACGTCATGCCACACACTTGCCGAGCGTAACTGCCAAAGCCTTTCTTCTCCAGGTATTCCCCTGGCGGTGCAGGACAGTTGGTGTAAGGGCAGCAGATCTTGGCTTTCATCACACCAACTGGGCGCCAGAAGAAGGCCGGGGTGGTGAAAAAGGCCATCATGTTGGGCACTGCTCCCTTGACAGACACAGGAGGCGGAGGAGGGTGGAACTCCATCTTCTCCTTTAAGAGCTTCCTCTCCACTATCTCACCTTTTGTGTTCTTATACTTGGAGGAGCCATCAAAGAGACCATACCTCTCATCGTATTTAAGCCACCTTATGTTAGGAGGGGCTATACCAAGGGCTTGGGCAGATGCAGGCGGCTGCTCCCAGCATTTCTGCCAACCCTCCAACACGATGCCACTGGGTTCTGAAGCAGAGCTCTCTGCTGTGGATGAGGGCCTTCCCTGAGATGTGCTGCACCTGTTGGCAGAGTCTTGAGTCACAGCTGGAGCGAGCTCTCCCCAGGTGGTAAGCTGTGTGGAGACCTGCACCTCAGACTCGTCAAGGATTTGTTCTGAAGAAGAAATGTCACAAAAATGTATTACCTTACATGGTTTCATATGCAGTTATGAATTTTACAAAACACCAACATTTCTCTGATTAGAAATGGCTGTAATGTTCTAAAGAAGCTTTCTCAATCTGTATTATTTTACATGAAAATGGTCTATTTTGACTAAACTCAGATTACGGCTTAAATTCCTTTTTGTGTAGGCATACATATACAGTGCAGGTGTTGTAATGCCATGTCACAGAACCAAAATTTCTTGAGCTAAAGTCAGTAAATAATATGAATGTGTACATTTATATTGCATAATTCAAAGGCTATTTGATTTTCATTTTATCATAATATTACCAGCAGCAGCCAACAGTTCAGCATCACTTGCATAGCCAGGTTCCTGTTGGAGCTCGGAAACAGCAGATTCAGCCACCTTTTCTTTTTTTGATCCCTGTTTCTGCAGAAAATAATATACACCTGCATTACTCAACATCTCCTATGAGTATGTCTGAAGTTTCTGTTTGCTGTTGGAGGTGCTAAATTTATCCTCTCCTTAAACAAAACAGTATTTACAATATAATGTTAGATGAAGGAGAAATAACCCAGTTATCTTACCTTCAACCTCTTGTCAAGATGACACGTGACAGCAGGGAACTCTCTGACAAACTCCAGCATTCGCTCCTTCTGCCACTTCAGAAGATCATTCTTCTCACCCTTCTGGCAATATTCAGACAGCAACCACACCACCCAGCCCACATCATTTTCAAGCAGCCATCTGAATGACTGTCCAGCATACTTGCCAAACGTGATGACTAGCTGTCCTTTCCACATTTCCCCTCCAGATTTCTTGGCAGCCTCCTCTGCCTTCTCTGGTTCCAGCCATCCAGGGTCGACTGCTTTGGTGGGAGCCTGTGCCACAATCTTAGCTGCCTCTGAGCACAGCAGCCTGGCCTCTCCCTGTCTGTACAGAGGAATGTGTGGGATACAGATGCTGCTTCAGGTGGGAGTTCAGCTGCTGCTTGAAGGTGAAGCTTTTACCACACACATCACACTGAATCTCCTTTGGAGCATGGAGCTTCATGTGCCGGGTCAGGTTAGACTTCTCCGTGAAAGTCTTCTTGCACAGACCGCACTCGTGCGTCTTCCTCTCCATGTCTTACCTTAACAACAAAAACAAATACTGATTAATCAAGTTTTCCATCATGTAGTAATAAAAAGCTGGACCTTTGTGTATTGTTGTCTTATATAAAATTAAAAGCATTAATTAAAAAAAAAGTTTTCCAGTATATAAAAATTATAAAAAATAATAAAATAATAACAATAGTGCTGATAGTAAGTCAAATTATATACTGATGAGGTAACTGGGGTATCTAAGGTATAAAATAGATTAACAGTCATTTCACATTTACACTGGTTTATACATTTGGTAAAAACCTGTCATGATGATAAACACGATAAAATATGCAGAATATCTCACAACAATAACATGCCAAACTACTCTCAGGTTGTTGACAACCTACGTTGTCAATACAGACATAGATGCCAGTAAATATGCTAATTCGAGCATATGTAAACAATGGCATTTTTGACGTGGACAGTTGCTGATTGTCAGAGAATCTTTTCATTTATCAAAACCAGCACCGAGCTATTTTAATGAACACTTAGATATATAAAATAAAAAAAACTGCTCTGTCCCATTTTACACACCTGACCAGCTCGTGTGTTAATAGTAAGCACAGTTATTTACTGATGAGCTACCTGAGGTGTTTAGGGTATCAATCATTTCACATTGACAGTGGTTTATAGATTTAATAAATAGCTGGGATGATGATCGACACGGCAAAATATGTGGAAAATCTCTCAACACCTAATCGCAGGTTGCCGACAGCCGGCGTTATCAATACAGACAGAAATGCTCGTCAACATGCTAATTTGCTAATCTATAAACAATGGCATTTATGTAGCGGAAAGTTGACGATTTCAAGAGAATATTTTCATTTATCAAAACCAGCACCGAGCTAGTTTAATGTATGATAAATATGTACAAAAAAAGAGAGAGAGAATCGGACTTACCCAAGCGTAGTGACATGGGTAATGACAGCAGTGTCACTATGAGAGGCGGGCGTGATGCTGATTGGTCCGTTGAGGAGAATCCAAGCTCAATGATTGGCGGGTTGAGCGCCCAGCAACGCTCAACCATTGGTCGAGATAGGGACTTGGGCAGAAGTTTGCCTGGGAATACCAGGTGCTGTAAGCTTTTCCTCCACTGGGGATGGCTGCTGCTGCTGCTTCACTCAACACACACATCAAGAGCAAGCAGTGCACAGATGGTTACGTTGAATGGGACCAAGCTATTTGCAGCTTATGTCTATCATTAAAACCAGCTTCGAACACATTTTGACAGAACCATACAAACTTTTGACTTGCTCCTGTCTTCTGTAAGGTGGCCTTGCAAAAACTGGTGAAAAAAAATGCCCTAATCCTCATTCCAGAAGATGACACTTATGCCCCCATTCCACTTGGCTGACAGTACAGCCAAATGGCGTGAGGAGGCGTGCGTGACCCACCTGTGTGGCTGTGCACTCCTGGCTGCCTCTGTGCGCTCCTGGCTGCCTCCGTCGCTCCGGCTGCAGACCAGCACATAAGCCACACCCACTGGATTGAAGGTAAACAAATTTTTCTAGGCCATATGGGCGTTGGCACATAACGTCACACGCCATGTCCCTTTCTTAAACATAAATAGATTCTTTGATCTCATCATGTTCGGGCGCTTGTGGCTCAGTCGGCTGAATCCACGCCTCTGGCTCTCAGAGTAAGTGGTTCGGTTCCCTCTCAGCTACATATCGTTGTGCGTGCGGACAAACACTTAACCCCGAAGTGACCTGCTGCTCAGTGTTCATATAGTTAGGCTTTACGGTCAAAGCCGAAGCTGAAGCTGCTGTGGTATAATTCCATCGGCGTCCGAGGTGGAGTTACCTTGACGAACGCTAGTTCAACGCCAGGCTTGGCTGGCGCAGGTTCACCTTGTTTTACCTTTTCCCAGTCACTTTTAAAACACTTATCCAAACTGGACAAAAATACACTTGCAACATTCACACAGGACTTTTGGGGAAGGAAACTTGTTTTGTCAGAAGAAAAAATATATCTATTAAACAAAAGGATAACCTTCATTGACCCACGCATGGGAAATTCAGGACTTTATTCAGCTTTATCAAAGCAACTCGTAAGGATGGAGAAGTGGAGCAGGCCCACCTGTTGCTTCTCTAACTGCTTGTCTGTTGGATGCTGACGGTAATGTGCTCTCACAACAGGACACACATTACAGCATCCAACCACATTTGTACGCATCACGCAGACTTTGGATACTTCTGTGCTTTTTAGGAGCGTTTTTACAGCTCCTACAGTGCTTTGGAAAGAAATATTAGTTTGGTTTAAGCAGCAATCATTAAAGCCATCAATAAAAACAGCAATATCACACTAATGTGGCGGACATTTGGAGTTGTTGCTGGTAGGCTATTTCAACTGAAAATGAACAAGAAACAGTAAGGTATATAATCCTGTTTATATGTGGATATTTCAGGCTTTTATGCAGCCAAGTAGAAAAAAAAAAAATCAAAAACACTTTTCGTGTTTTCCTGTATAGTCAAACATTGAATTTGAATGGCTTAGCTGGAACAATTGCCGCTTTTGATGAAAGCTGAGAGCTGAATTGGACACCACTTGATACTGCTCTCTTTCTCAGGGATGCTACACAAGTATCACCAGTATCCAGGCCTTCTCAAGAGCCTCTGGACTTTACCTTCATATTAGTACATGTGATCTTTTGCCTGTTAAACATTGTTCGGTGGCATGGTGTATACCACACTGAACATGGAGCACAGAAAGCAAAGGACAGAGTTGTCTCAGAAATTAGAAGGGAAATGACAGACAAGCATGTTGAAGGTAAAGGCTATAAGACCATCTCTGAGCAGCTTAATGATCCTGTGACTAAAGTTACACATGTCATTCAGATGTTTAAGGTCCACGGGACTGTACTCAACCTCCCTGGATGCGGCTGCGAGAGGAAAATTGATGACATTTTGAAGAGACGGATAATACAAATGGTAACCAAAGAGCCCAGAACAACCTCCAAAGAGATTAGAGGTGAACTGTGTTTGTTTGTAAGATTAATTCAAAAACTACTGGATGGATTTACTTGAATTTTTTTTTTTACCAGAGGTGTGGTTTGGTCCAAGGAAGAAACTATTACATTTTGGCGCTGATCCACATATTTGTCTGGATGCCAAAAACTCCCAAATGTTTCTAAAATCCTGTAACTCAGCATTTAAATCATATCTCTGACATCACCTGATGGATTCGCCTCGAAATTTACAGAATGATATATATAATATAACTCTGTCATCACAGTTAATTTAATGTGGATCTGATCCAGATTAACGTCTAACAAAAAAAAAAAAAAACAGTGAAGTTTATAATGGGAAATCCCATTCATTTCTCCTAGGCTGCTGTGAGGGTTTTGCTCCTGTACATCATTATGGTAGTCTTAGTTTATGTGCAAACTGACGTCAGTGTTTTCAAGGCTATGTCACTTCATCAGGCGCAAAGAGTGTTCCCGCAGCTTCTCGGGGCTTGCTCGTATAGCCCCTACATCCAAGTTCCACACTGGGGGGAGCGTGACATGCTGTGAGTGTGCTCAGCACCACGGAGAGAGCGTGGAGCTGATTTTCAGACTGAAAGAGCATTTTAGGACTACCGATATTCGTGCTTCTCTCTCCGTCGCTCCGGCTGCAGACCAGCACATAAGCCACACCCACTGGATTGAAAGTAAACAAATTTCTCTAGGCCATATGGGTGTTACATATATATATATATATATATATATATATATATATATATATATATATATACATATATATATTTTTTTTACACACACACACACACACACACACACACACACACACATATATATATATATATATATATATATATATATATATATATACATATATATTTATTTATTTATTTTATATATTTTCCCCCCAATACAGTGCATGTCAGTATGATGAAGAATAAATCAATGAAGTGCTTTTTATTGTGTGTTCAATTTTGATTTTAAGATACAAGCACAAAGTTTGGAAACAGCCAAGATTTTGCATTAACCATTGTGTGGTGTGTGCGATTGAAATGGACATCTGTTTATGCAGAGACCAGGTTCTAAAGTTTGTTTCATTCATGAAGATATGGTAGCGACTAGCAGAAGAACCTCATTATCAACAGTGCTATGAAGTGTGTAGGTGGACTCTATAATGACAGTGATACAATCAGCACAAAGTCTCAGGAACATTAAAACACATTTATTCAGAAAACTATATACACATAAAACAGAAACAGAGAATTAATTCATTACAGGAACGAGCGTGGCTCCCAGGTTGGCTTCCATACACGATTGCTGTTAAAAACAAAAAGAAATTTTACATATTAAAAAAAATCTAAAAAATATGAGCGAGAAGATACCTTTAACACTAATTCTCCTCAAGCCTAGCCAAAGAACAGCCACCATTTTAGCAGCTGGTTGTTCATATACAGCAACAGTTGCACTGGCCTACTAACAACAGCTTACACTTTGGTATGAGTCAGAGTACCTTATTGAAAATGCATTCATTGGTACTCATATTGTTTACTGAATTTTTATATATATTTGCACATACACACACATGTAAGAAGAGACAATCCACATATAATAGGACAGCACCATCAATAACACACCACCACTAACATCAATAATTTACATCCGTAGTGGGTTACCAAAACATTGGAAATTACTTACCATGTTGTGCATGGCTGCCATTCAACAAGTACCTGGAGGAAAAAAAGTAAGAAAAACTAATTGTGTTAGGGCAAAAGAGGTTTAACTCATTCATTCCATAATGTTCCAGGTCAACCAGTTTTCATCTTTTTGGTCAGAAAATAAAACATTTAAGATGGAAACAACAGTTGGGTCATTAAATCATCTGCAACCATATACACATACATATATACATTTACCAAAACACATATTTACACGCACACACACACACATATATACATCTAAATATATTTATATTTATATATATACACACACACACACACACACACACACACATATATATATATATATATGTATATATAAATATATATATATATATATATATATATATATATATATATATAAATATATATATAAATACTAGGGCTGTCACTTTAGTGCATTAATTAGATTAATTAATTACAATGCAAATTAATGCATTAAAAAAATTATTCGCGGTTAATCATAGCACACAAACATTTTGATATTGTCCAGCTGGAGGACCCGTACATGGCAGTGGCACGTGTCACTTCACACATGCGCCTCTAGTCAAACCAAACAAAGCCCAGGTGACAACAGGAATGGCCTATTTAAGACTTAGTCTGATTTTATTTTTGAATTGATTTATCTATATTTGTCCTACATTCTTTAATAATGCATCAGGCCTAATTGTTTTGCTGGATGTCCTCGACCTTTTTCTTTTTTTGAATTTGATTTATGAAACACACTTAAAGTGTAATTTGAGTTGCCTGATTGAGCTTAGAATTTTCTGGACAAGATGCCCTGACTTTGGTTTTATTCAATCACCAATAAAAATGTAGATATACAATCTTCTCTTTTTAGTGTGTTCATTTGATTAGTCCTCCACTACAATTTTGTGATGCCCTAGAATTCAAATTCTTTATTTGGGTACTTTAAGCAGATATTACATTAAAATGCGATTAATTAGATTAATTAATTACAAATCCTGTAATTAATTAGATTAATTTTTTGAATCGCCTGACAGCACTAATAAATACATTTTATGTATTAAATTAATGATTAATGAATTCATTTAAAAATGTAAAATACTTCTAAGTCTTAGTGTGTCATCATCTGAAGTCTTGTTTACAAGACTTGTTTACTAAGCTTTGCAGGATGAGATATCAAAAACAAATATTCAAATTACCATAAACTTTGTGGTGTGCGATTTTACGATATTAGATCATTAAGGATTATAACGTGGGGACAATCTCATAAATCAGAAGGATCATTAAATCGTCTATAGGGCACATTCTATGTACTGTAGTTCTATGTGGGAGCAGAAACGCTTAAGTGTACCCGACTAGCCAATGTTGGTGCATGCCAGTTGTACTCCTTTTTAAAAGGAGATAAAAGCTGTGAGACCTTTGAACAAAAATTTGTCCTCAGATGCTCTATTTTTCAATCAGGTTATAGACATTGCAGTTAAATAAATTTTGTTCTAAATTGTTGCGCTTTAAGAGATAACCAGTTACTTAAGTTTGCATTTATATTTGATCCTTTTCATGAAGCTATTTGGTGTGTTTAGTTTTTATGTTACAAAAGTGCACTTTGTGGTTAATTACCTCTAATGTTTATGTTCCTTACACATTCTGATAAGAAATGCACCATTTCAATCAAAACCTGCTTCTCTGGGTGAAATTGTCTGTTTTCTCTCTTTTAGGGTTTTACATGTTACATACATTTCTGTTAACATAGGGAAAATGGTCAAACTTGCAAATTAGGATAGAAAATCAATTTAAAAAAGAATTGTGATAAAATCATTATCGTGATTTTGTTTTTAAAAAGTTGTGATCATGACTTTGTTGCCTGTCTCCTACCCCTACATGAACTATGTTGAGCAGTGCTGGCTCTCTCTCTCAAGCTGAGTTTTTGCAATGTGTTGTATTTAAGTATGCTTTTAACCATTTACTGACAAAAAGTGTTTTCAATGAATTAGTCTAGAAGTCTGGAACTTTCTCTTCATCTTCCAAGTCTTAATGCAGTAAATGCTCAAGTAGTCCCGAATTTGAGTACTGCAATACTGATGATCACACACTTTCAAGCTTTTATGATGGTATACTGAATGACTTACTTTTTTTCCTCTCTTTTTAATAATTTTTGAGTACAGGAAAACCCCTGTGCGCTCTCTTTCTCTGCACTCCTCACAGCCATGGCATTGCGGACCAGTCCTTTCAAGGGCAGCCTCTTTTTCTGCCAATGCCTGTGACTCCTCTGTTGACATTGGCACCAGGGTCAGCATGATGTTGTCTGCAAGGTATCAGGATTATTCCCAGGATGTAAGGACATTTCCACTTGTATACAGAGTGCATATTAAAATGGACCTTAACTAAATGTAATTGTAATGTTTTATTATGCTATTATGCTAACGCTGTGTGTTCCTTCATGCTTCAAGGCACTTTGTAAAACCCTTATTTTTAAAAACTGCTTTATAAATTAAAGCTGCAAGCAGCATTGGTCGGGTCCTCGCTCCGTTGCAGGTCCCTCATGGACCGTTGACCTCCATTTTGAGGGTTTCATCAGTTCAGGGGTCAGGGGTGTCAGCATGACATTTGTGGGTCTTGATGAGGCAAACATTTTGACGTTGGTTTCATCTCTCTACTACATTCCTAGTGGAAGTTACAGCCATTTTAGTGGTGTTTGACCATAGGTGGCGCTAGAGTGCTCGTCATTCGGAAACCGTTTGAGAAACAACAAATCCCTTCTAAACTTTTGTTCATCCATGTGTCCTCTCTCATCTGTCCGCATTTCAAGCTGATACCATTTACGGTGTAGGAGAAGATAATTTTTCGGTTTGGCAAGTTTTTTCCCTGAAATTTTACTTTGAAGGGCAAATTGCCAACTTCCTGTTTGAGATAGGTCAGGGGTGTCAGCACGAGATTTGTGCGTCTTGATGAGACGAACATTTTGACATTGGTTTCATCTCTCTACTACATTCCTAGTGGAAGTTACAGCCATTTTAGTGTTTTTTGCCTATAGGTGGTGCTAGAGAGCACATATTGGAATGCTGGGGGTTAATTTTTCCATTTTATCAAATTTTTTGGCATCCTGCAGATGTATGCCGGTTTTGGTGAATTTTGAGCATGTTAAGGGGGTCAAATTAGGGTTTAAAGACCCAGGGCGTAATAATAATAATAAGAAGAAGAAAGAAACGCTACAGGAACAATAGGGTCCTGGCTCTCGCTCTAGCAAGAAGAGGTCCTTCCCCTTGGGCGAGGACCCTAATAATACGGCAAATAAAGTCATTAGAATTAAGAACTTTTACAGATATTATATAACCATCTAATTTCTGAAAGAATTGTACTACCTTCTGTAGTGTCTTTGGTGGGATGCCCTTGAGAAGAGTGGGAGGGTCTGAGAGAGGTTGAGACTGAGGTGCTGGAACATCTGGGTGAGGTGGGAGGTGTGCAGGAGGAGTTGAGGTGTCTGGGTGGAGTGGGGTGGGAGGTGGGGTGCCTGGGTAAGGTTTGGGAGGAGCTGGGGTACCTGGGAGAGGTGGGTGGTGAGCTGGAGGAGTTGAGGGGTCTGGGTGGGGTGGGGTGGGAGGTGGGGTGCCTGGGTAAGGTTTGAGAGGAGCTGGGGTACCTTGGGGAGGTGGGAGGTGAGCTGGAGGAGTTGAGGTGTCTGGGTGAGGTAGGGTGGCTGGGTGAGGTTGGGGAGGGGCTGGGGTGTCTGGGAGAATTTGGATGTCCAGGAGAGGAGGGAGCTTGGGAGGTTGTGGCTGCCTTTTTGGACCTTTTGCAGTATACTTAAAGAAATAAAATAAAATAAGAATTATTTTTTTTGTTCAGAAAATCAGGTCTGAAAGAATGCATGTTTAGCTAAATCTTTTAATGCAAAAATAATCAGAAATGAAATACATTTGTCATACATTAAAAAAGGTTCTATGCATCAGTTTAAAAGCTAAAGGAAAGGATTTTCAGTTTTGAAGTTATAAGAAATCAGTATCTTTTTCAGCTGAATTATAAAGTTGAGCGAGAACTTCTTTCTAAACACAGTGGTACTTACTTTTCAGAATGGTCTCAAATGCATCCATCAGGCTCTTTTCAAGGGAGGGTGGCAGCTGAAAACCTAGACTGTATTTTATTTCAGCCACCACCCTCCCCTCAAACTCCTTCCCCATAAGGAGCACTGGGAAGTAGCCCAGGCTCGAAAATCTCCAACTGAAAATGGAACATAAAACATGATTAACAATTACATAATAACATAATTACATGATTAACAATTACATAATCTTAGGCCCAGTG
The DNA here is from genome assembly GCA_036419115.1 of Scarus forsteni. Taxonomy (NCBI): domain Eukaryota; kingdom Metazoa; phylum Chordata; class Actinopteri; order Labriformes; family Labridae; genus Scarus; species Scarus forsteni. Next base: position 111,570 of record JAZDUH010000023.1, read on the forward strand.
CAAGTTATTCAGGCAAGATAACCCAAATCCATGACCAATTCCAAAACTACTTGTCAGGGATTATCAAAAACATAAAGGTGAGGACCCAAAACAAGAACACAAAAAGAAATCAATTAATTAACAAAAAAAACCTCAAAACAACACAACTGCAAAGTCAAAAACTCTAGAAAAACTTACACAATGTACAGTAGAAAAACCACAAACAATCCCAGAGGTTGACTTACATCCACTGACACATCCAATTACAGAATAAACTGACAAAGCAGGAGGGAAAACGTTGGGGCTGTGGTCCAATAGTCCTTTTTGCTTAGGAGGGTTCCTAACTGAGTGAAATGATCAGGAAGTAGTTCAAGATAAGAGCTGTTGGAATAGTCTAAATGCTTAGGAAAAGAGGCTTAATGCTTCCTTTTAAAATCTCCTTAAGTATAGGACACACAGGACCATCCTTTATGAAAGGAAAAGAGATTATTCTGTCCCTCAATTCTCAGCAGCAACAGCATAAAACATACACAAGTTATACGACTGTTTCCAAATTCAACCAACTAATGATGAACAAATCCCTCAGACCATGTGAGTTACCACTGCTATTCATCCTTTCTAAAGTTTACCAAAACCTTCCTTAACTTTCCAGTACTCTGATTCTCTGAAGACAGCAGGATACGAGACACTTGATGTTGATTATGTTTAAAACTTGGTTCAATATGAATCATTTGTACACCATTAGATTGTGGTCTTAACAATTTATGCCTTTTATTCAGTTCATTTATTTTCATGCACTGATTGTTGTTCATGTTGATAATGAGAGGACAGATTTATTTAAATCCTCACTTCAACATTGGTTATGTAGACGTCATTTTTACTTTTGTAATGTTCAAATTGTCTGAAAGGAACAACACTGTCATGATAGTCGGATTGTCTCTGCATGGCAGTTTTCCCTTCTTATGTCCTCCTGAATTCTCCTGTCTCCTTTCCTTAACCCTATGATACTTTCCATCGGGATCAAGGAAAAATGGTTAGAAAAGTGCTTAAGAGGCAGTGTTGGGCACATTGCTTAAAAAAAGTAATTAGTTATAGTTACTAGTTAGTTTCCCAAAAAAGTAACTGAATTGCTAACGGAAGTACTCCTTCATAAATGTAATGAGTTACCAGGTAAAGTAATTGATGTGTTACTTTTTTGAAAAAGCTTTTGCTGCTTGAACTGTGTGTCTCCATCTCTGTGTCCTTCCTTGTTGTTACCTGCTGCAGCAGCTCTGACATCATCAGTTCTCCAACAGCACGGGCAGTGGAATTTGCCTGATAGACTAGAATGGGGGCAAAGTGCTCCACAGTAAGCTTCACTTACGTGCAGCGCTGCGTTGGTGAGAGCCAGCGCGCGCCAAGGCGCTGGAGATTCGCTTCAGATCTATTTTTTGCGCGGAGAAGTAAAATAAATCACGAAGCTGTGTGATTGAGACCAGCAAAGAGACCTTAGAGAAGCGAAGTGAGGTGTTGTTTATTTCTTTTCTCAGTCTATAACATGCTTCATGAGTGTGTGACATCGCTGTGCTCATCATGAGAGCCTGTGGCTCTACGGGGATCAGCCCTCCCCCTGCACGCAGGGACGCTGCTCGGTGCGCCCTTTCAGTGGGTTTTGTCTGTCAGGGCAAGACCGTGGCACGGCGCTTCCGTGTGCCGTGGAGTTTGGGGGTGAGGCAGGTCGGATAACAGCTGCTTGACATCGGTGCAAAGTAACGCGGCACATTTCACTATCAGTAATGGTAACGCCATTGTAACGCATGAAAAAGTAATTAATTAGATTACCAGTTACTGAAAGATATAACGCCGTTAGTAACGCCGTTAGTAACGCCGTTATTACCAACACTGTTAAGAGGTGACTATTTGACCGTAGCCAGAGACAAAATAGAGAAGGAAAAATAAAAGAAAGGTGTGACATGAGACAAAGGTGAAACCAATAGGTCCAATCAAAATGAATGGAAGCACACAAGGGCAGGAAGTAAAACTAAACCAGAAACACATGGAGCAGTAACTACAACGTAAAACAGGAAACACAAGAGACTGAACACAAGGGGAATTCACAGTAGAACACAAGGGGTAAAACACAAGGAACAAATGAAATACACAAGAGACCAGACACTAGAAACACTGGTAGAAGTGTGTAAAATTAAAAAGAAGGAAATCATGGCTTATTACTCATACAAGGAAAATATAAGTTTATTAATTTGTGATTATTTTAAACTATTGGAGAACTTGAAAATATTTTAAACACAATCACAACCACAAGCTGTTATTTACTAAGAGTAAAGCAGTAAAACTATTGGGTTTTCTCATATGGAAAAATCTTTTTGGGTTGATATAAGAGAGGAGAAAAAAATCAATGAAGTCTAATACAAGAATATGCCAAAGAGCGCCAATTCAGATCAGTCCTTACAGTAGAGTAGCAAAGTAAATAGTAGAATAAGTAAACATCAAATGTAGTGGAGTTAAATAGGTGTTAAAAAAAACAGATAGGCACAATTCTGTATTCGTCCATGAACAGTACTTTGCACACCTTGTGTTTCAATCGATGCACATCCAACACCTGTTATTTAGAGTTGTAAATAAAGTGTGGGGGTCTCAAGATAACTGCAGAAATCTGGTTTTGCTTTTGTTAAACCTATATGTTTAATCTCTGTTTCTAATCCCAGTCTTGGTTGTGGGCTGATTGGAGTGAATTTTGTATGAACACGCCTCAAGGTTAATAATCCCAACAAAATGATTTACAAACGTCTCTTCAGACTTTAGACTACACACTCTTTGTGCCTGTCTTCAGTATTCCTCTCAAATATTGCAATTGTCCCAGTTTTCATTCTTGATCTAGAAAAATACAGTATTTATATTTACTTTTTTACAGGTGTTTATTAATACAACTCTCTGGATGTGTTTCATTCATGCAAACAGAGTAAATAACAGATGGAAAATAATTATAAGTGTACCTAGGTGATAATGTTCTTACCAGCTTGTAGGCTTTATCATGCTCCTTGTTGGTGTTGTGGTGCTTCTTGTTTTTGTCCCTCCAGGCGTTTTTCTCCTGGGCAAACTTTTCCCTGGCATCCGTTAGCCTCTTTTTGTGGGGCTGCATGAGGGTGCATTTAGGGCACTTTTTGCATGGCACCCCAATCTTCGATTTGCAGCCAGGGCACTCTTTAAATATGCTCCCAGGCATCTCTAAGAAAACACAACAATAATAATAAATAAGTTGCCAATAAATTAAGAGAATAAACGCAATTGTCAAAGTTGTTAAGGTATTTAGCATTAACGGCTATATCTAAACATTAATCTTCAGTCATTTCCATTACTGTATTCTTAATATGAAAAAGACAACATGCTTAAAATTTCTTAATCAGGCTATTACTATTTCAAATGTGATAACTTCTTTGGGTTAATAAAGACTGACCTTTGCAGGAAGTTATCTCGCAATTACCTTATTAAGAGGAAAGGTGGATTTTAAGTAAAAACGAGAAACACAATATTAATCAATGTGTTACTCACTTGTCTCCAGGCTCCTCGGTTCTCAGTGTGATTTCGCGGTTTTGCTCATATCCTTATCCTGGCGCCAAATAAACGAGCGCGCAAAACAAAATGTGTTTCAAAATAAAAGTCCTATCAAAATATTTGCATTTCTTGCATAGCTGTTTATTTTAATGAGTAAAGTCATCATTATTTTAAACTAAGGTCATGATCAAGTTTTTTTAAGTGCACCTATCCCCATTAATTACAAGATTAGGTTGACAAATTATTGCAGACAAGCCTGCATATTTAATGTGATATCAAAATATGCTACTGTGACAGAAACAATGATATTGTGTTTAGTCCAGCACACGTTTGACCCACACTATATGGGGAGAAAACTGTGTCTTGAGCAGGGAAGAGCTATGCATTATAAAAAAAAGTCAATTATTGTGAATAAAACAAATTAAATGGTTTGACGCAAAAATCTTTTTTGACGCAAGTGGCATTATACTGAATGTTTGAACTCAATTTCTACAAAAAAGGGATGCATTGCGGCCTTAATTTTTTAAATCAACAGAGCCTAAAGATAATGCTATAGGGACGCTGTAAAATTATTGTTGGGGTAAAACAGCTAGGCAGCTCTGCATCTGACCTATTAACCTTTAGCCTATAAGCCAGCTATATCCATATGTATCTAGGAAAGTACTAAAGTGGTCACTGTGATGATGTTTTTAGGAGCAGGCATACATAGCATAATACTGGGATGATCACATACCATCCAGTGAATCTAAACTTCCAGTAATGTTCCCTAAGCAGAGTTTCTTTATACAACACTAATAGGAGCACACTTCACAAGTGCCTCACAGTGACAGGTTCAAAGGTCAACCAGAGGGGTCACATCCTGAGCCACCAAAGACTGTACTGTTGTTGCGCTGCTTCAACAGCTAAGCCACTTAAAGACATGTGCTTGTCATGCAACTCTAAACACAATCACCAAAGTCTTACTGAACTCCTATTAAATCAGAAATTGATGAGCAAATCACCTGCCTCATCTCTGAAGATCAGATCAGAGGCCTGCAGCACACCAAATCTTTCTGCCATGATGTCAGTCACTAAAAAGTCAGCTCAGGAACCCTTGATTATGTTATGACCCCCACCACCACCCTCCAAACCCAAATAGATTCAGATTTTTTTACTCTACAGATTATCTATCACATTGCAGATTCATGTGTTTCCAGTTGCAGATCTCATGTATATGTAAAGGCCCCCTCTGACCTCTCAATGACTTCTGTTCCCAAAACAGTGAAATAATAAAACAGCATAGGAATGACACATATATGTGATATATGTGCCTTTCCTATGCTGTTTTATTGTTTCACTGTTTGAAGAAATTTCACTGTTTGAAATTTCTTCGTGCCTGTTCAAAGACCAGCAGGTGTCGGTCTCTGCAGGAACCTAGGCAAATGTGGGGGAATACTTACAGTTCCTCTAACAGTGTCAAACTCGGTCAACCTTTCCCAACAAAAATACACAAACATGACCTGTACATGTAGTTTCAGGATGCCCCAAAATAGGTGTGTACAAACTGAGAAACTGCCAAATGAGGCCCACTACCCATTTTGAATTGACCCTGGAAACAGTTAGATAATAGAATAAACCTTCATTTTTCCCACATGGGGAAATTTGCAATGTTACAGCAGCAAAGATAAAGATAGGCAGATAGACTTAAGTATACATGCATAAAGACATTTCATTACAGCAGAAAAAACACCTATCATGCCCATTGTCTGCCATATTTACTTTGTCAAAAGGTCCAACTTACAAAGTATATTGCAATATTCATCTTCAAGCACCAACATTCTTGCAGTTTACTATTGTTTTGTGTCTAACAGTAAAGATAAGCCATCAGTGTCTCCCAGCTTTGCTGCTCAGAAGGTCATTCTCGCCCCGACTAGGTGTGAATCCAGTGATAGCCCGGGGTTACAAGGGCCCCTTGACAGGTGACCTCTAAACCCAAAAACTTTAACTTAAATACACCAAAAATGAGGTGCAACAAGTGGCTCTGTCATCCATGTATTCCTCTATATGTGGCCCTTGATGTAAAAAGTTTGGACACCCCTGGACAAAAACAACCATTTTCCTAGACTTGGCCCACACTGGTAAACCTAAAATTCACCTTAATGGATGTGGTTCAAATTTGGCCTTGACACTATGAAAGGGTTACGTAGTAGAGATATTAGACATTTTGAGGTTAAGCAGGACATTTAAATGTAATTTATCTAGCAATGAGAAACATCTTATATTAATTAGATACAAAACACTTGATTTCGCCATCCTCTCAATCATTTTAGTCATTTGAAGGCATGCTTTACTCTACGTTTGTATTGTAGCAAGATTTTGAGATTTAAATATGAGTAGAGTCTTCTTCTGCATATGTGAGTAGGCTTGATTAATTTAGGCCTTAAAGTCATATTGGGGAAAGGGGAATTAGAATATCAAAATATCTGGACTTTCATGTCTTGATTAAATTATTACCAAAAATCTTATAGATATTTAAAATGTAAGACATTATGAAAGAGATTATTTATGAGTCATTTACATGTCAAGCTTTCTTTCAGGCTTTTCAAAACATGTGTGGATCTACATTCAGGCTCAACAGAGAGTGTTTTTCAACGGTTTGAAACATTGCTTCCCTCCCTCTTTTTGTAGCAGTCTTATCGCTACACAATATATTATTACATGATTCCGTGCTTTTATTGTAAGTTCCTCAATATCTCCGTATAAAATGCATGTGTCATAATAGTTGGATCCCTGGGTGCTTCTCAAAGCTCCAAAGTTCCATCCTCGCCTCCTCCACTCGCCTCCTCCACTTGCGTCTTAGTCCCGCCCACCAGAGATGCATGCCAGAGACGCGAGGAAACGAAGAGAGGAGAGAGGAGACGAGGAGGTTCATTTTATGAGCATTGAGATGTCCTCTCCTCCGGAGCGTCACATGAAGCGACGTCTTTTAGTGATGACGGCGTCACAGCTGAATAAACCCGTCTGAGTGCACGGGAGAAACTGAATTAAGGAAAATAATGTAAACTCCAGGGCGCTCGACAGCGGTTAATTCATATCCACTTTTAGATCAGTTTAACATGAATATGTTCATGTATGAAAAAGAAAAATGTCAAGTTTTCCCAGGCTCAGGATGATAGGAGTTTTTAATTGTTATATTGCGGCCACTTTGTGTTCACAAATAATGTTTTTATTCTGCACTAAGCACTTAACCCCCCCCCCCCCCCGCGCATTTATATAGAAAAAATGTAAAGGCTTGAGATAAAAATGTACAATTCACTTTCTCTCCTTATTTATGCTTGGTTAGATCAGGAACTACATAAAACATGCTTTTCATTAATGTGCATTATAATCTGCCTGACCCCAGGGTCTATTGGGTGCTGATATTTGTTAATTAGCATCTCTTTTTTTATTATTTATTATTGTCCATGTTTGCTGTTTGTAAATGTATGTATGGTCTGGGTAGACTACAAAAACTGAATTGTCCTTTGGGATAAATAAAGCTGTCTGACCTAAAATGTGTTTTCCTGAACAGACCTGTCTACTGTAGCAGCCTCACAGTTACAGACATAAACACAAACAACACAGATAAATCAGGACAGACAACAGATGGAAAACCTGAAAGAACTGCTCCTTGATAGTGTTCAATATTTTCTGTGATATCAATATGTTCATCTCAAAACACTTTTAAATGATGAGTCAAATATTTCTTTGCACAGTGAAGAAAATAAAAAAATAGATAAAAGAGACACTGAAATGTAGTAACTGTTCACATTTTGAGGGAACATTAGGCCTACACATCGGCTGCTTTGTGTGAAATGTGGATATAATCATTACAATGACTCCCAGGGAGTTACTAATTACACTTTAACACTTTCTTTGGCTCCATGATGTTTACATTTCATACATGTGGGCAGCTGACGCTTACAGCAGGCTGCTGATACGTCACAAGGGGGCGTGTCTGTCAGTGAAAAGACTTCCGTGAAGCCTGCACTTGTGTTTCCTCGATTATACCTCCTCCAGATCAGTCTCCTCTCTCCTCTCTCCTCCGAGCACTTTTGGCGCTTTGGAATGTCCTTCAATATGGCTGCTCACAAAGTACTTCTGGTGTCGCGGAGGAGAGAGGAGAGAGGAGACTGCGTTTTGGCACATTGGGAAGCACCCCCTGTAATGCGCACATAGAATTACAATTCGCAGCGGCGTTAAATCCACCTGGATCTTGAACGCACACCACACCCCATGGACTTAAAGAGGCACAGCGGGATTACCTGGAACGCGACAAGTATTCATATATAACACAATGCATACTCATTTCAATTCAGTTACTTTCACTAATAATCAGAATTTGACATGAAAAGGCACAAAAAACGTTGTTAGCTTAAATTAATTCAGCCTTTAAATTGTGTGTGCTCTCTTCTCCTTTTCAGTTGCCAATATGTCTGACATGCCAAATGTGAGCAGTGGAGAGTCAGATGACTTGGAGGATATCGATGCTATCCTCACCGACCTGAACGATAATGAAGTAAGTCCGCGTTTCAGGCTGAATGCTTAGTGAATATGTGAGTCATCAATCATGGACGTTCAGCAACCCAGAGGAAAGCTGATTGAAACAAACTGATCATCAAGTAGCCTTATGCATATACTGTTGATCCTCAGATCAAATATAATTCAAAGGAATAAGTGCTTGAGCACTTTCTGAGGACTATGTACAAAGTTTTTGAGAATAGCTACAGAGCATACATCTCTTGTTTCAGTGACTCAGTGCAGTGTTTTTAAAATGGTTTTGTCTGTACAATTTGAAATGAAACGTGCTCAGCATCATCCTTGTAGAAACAATCAATATTTCATATGATGTAATTCACTAATGTTCTGATTTCAGAAGAAAGAAGGTAAGCAGGGAAAAAAGGCTAAAGAAAAGGTGAAACACACAGACAAGCCTGTGCGTTGGAGGAAGAGAGACATGTATGGACGCTTGTTGGCGGACACACGGTTGTCTGCAGGAGGTTGGTATAACTCCTGGAAACATAAGGGAGAGTGGGGTGATTTGTGCCAGGGGGTAAGCAGTGCCACCTCTGTTATCTTGAAAACCGTAGAAGAAATTGATCAAGTGACTAGGTATTTTTGAAGAGGCATTAATTTCACTCATCCTGCAAAGGTGGGAGACACAACTGAGAAATGAGCACATTTAAGTTAAAAATGTGTTTTTGCCTCCCAAAGTAAAATTTCCATGATCAAGGTTTTTTATTGTTACTTTTGAACAATTATTGACAAGTTTGAAAACACTTCACACATGTTTTGGTGCTTTAGTAAGCTACACTGTGACTCTCTACAGTTAGCATAATGCCAGTTCTAAACAGCTGGATTATGCATACTTTTTTTAAATTGCGGGCGTGGGGTGAGTTGTGCCACTGGCACTAAATACCAAGTAAATGTATTTTTAGTTGGTGGTATTATTGTAATCCATTTGCTTTAAAGACACTGAAAGTGAAAGAAAAAACTGGCACAACTCACCCCACTGTCCCCTAAATGCAGCATGAACCATGTAATGTTTTTCCATGCTTTTTAACATGAGGCTACACTGCTCCATTCAGCATTATTTCAAATATTGTATAAGACTGTTTATCTTAACATTAGGACAAAAATAATTCTTTAACAGACCCCATTTTGGGCTCTGATATGAAAAATTTGATTGTGAATTAGCATGCAACTTAATAGAACTTGGGCTGCTATTGCAAAGCTTTGAAAGTTGCATAGTGAGAGGGTCAAAGACTTGTTAATTTAAATATGTATATCTATAGATATATTCCCAATAGGCCCCCGATCACCCCATACTTTAAAACCCAAGGATGCCCATCAAGAGGGTGCCACAACTTCATCAGAGGGTAAGAATATACTTAGCCTTTGTCATCATAGACGGGGTTGACTTTCTAAGGGCTGCTTATATTCTTGAACAACTGTTGACTGTCTTGCTTCAATTAATGATTTGTTTGTGGCTATCCCAACAGAGACCATCACCAAGTTTCACTTACCAACCATGCTGTCCTGTGTTTCATTTATTTTTTTCTCCCTTTCTCTTTTGTGTCATTCAAGCTACGTTGTTACATGTGCAGGAGGCACAAGAGACAATTGGTAAGTCTTCAGCTTCATGATCATGTCTTAATTTTTTTGTTACTTTTTGTAATTATGAGTTATGCTAGTTTTTATTTTGGTTTTGATTTTAAAACTAGATGTACAGCTCCAGATGCTGAAAGACAGCTTGATGGAAGATCCACTACAGTGTTCAGAAGGCACAGCAACTGTTTTAAGGACCTGGGAGACACGGCAGACACTGGCTGATGAGAAATGGGAGAATGCAAGGCCACAACTACTGGAATTGATGCTTTCAGCAAAGAAAAGTCCACTTAAGCCATGTGACCACTGCAACTCAGAACAAGCTATGATCAGATGTAGGGACTGCCTGCCCAAGGAGCTGTTTTGTAGCAAATGTGATGTGTCCATTCATCAGCATTGTGTTTTACACAATAGGGACTCTCTTGTGGAAGGATTTCTTAAAGCAATTCCACCTACATGCTTTTTATCAGTTAATGAAAATGGAGCACATACCTTTTGTGAACAAGGTATGCTTAAAGATTTTTTTTTTTTAATTGCTTCACTGATATCTTGCTTGGCCAAGTAGCATTTGCAGTTGTGATGCTGTAGACATTGCTGTCACTGTTGGTAGAGCCATTATCTTGGTCACCATAAATGGTAAGCACACAACCATAGACATCAAGCCATAATAATAAAATGTCTGCAGATATTTATACTGAAGTAAGCAATTTCTGGATTTGTGAGTTTAAAACTGTCTTCTTTCAACAGGACACTATGATCTGTCTCTGCCTGTTGTTTCCTGCAAGTCCTGCTTGAAATTTTGGACTCCTGGACTTGAGGACCTCCAGACCAGTGGTTACTGGCCTGGTAATGTAGAGTTTCACACCATATACACAGTGGATGTGTTTCACACCTTTGAAGAACTCAAAGTTTCTGACCAGGTTTATCAAGGCATGCATTTGTTAAAATGCTTGAGCATCGCTCCAGGAGCTATGGGCGTGTAAGTTCAACTTATCATCAAGTGAAGGATGATTCAAATCAATTGCTCTATTGTTACTTAACATAACTCTACAATGATGGTTAAATATATCTCCACCTTTTCTGAAACCTTCTCAATAGGAAGGGAGTATATCTAGCAACAGTCTTCAGCGTAGCTTCCTGGAGTGGACGTACTGTCGCTACGAGAAGGAGAAGCTTCTGAAGATTAAACATTTCTCATGCCCTGCCTGCACTGAAGACATTGCAGCCATTTCCGTTGATGGAAACAGGAAGATGTATCGCTTTAGCCGGACTAAAGGGTAAGAGTAATTTAAAATGTGTTAATTTTTTTAGAAAAATAAAAATATTAAGTAACAGCAGTGGTGTAGCTAAAGGTGTAAAATATAACTGAACAGTTTTTTCATATCTGTTAACAGAGTCATATTCCTGTTTTCAAATGTTAAGGGTGGGGGAAAAAGCCTACTTTGATGGAGCATTTTTTGAAAAGGACCAAGAAGTGGCAGACTTTGTGGAGATGGTTCGCAACCCAGTCCAACCTGTGAGTTGTAAATAAAATACTGATCTTATATATCTGATAATATGAAAAACCTGACCTCACTTAAGTTTTTAAATGCACCTTCTGATGACAAACTTCTTGCTGCTGTAAGAAAATATTTTTAACTTGCACACCAACTTATTTTGTTCACATTTTTGGCCTATAATAAAAGTGCAAAGTGTCTTGATAACTCATGTTAATGAGTTTGTGCTACAGATAAAGATTGATTTTTTAAATTGTTTTCAAAGGTACGTGGAAAAGGTGTGTGTGGAAAGTCACAATGGACAGCTGCAAAAGAGACTGCCAAAAAGTCTGGCTCAAAGGTGGATGAAGAGGGTGTGGAAGTTGCTGTCTGTCGTCATGGCATGTTATTCAAAGCTTTAAACATGTTCAGAGGGGAGATCTTTGCATACCCCCTTTTCCTTCAAAAGGAGCTTGCCATGGCCCATAACATCCAATTTATTTGTACTGACATCATGTGCAAGTACTATCCATACCTACAGAAGGTGAATGAGGCCTTCCCGGATCTTCACCCACTTCTAAATAATAAGCCCTTCCTGTCTGTGATGCATGCAAAAGGACACTCCGGGAAATGTGAGGTAAATGGATCTTGACCTCTGTAATGTTTATGTACTGTTTAAACACAAGTAATGCTGTCAATTTTCAAAAAATTGACAACATCTGAAAAGTTAGTCCACAAGGTATAAATCATGCTTAACTTCATGTCTTGAGTGGTAACATGTTTTTTGTTTGACCATTGTAAAATTGATTCATAAATATATTTTTCCCATCAACCTTCAGGTGCAGTGGGGTGGTCGGAATCAGGAAGAAGCAGGTTAGTTCCTCTACATCAACAGACTCTGAGGATGTGAAAACATGTGCAGTTGTTGTGTAGGTCTGCCTACTGCTGTCTTCAAGCTACTTCTACTCTTTCAGTCTAACACAAATCGATTTTTGTATGTATATGTGTGTGTGCTGTAGGCAATTGATGCCAACAAAGTTCGGTTGTGTTCTTTTATACAATAAGTGCCTATCCTATCAAGCAAACAGTTACATGTCAGTTGTTTTGGATTTGCATCAGCTTGTAATCCCTGTTAGATCAATTCTGTATACCATGTCCTGTGATCCATGTCCATCACGTTTCTTATTGCATTAGGTATGACTGTTGGTGAGGAGGTTGAACAGGTGAATTCTTTTTTGTCACGTGTTGCCTTGACAACAAAGTACATGACTAAATCTGGTGAGTCCAAATCAGTCAGTGAGTGAATTTTGTAATGTTGGCACTTTTATGTAACTTGGATCTAATAAACCGCACATTATTGGGGAAATACAGACTTGAACAACTTGAAGAGGGAACTAATGTCAAAGATTTTTTACTAGATTTTGCAGCATTTTGAATGTTAATTTAATTCTTCTCTGTGCTTTTAGCATGCACTGATATGATAACAACACAAGCCCGAGGCTGGAATGTAAGGAAGAAGAAAACCCTACACAAATACCTCTCTCAAAGATATGTAAAGGTACACCTACTGTTTGCATTTCAGATCTGTAAGTTGAGGCAAAAACACTCCTAAAATGTGTTGTTAAGTGATCACACAGATTAACAGCCATGTGGAATATCTGTTTTTTGGCACTTTACATATTAAGAGAAGTATTGTTTCACAACTTCTGAATGTATCTTTAAATCTTTTAGATTTAAAACCTTTGAGCAAGTTGTATACATATCTTATATAAACATTACAAGAAATAAGTTAGGACTGGCATTAAATGTTCTTTTGTTTTGTTTTAATCTATAACAAATCCAACACAGCTCCTACAGACATCAGGCCAGAAGATGCTCCTGGGCTTCAGCATGTCATGGAAGACTTGGCATTTAGCATCCAGCAAAAAAAACAAGACAAATTCTGTCACAATGGTGCGTTCTGATCATATGTTTGTTTCAAGGATATTGTGTGAAACCTGGTTGTGATAATGGAATCAGAAGTTAAATAATCATGTTTGTGTGTTTAAAATTCATGTCTTAACATCACAGACAGCAGCAAGGCCAGGCATCGCATAACTGCAAGAATACAGAAGAAAAAAAAAAAATTGGGGAGGTTGTGGGTCTGTCCCGATCAGAAAATATGAGCAGAGACAAACACGACGCTAGGCAAGTTCAGCTCTCGAGGTCCGGCGAGTTTTATTCACAGGAAGATCAGCACAGGCTCTTTGACATATCAAAACATCATGAGATGGTGTTAGATACTCCTCTTTCCCTCTCACCTATATAGCATGTTCGTGCGTCATCAGACATCCTCAGGAAGACGCTGATCTGTTCCCCCTCCTCTGCACACTTGAATCAAAACATACTCCTTTTTTGGGATAAGCAGTTTCAGATTGCCTATTAATTACTCTTGACAGGTCAGCCCGACCTAACAAGGGAAAACAATGATGTCAATGTCCACCATCAGGACAAACACTCCAAACATGGATAAGAAATACTTAGTTTTTGGCATAGCAAATTGAACAGATGTCCCCTGCTGCTTTAGGCCTTAGAGGCCTATTCTGCTCCTACGAGGTCATCAACTGTTACAACATGCTTGTCCCAGAGGAGGAGGCTGTTTCATCTGTTGATGTCGTACTGGCTGCAGAATGTCCTTTGTGGCCATGGGACAAGGGTAGGAACTTGTACAATTTGTTCATTATCTATCTATAAAAAACAAGGTACTATTGAATACTCTTTTGCACAATATGTTTTTCCTTTATTGCAGAATCTGATATTCCTTTAAAAACCAAGAAGCTGGCCTTTGACAAGTTCATGCTTGTGAAGCGGCTAAAGGAAGAGGAGGGCATCCTTATTAAAGAAATGCAGAGCTTAAAAAAAGGTGGAAAATGACTAACAACACAGCGCACGAGGGCTGGACACTTCGTTTTACCTTAAATTCAAATTATACTTTTTACTCTAAAACTTTCAAAAGTAAGTGACTTATTATTTTTTAATTGATCATATAAATGAATTACTGAATTACTATTACAAGATATAAGTACTTTCAGTTTTATAAATAAGCATTTCTAAATATTCTGAAATATTTTAAGAATAATATGTTTGTTTCTTCTTTTTTATCTGTTTACACTTGTATTAGTTGCGACAACACCTCTTGGGAAAATTTCACCCCCAAGAAATCTTACATTAAAGTTGAAAATGAACAAGGTCACAAAGGTCTGTAAATACCACGGGCAGAGAAAGTTTGTGTTTCACGGCTAAAAATATTTTATAATTTGTTATTATATAACAAAGCAAATCTCAATTTTAACAAAGGGAATATTCACATTAAACTATCCAAAATGTTTTACTAAAATAAAAGTAAACAGGTTAACTGGTGCATCATTTATATTGCTTATGAATAAACCAACAGTCGGCAAAGGTATTAGGCCTGACTGAGACTAAACCTGAGGCAGGTGAAGAGTCTAATTGGACAGGAGATCCCTAAATGAATAACTGGTGACACTGCACACCACTGTTGTTTTCAAGTGAAGGGAAAAAGGCTCTGAACGCTGGCTTTTGCAGCACATGGTACTGTACCACTGATAAAACATGACGCAATGATGCAATTACCATAACTGTGACAGTAAAAAAGATGAATTGATTGAATGCATCTGAAGTATGTGCCTGGATGTAATAGTTGGTGATTAATCCGTTATTTGTAATTTACACACAATATAACTGCTTAATTTTTAATTTTATTTAGTTTACAGCTCGAATATCATGAGTCTTCTTCTTCAGTCCTTAAGTCCGCTGTAGGAGGGCTATTAAAGAGCAAAATAAAAAAGTTACTGTGCCAAACGCTGATGCGTAACAATGGTGCTGTGACACGGAGCAACAGGATGGATTATAACGTCACACTCCGTGTCATGTGTTAAACATAAATATGTTAAACCAGACCAGCATACAAGCCAAACACGTCCGAATGAAAGATAACAATTTTCTGCAGGACAAATGGACGGCTTCAGCACCGCGGACAGAGCAACCGCTCTCAGACCTCAGGGTAGGTCACGGGTGTCTTATTGAGTTTTTGCACAGGCTGTCTATTCTCGTTAATTTCTTAGAGACTGGTCTCGGACAGAACCATCACTCGGTCCGGATCCGCCATTTGGTTATGCCATCGTTGTGTCAAAAGGTGATTTTTGCCAGAAACTGGCGCGGGAGCGCGCACAGCATGCATAGTTGAAAAGCGCACCCTTTGTGGCTCTTCGGTAGGCTTCATGGGCGCCAACACAGAGAGGTGAGTGGGTTAAAGGTAGAGGGAAAAGTCCTTTGTGTCCTGCCTACAGCCACCAGATGCCAGTAAATGCAGCAGTAAATCCAGACATGGCCTCCACCTTGTTGCTGGAAAATCCTGACAATTCCTCTGCTGTGGTTGAGGATCAGAGACAGGCTGAGTCCTTATTTGGAAAGCAGAGTTTGTCAAAGACATGAAGGGATAGTTGAGCCCTCTTGGAGAAAGCCTGTGTGAGCTTTGCTTGTGTCCATCAGCCGCGGCCTTGTTCAGTGCTACAGAGTAACGTGTCCATAATGTGATTGCAAGTTGAGTGCATGAGGGATTCATGCTGCGCGTGATGTCGTGGGAGGAAGCCTGATGATTATTCTATAGAACGCAGTTGTGAGGCAGTGCAGAGCTCACTTTGTTGCAGCTCCATGTCTTTGCGCCACACACATATTCGTACCGGTGCACCTTAAAATCCGTTGTTTCGGCAGCTGAAAAATCCGTTTGGAGTTTTAGCTCAGTGGGATCAGGCGTCGCCTGTGGTGCAAGAAGTCAAGGGTTCGATTCCCAACTACTGGGAGTACAGCCAAATGGCATGGGGAGGCGTGCACGACCCACTTCACCCCACTTCACACCCCTGTGGCTGTGCACTCCTGGCTACCGTCGCTGCCTCCACAGCTCTGATCCAGACCAGCACATAAGCCACACACGTCCGATTGAAAGTAAACAAATTTCTCTAGGCCATGTGGGCGTTGGCACATGACGTCACACGCCATGTCTGTCCTTTGATCTCGTCATGTTCGGGCGCGTGTGGCTCAGTCGGCTGAATCTCCGCCTCTGGCTCTCAGAGTCAGTGGCCCAATCCCAATGTCCACACTCACACACTCACTGACTTTGAGGCGCGCTCCCGCAAAGTCCGTGAGGGCTTAGGGCTGTCCCACTGCCAAATCACAAAGTGTGTGAGGGATCTCTTGCTGACTTTTTGAGCCCTTCATGCGCCCTTTCCGTGAGTGGGCATCAATGCAGACTTAGCGTGAGGGAATTACCCATAGTTCATCACGTTGTGACGTGTGGCAGGAGTCTCCTGGAGCAACCAGCTGGCAGTCGCTAAAATATGAAATCCCAGTCACGCCTTAAAAGTTCACAATTGTGTTTGAATAGATTACTTTAGATTTGATAGTACTTTATTAATGCCTTTGAGAAAAACTCAACCAGGGACAAAGATATATTAGAAGGAAAGATAGACCAAAATAAAACTATTAATTAAAATACATACATTTAAATAAAATAAAAGCATTAAAATAAGTAGCTAAAATAAAAATATTAAAATAAAATTAGAAATAAAAATAATGCACTTATGGTCTCTTGACAGTGCAATGGGGAGGAGATCATACAATATTCATCAGAGCTCATATTGAATGTGGTGTACAGTTAATAAGCAAACAATCTACCAATAAACATATGAGGAAACTCTACCACTCTTTTTTAAAAATCGAATTTATTGTTAATTTGTTATACTTAGGCCTATTTGTATTTGAGCTGTTGAGGTAACAAAGCACCTTTGTTTCCCATCGAGAGTGTTTGTTTTTTATTTTATTTATTTAACCTTTATTTAACCAGCAGAACCTCATTGAGATCAAAAAATCTCATTTTCAAGAGTGTCCTGGCCAAGACAGTCAGCAGCACATTTACAAAGTTACAGACATGAGACAATTTCAGACACAAATACAAACAGAACAATCAGTTAAGTCAGAGTCAAAGAGCAGAACATTTTCAGTCAAAGCATTTACAGCCTGCTTCATCGTCCTCTAGAGACTTTAATCTGCATTTAAAAAGATTTAAAGAGACCAGCTCTCCAAGACACAGTTTTTTCTTGTAACAGATTCCAGTCTGCAGGAGCAGCGTATCTGAAGCTTCTTTTACCCATTTCAAGAAAAACTTTGGGGACAGATAGCAAGAGTAAATGGTAACGCTTCCTTTTACGGTACTATAATTACCATGTATTTACATGCTAATTACTAGGTAAGTACCATGTAATAAGAGGTAGTTACTGTAAAATTACCATGTAATTACAAGGTAACTATATAGGTAATTACCTTATACTTTTAAAGTAATTACCTAGTCAATTCCAGGCAAATACCAAGTACCTACCTGGTAATAAGTATTAATTACTGGGTAGTTATAATGTCATTATATACTATTTTGTTAACTGCCAAGTACTTACTAGGTAATTGCCATGCAATAAGAAGTACCTGGTAACAGCCAGGTAATAAGAAGTAATTACTCAGTAATTATTAAGTATTTATATGGTAACTATGTGATTAGTTATTAGGTACTCACTAAGTAATTATAATATTATTTCCTAACAACCACATATAATAATTCGTAATTACTGGGTGTTCCTTAAAGTAATTACAAGGCGATTGCATAGTAATTAATAATGTACTTATTTCATGAGTACCAAGTAATTTTCTGACAACTACCAAGTAACTACAAGGTCATAAATAGCAATTACTGAGTAATTACTAAGTAACACATAGTAAAAACCTTATTATTTACACTGTAAATACTTAGTAAATATATTATTGATTATATTTATTAAACAAACATTATTGATTGTATTTATTTTGTAACTTCACAGCAACTACCCTTTAATTGTACATGACGACTCAATGAGGAAGGCTATGTACTGTATTGGTAAATACACAGTAAGTACTGTAAAATTTAGAAAGAAATTATGACACTACCAGTTACTTTCCTATTGGCTACCAGGTGTAATTACCAAGAAATTATATGTTTCTACTAGATACTTACCATGTAATTACTAGGAAATGAAGAGTATTTATTAGGTACTACTAGGTATTAACGCCATGTATTTCCCTAGCAGTCAATAGGTTTTTACTTACCTGGTAACTTCTTAGTATTTACCCAGTAACTTCAACATTTACCTGGTAATTACAGTTGAACTGTACTGCAAAAGGAAGTGAGAACGTTTCCATGCTATTACCTGGTAATTGCTTATTTGTTACCCAGGAACTACAAAAATACCAACATGGAAATTACATAGTTATTAAAGTGTGACTGTACTGTAAAAGGAAGTGAGGTCTGTTTCCATGCTATTACCTGGTAATTAGTCAGTATTTAGCCCTAAACTAGGAAACTGTCACATCACACAAGACACTTGGACCGAAAATGCTGCAAAACTGACCAGTGACTATGATACAGTGTCAGAGTACACTGATACAGATACAGAGTCTGAGTCTCCCCCCTGAACAGCACACTGTATCTGTCAGGAGATAAGAGTTCCCATCAAAAACCACCATCACCAGCCATCAAAATACATTAAGATGAATGCATGATTTTTACACTTCCTCACTCAAAACACCTCGCTGTGACACATATACAAAAACAAGTGAGCTGCCAAAGATAAACGTTTTAATCCAATGGATTTCAAATTCTCATAAAACAATTTCTGAAACAGTGCAAATTTTGGTAACAGTTTATAAGTACACACTATTAAGCATTAGTTAAGCATTAATAAATATTGAATTCATCATTTATAAAGCATTTTTCTGACATGAATAGTTAGTAATAACACATTTGTACACGCAATTATAAATGCTTTACCCATCAATAATAAGCTTTGGAAAAAATAATAATTGCAGCTTATCAGCATATTGTGACTGTGTAACATGAACAAGGGTAAACATGGCCAAATCAAAACTTGCCAACACCAACTGCGCATCACAGAAAATTACAGTACGCAAAATAAATTCAAGTAAACAATTTTGTATTTAAGTACACAAAATAAATCATTTAGTTTTATGTATATATCTATATATATATATATATATGTATATATATATATATATATATATATATATATATATATATATACATATATATAGGGAGAGACAGAGATAGAGAGAGAGAGAGAGAGAGAGATAGATATAGATGTATAGATATATATATATCTATATCTCTATATATATATACACATATATGTATATATATATAAATTTACATATATTTTATATATATATATATATATGTGTGTGTGTGTGTGTGTGTGTGTGTGTGTTTATACATATATATATACACACACACACACAAATATTTATATTTGTTCTTCTAGTATCAAATATAAAAGTTCAAAGATATTTCACTGTCACTTACTGTTTTTCTAAACCCTTTCTCTGACAAAATTATTCAGCCAGACAAAACAATCAACAGCAGAGAAAATAATCCTGGCAATGTAATTTTAAAGACACTACAAAAACAAACTGCAGTGATTACCTCACTACCATCTTCAAAAGAAGATTCTTGCATTGGTAACAGTGACTGCAAATTACTTGTTCTTTTTGGAAATGTTATAAATTAATCTGCCAAAAGCACCATCAGGGTGATTCTTTGCGAGCTATACTCATTCCATTCAATCAGTGAAAGGTGGTCAGAGAGCAAACTGTCAGTGCGGTTTCCAGATCTGCTCCTTGTAGAATCTCCAGGCACTCTTAAGATGCTTTGTGTGGGCACCAGCTTGGGGATCTACATACCACCTCCTGTGGTTAACAGTGTGATGGTTGTATCCTAGTCCAGAGAGCACCCGATAAGCACGCCATTCGTCACTGATAACTGAAGATCTAGGCCTCACGTGATGAACAATTAAAGGAATCAGATGTCTTCAAGATCGTCTCTTCACAAGGCGCTGGATGGGTTTTTCTTAGGTCATGATGATGCCTCACACCCAACATCCCAGAGACCCACTTCTTTCTTGTCCACCCACCGGTCATTCTTCCTCTCCCATACTGAGGCATAAACAAACAAACATAAAAAATCTAAATTTACACATTCTATGTACAACAACTTTCTCAACTCTCCTTGAAACTTATTTAAATTCACAATTGAATTAACATACATTTCTTTTGTGCTGAAAATGAAAATGGCTTTAATGTTTATACTATTATTATTATTGTTATTATTATTATTACCCACCTGTACATGAACTGCATCGTTACTGAGAGAGACGTTTGAGTGACTGAAGATGGACGTGTGCCTCACTGAAATTTGTTTTTCCTGTCCTTTATGTGGTATTTGGCGACCAGTCCTTTTAAAAAGAATAGGAACAGACTGTAATTAGGACACACACTGGCACACAGGTTTAGGTAGCAATAATAAACAATAAATATAATCAAGATGGCATTATCAGGCTACCATAAAATGTTAAAATAATCCGCACAACACAAAAATGTGTAATTAGATTGTAGTTTGTCACAAGGATTATTTGCTTAGACTTTTTATTACATATTCAAATGTGTCAATTTCATCATTATAAAATTACACAGTAAAGCTGTAGACCTTCAGGAACACTTTGCTTTTTTTTAGGGGTAATTGATTTGACCTGTTCTAAATGTTTGGTAATAAGTAATTTACTCCTCTCAGGTTGCTACTTTTTGAAATGGCTATTCATTGATATGGCTTTTTGTTTAATGAATTAAAGACACAGTTTTTGTTCTTCTGTCTGTTTGTTCACATTAGGAAGTTAAGGATTAATTACAATTATGCAATATTCTTATTTCATATACTGTATGTATATATCTATATCTATATCTATATATACATATATATATACACATAAATATATATATATATATGTATATACATATATATGTATATATATATCTATATATATACATATATATATATGTATATCTATCTATCTATCTATCTATATATTACTGTTTATCTCTTATTCCATTGATAAAATTGCTAAATTGCTCATTAAACAAATTTCATGTAATAACTTAATCCTGCAACACTACATCTCATATTAATCAGACCCAAACATGCACATAAATCAACGAATAACTGCACATTTGTTTAATTTACCTCTATCTATCATTGTGTCTTACCTGCATATCTGTCTCCACTGTTCGTCCTTCTCTTCAGTTTCATGTCCGTATGACAACTTCTGCATTTAACTCTTCTTTGAAGCATTCTCCTCCTCTGTAGCCACTTTATTAGCTTCAGGGCATTTCTTTTTGATATTTCTTTCTTTATCAGTTGTTTTAGTCGAGTGAATCCGCTCATTACCACTGAACCGCTCTGATTCACTGAAGGACTACAATCCCGCTCTTAATACGTCATCATCGTGGGGCGAATATGCTTCTTCTGCGTCATCAACGTGTCGTCGCAGGTAACTGCAGGCGGGAGCAGACGTCACATTTCCCTGGAAGAAACTTGAATGTCGCCAATATCATGCTGAACTCTTTGATTTGTGCGAACGCAGGCCAAAAAGATTGTTGGTGTGGATCATAGAGTCTGTGGCCGTCGATGGCACCAGTGGTAAGTACGTTTTTTTTTTTTTTTAAACTGACATACATTAATCATGCTGGCTGGTGTTAGACCATAGAGCATCACCTCACTATACTCTGGTTCAGTTTGTTCAATAAAAACAAAATCTTTTTTAGGAAATATTACAAAAATATGTATCTATATTTATGAATTACTCTTATGATAATTTCAGCAATATAAATGAACAAGGGCTTTACATAAAATAAACCACATGCTCTGAGTGCTTCAGGCAGACCTATATAAGTATTTACATGTATGGTGATCAAAAATAGATACATGCCATTAAGTTCTGAAATATTATTGTATTATTTTTTCTTTAATTAATGCCATCAGATTGGGCTAAAAATAGTCATACAGGTAGGCCTGATAGTGTGTTGACTGTGTGATACCAGAACAGTTTTGTCTCCACCTGCACTGAATGGCTGGTACACAAACACAGTGGTGAAAGGGTTTCTCAGTCTGCAGACATTAAATCTCAGTTTTAACTGCTGAATCAACACCTTAGATGTTAGTATAAACCAATGTCTCTGTTATTTACGTCCCAAATGATGCAAGAAGCTGCTATGTTCACAAATTTGCTGCATAGTAAAGCTTTGTAATTTATCACAGAGATTTCCAGATTTATTTTTACAATTAAAGTGTTGATCTGTAAATATGGCTAAATCCCTTAGTCTAAGAGTATTAGACAAAGGGAAAAAAGAAGTTGTGTATGTTCAAATTATGATCTAACAAAATACAGGAGATCCACTGGATCAGTTACAGATACAACAGACTAGCCGAGATCAGAGATTAATGAAAACCTTTGTTGGTACTGAATGTTTTGAATACATTTTAAAATGTTTTTTTTTTGTTTGTTTGTTTGTTTTTAAAGGTGTTTCCATTGCCCCTACTGCACAACTGAAAGACAAAAGTCAACCACAGGATTTGGAGATGTGTCAGCTGAGGGTAGAGGTCCTAAAGCAGAAGGCTGAAGAGCTTACCAAGGAAAGAGACTATCTAAAAGAACAGTTGGCAGCTGGTAAGATTTACTACACACAGTATGAACACACATTTAAATGCACCTTGGTCTTACTTTGTTAGTTTATCTCTGGACAGTTGAGTATCAATATATCTATCTTTACATACATATATATTTATGCCTCTTTGTGCCACTTAGCCTAATGTTTGTATTTATTTTAACAGCTCTTAAAAAGGGGGGCAGCAGTTCCACCCAGGCAGTCGACTTGCCTTCATCTTCCCCTTGTGACAGCTCAAGTGAATATTCCTCTGATGCTTCATCTGACTCCTCCTTTGAATCATCCTCATCAGAGGAAGACAAGAAGAAGAAGAACAAGAAGAAGGGGAGAGAGAGAAAGGCCAAGAAGTCAAAGAAATGGAAACAAAGACACCTAAGAGAGGTAAAGAGGTTTTTTAACCACTCCATTACTTTGCTCACTAAATACATATCAAAATAGTTTTTTCTTGTTATTTGATTTAGCAAGCAAATCCTTAATATGCAGTATATATGCCAGATTTTATACCATACATAAAATCTATTGATTTTGCTTGATTATACTTATGCATGCATTCCTTTAAGTCATCATCTAACCATGGTGTGCTTACATTTTTATTGTGTTTTTCTTTAATGGTGCAATTTTTTGTACTATTGACATAAACATTTTATTAAGTTAACCAGTACCACCTCTGGATCTTGTTCTCATTTTATGTGAACCAATTTACGTCTTCTACAAATAATTCTCGGTTGAACATTTAATTATTTTTTTTTATATTATATCTTTGGTCTTCTCTTAGGCACTTGCACCTTTCTCACAACAGCAACCAAAATGTGATCATTACAACCGACAGTTATAGATACCGTTTTGGAGAATAACTCAGCGACATTAGTAAAAATCTGATCCATGTATGTAGAACTAATGTAGGACTCTTGTAGAACTCACAGTGCCACACGCTGTTAACCTTAATCTAGTTAATAATCTGGGATAACCCACATGCATCTGCAGGTCTGAGTTTGAGTTTTACAGAGCAGTCTGCTGAGCCCCAGTCTATATTCAGGTCACCAAAAAATAACTTTCATTTTTTAATTCACATTCTCGCTCTAATATTTTAAATATTTTGTCAAGATAAACACCAAGCAGTCTGTTACAGCAACCAATCATAACAGACCTGATCCAAGGTAAATTTAACTGCAGCCACAGTACCTTGATCTCAGATAGCATGAGATCATGCATGATTTTTACCAGGAAATAATCCTGAATATGAAAAGCAACCCTGCCCCATTAAGCATACTTATATTTCCCCAAACTCTGATCACCTTATATCATTAATGCTGTGTCTGAAAGTTTCGTTCTGTATGTCACTCAGCAACTGTCAAAACATGTTGGTTTTCCAATATTTCTGTAGTTTTGTCAACTTATTCCGTGAGCTACAAGTACTGATGTTACTGTCTTTAGACCTTTTGTGGATAGCTTAAGATAATAGCATTGCATGAATCTAAGAACTGGCATTTCATATGCCCAAATGGCAACAGAGCTGTCCAAGTAGCTAAATTGTTTACCTTCCCTAAGGAGGTTATTATAATTTGGTGGTGATCCAGATAACTAGTGAATGACTGGTTTTGTTCAATAACTGCCAAACTAACAATGATATCAGTATGATTCCAAATGCAAGGTGTAGGTTTTCAGGATCAATGAATCATATTATCCCTACCTTTAGAAAAATGCTATAGTAGCTCAAATTACCTTCTAATGCTTCACAAAAAATCTCGATTGTCACAGAAAATAAAGCAGTTATTTAGGAAACAATTACCCTATTCAACTTGTTTTTAGGTTTCTTGCTCTGAATATTTTAGAGTTCTGTCCTCCGAACACAGCTCTATCCTGGATGCCCTCTGTGTTCTGTTGGCAAGGCCAATACCTGGGTTTAATCACGATGCTGAAAAGGGTCTCGGGGCTCTATTTTCTTGAAAGTACTGCCTCTTCATTGAAAGTGACAAGA
This sequence comes from Scarus forsteni, assembly GCA_036419115.1. Classification (NCBI taxonomy): domain Eukaryota; kingdom Metazoa; phylum Chordata; class Actinopteri; order Labriformes; family Labridae; genus Scarus; species Scarus forsteni. The sequence goes on from JAZDUH010000023.1 coordinate 136,329, forward strand.
AATTTGTGTAAGTGCCACCATATTTTTGTTTTTACTTTGGATAACCCAAATTCTTTGTCCTCTGAATTACAGCCAAAAATTCTGCTCAGGTGGTGGCCCGTTACAAAGAAGTTCTACGGCTGTTCATTCAAGGAAGGACCATGTCTGCTGCTTTCAAGAGTGTTGGGGTGAACCGGAACACTGTTGTTGTCAGTGCTCCAGTCGCAGAGCTGTTCATTGCTGCTCCCAGTAAATACAAGGAACTCCTGTAAAACTATAACAGTCAGGTGAAACTCAGTGTGTTTGCCACACAGCGTGCCACTTCAATTCAGGAGGACACAGACAGAGCTGAAAAAGTTAAAGCCTTCAAGGTTTCCGGGAAACTGCTTCCCCTAAAAACAAAGTAGGCTAGAGTGCTGAATGTTGAATCAAAGTTCACTGTTGAAGTTGGACACTCTTGAAGATTTTTTTTTGATTTTTCACAACATTTTTTATTTGTATAATAATTTTATGAGGTATTAAGTGTATTTTTTTTTAGGGGTTAAATTATTATTTTTGAATTTTTACTCAGTGAAAGGCCTAAGAATAACACCAAATGACAGCAAAATATTTCTGAACTTTTTTTTGATACTAGCAGAACATCTTTTATATATATATATATATATATATATATATATATATATATATGTACACACACACACACACACACATATATACATATACATATATATATATATATATATAGATATATAGATAGATATAGATATATATATATATATATATATAGATATATACCTTAAAGATTTATTTTGTGTACTTAAATACAAAATTGTTTACTTGAATTTATTTTGCGTACTGTAATTTTCTGTGATGCGCAGTTGGTGTTGGCAAGTTTTGATTTGGCCATGTTTACCCTTGTTCATGTTACACAGTCACAATATGCTGATAAGCTGCAATTATTATTTTTTCCAAAGCTTATTATTGATGGGTAAAGCATTTATAATTGCGTGTACAAATGTGTTATTACTAACTATTCATGTCAGAAAAATGCTTTATAAATGATGAATTCAATATTTATTAATGCTTAACTAATGCTTAATAGTGTGTACTTATAAACTGTTACCAAAATTTGCACTGTTTCAGAAATTGTTTTATGAGAATTTGAAATCCATTGGATTAAAACGTTTATCTTTGGCAGCTCACTTGTTTTTGTAGATGTGTCACAGCGAGGTGTTTTGAGTGAGGAAGTGTAAAAATCATGCATTCATCTTAATGTATTTTGATGGCTGGTGATGGTGGTTTTTGATGGGAACTCTTATCTCCTGACAGATACAGTGTGCTGTTCAGGGGGGAGACTCAGACTCTGTATCTGTATCAGTGTACTCTGACACTGTATCATAGTCACTGGTCAGTTTTGCAGCATTTTCGGTCCAAGTGTCTTGTGTGATGTGACAGTTTCCTAGTTTAGGGCTAAATACTGACTAATTACCAGGGAATAACATGGAAACAGACCTCACTTCCTTTTACAGTACAGTCACACTTTAATAACTATGTAATTTCCATGTAGGTATTTTTGTAGTTCCTGGGTAACAAATAAGTAATTACCAGGTAATAGCATGGAAACAAACCTCACTTCCTTTTACAGTACAGTCACACTTTAATAACTATGTAATTTCCATGTAGGTATTTTTCTAGTTCCTGTGTAAAAAATAAGTATTTACCAGGTAATAGCATGGAAACAGACCTCACTTCCTTTTACAGTACAGTCACACTTTAATAACTATGTAATTTCCATGTTGGTATTTTTGTAGTTCCTGGGTAACAAATAAGTAATTACCAGGTAATAGCATGGAAACGTTCTCACTTCCTTTTGCAGTACAGTTCAACTGTAATTACCAGGTAAATGTTGAAGTTACTGGGTAAATACTAAGAAGTTACCAGGTAAGTAGTAAAAACCTATTGACTGCTAGGGAAATACATGGCGTTAATACCTAGTAGTACCTAGTAATATGTAGTAAATACTCTTCATGTCCTAGTAATTACATGGTAAGTATCTAGTAGAAACATATAATTTCTTGGTAATTACACCTGGTAGCCAATAGGAAAGTAACTGGTAGTGTCATAATTTCTTTCTAAATTTTACAGTACTTACTGTGTATTTACCAATACAATACATAGCCTTCCTCATTGAGTAGTCATGTACAATTAAAGGGTAGTTGCTGTGAAGTTACAAAATAAATACAATCAATAATGTTTGTTTAATAAATATAATCAATAATATATTTACTAAGTATTTACAGTGTAAATAATAAGGTTTTTACTATGTGTTACTTAGTAATTACTCAGTAATTGCTATTTATGACCTTGTAGTTACTTGGTAGTTGTCAGAAAATTACTTGGTACTCATGAAATAAGTACATTATTAATTACTATGCAATCGCCTTGTAATTACTTTAAGGAACACCCAGTAATTACGAATTATTATATGTGGTTGTTAGGAAATAATATTATAATTACTTAGTGAGTACCTAATAATTAATCACATAGTTACCATATAAATACTTAATAATTACTGAGTAATTACTTCTTATTACCTGGCTGTTACCAGGTACTTCTTAAGAAATTGCATGGCAATTACCTAGTAAGTACTTGGCAGTTAACAAAATAGTATATAATGACATTATAACTACCCAGTAATTAATACTTATTACCAGGTAGGTACTTGGTATTTGCCTGGAATTGACTAGGTAATTACCTATATAGCTACCTTGTAATTACATGGTAATTTTACAGTAACTACCTCTTATTACATGGTACTTACCTAGTAATTAGCATGTAAATACATGGTAATTATAGTACCGTAAAAGGAAGCGTTACCGAGTAAATTTTGTGACAGAGTCACAGAACGAAGACTGTAGCTTCCAGAACTTTTCACATGAATATAGTTACTCAAGTAAGATGGGAGCAGGCCAAGAATAGCCTTGTAAATCAGAGTGTGCCAATGATTCAGTCTACGAGTGGTCAGAGAGGGCCATCCAACTCACTCATACAGAGTACAATGATGGGTTAGAGCCTTGAGATTTGTTACAAACCGTAGAGCTCCATGATAAACAGTATCCAAAGATTTAAGGCACTGAGAAGAAGCATGCTGGTATAAAACATCACCATAATCAATCAGTGGCAAGAAAGTAGCAGCAACAAGACGTTTTTTTGCAGCAAAAGAAAAACAAGACTTATTTCTGAAATAAAAACCCAGCCGTAGCCTAAGCTTCTTGACAAGCTGCTCGATATGAAGCTTAAAAGACAGAGAGTCATCGATCACAAAACCAAGGTATTTATAGGAAGATACAGACTCAATCACATCACCCTGAGCTGTGACGATAGATGGGAGGTTCTGCGACCTCTTTTTTGAGTTAGTGAACATCATCAGCTTAGTTTTGTCAGAATTCAAAACCAACCTTAGCTCCCCCAGGTTGTCCTGTATAATATCAAAGGCCTCCTGCAGAAGGCATAGGGCTTGATTCTGTGTGGGGGCTGAGCAATACAGAATGGTATCATCTGCGTATAAATGAAAATTAGCAGTGGGAACATTGTTACAGATACTGTTAATGTACAGGGTGTTTAAGAGAAGAAGAAGAGAAGACACACTTTTATTAATCCCTTGCAGGAAATTCAATTCTTTGTACTTGTTGAACATGCTTTTTACATACATAGGTTTTTGAAGTATACATGCACATGCACAAACAAGTCCTATGATCATGCACTAATGGAGAGATGTCAGAGTGATGGCTTGCTGCCTCCTGAAGAAGCACTTCCAAGCAGTTTTGGGGTTCAGTGCCTTGCTCAAGGGCACTTCGGCAGTGCTCAGGAAGTCCGATGGCACCTCTCCAGCTACCAAACCAACTTCCAAGCATGGTTTGGTCAGGATTCGAACCGGCCCCTCTTCGGTCCCCAGACCAAGTCCTTATGGAGCGAGCTCCTGCCGTTTATTATATTTTGCAAAAATAAAATAAAGTTTATTCTTAAATTAAAAAAGTATTAATAAATCAAACTTTTCAAGATGTTACTAGGTTTGGAGTCATGAGAGATGCAGTGTTTTGTTACTATGCAATTGAAACTTTTTGAATGTTTATAAAGCTGTGCATTTTGGTCAGGTGTGGAACAACTCTTTAATGCACAAACCAGGTCCACAGTTCAACTTAAAGAAAAGGACGTTTTATATTTTTATGAGTGAAAATAGAAAATGTCAGAAGATGTATTTTCTTTATTTAGTTATGCTATATGGGAAATGTTAAATTTATGTAAGTGTAAATGGACACAAAAAATACCAAAAAGCAAAACTCTGAACATTATGGAATCATTAAGTTTGATCATTTTTTAGATGCTTCTTGTACTTTTGTATGTATGCATATGTATATATGCATGTAAATATGTATATAATGTAAAGTTTCTATATACGCGGTGTTGAAAATGTTTGCATATTGGTGTATGTGTTTCACATAAATTAAAAAAAAAATGATAAAAGTAAAAAAAAAGGTGGCAGTTAATGTTATCTCTTTCATGATTGCTGTCAATAAAAACAAAGGGCTGTCCCATTCCTGTCTATAGCACTTCAAGCCCTTGCAGCCTCATGCACTCAATCACTTTCCAGGTTCAGGGACTAAAGTCAATGAGGGCTCAGGGCTCAGGGTTTAGGGAGGAGATTGAGATTCAGCCAGTGGTTCCATTCCCTCTCAGCTACACGTCCATGTGTCGGTGGGTGAACACTTAACCCCGGAGTGACCTGCTGCCCAGTGGATCCACTACTCCTCTAATTCCTCGTAATCATACCCTAGCCAAAGGTGCAGGAAGGAGTAAGCAGTCAGTCAGCGACAGCTCGTGGGCAATGGGCACTGGTCACCATCTGTAACACTCAAACTTTTCCCAAGTAGGCATCACTTGAAATAGGGGTTCTTATCAGAAAGCAATGAAATATACCAAAAGACAAACTTAGTAAATTCCCTCTATCATCCTTGTAAATAAAATAAAATAAAATAACCAGAATTGCTCTTAAAGTTAAGTAAGACTCTTTAATTTTTTACTTTGTTTCTATACACCATAAATTTCGCTTTTTTTACCCTCCTAACAACAACAACAACAAAAAATATTTCATACACATTTCAGTCCCAACTCGAGTTTTTAGAATTTCTAAATTAACTAAACCTTTTTTCCTAACGAATTCTAAATTAATAACCGAATTGGTTCGCGTCAGCGGCTCTTCTCCAAATAGTCCGTGCGCGAAAAAAAAACAGTAATCCAACTCAAAAAAGTAAAGTTTATCAAACAAAACGAATTGATCGATCGACCAAAAAAAAGACACTGGTATACCAGGAAAAAAACAACTTTTACACAGGGTGGATCTCACCTGCAACCGGTCTCCAGGGGAAGGAAATCCTTTTTGAGGTGAGGTCCTTTGTCTCGGGTCGGCGTGAGGTGAAGCATCCGCGCTGAGATGTGGCTGGCCGGCAGGAAAGTCCGCTTTGTTATGGGACCGATCAAAGTCTATTTCGTTAGTTTAAGGGTTCTTCTTTTCTGTATCCCCATAACAAGTCAACTTTTGACAGGGTATAATTTTATATTTATTTTTTAAGGACTCCTCGCTAACGTGGCTGTCTGGTTCCTGCCGCTCACGTCAAATCTCCCCCCTTTCCTCTACGCCACATCCTCCTTAAATAACTTCTGTTTTTGATTATTATTTTGCCCCCCTACCTTATCACTCCACAGTACAGGGAATCACAAATCAATCACCATCCATAAACTTTTCTTATAAATTATTTATTTATTTATTTTTATTTTTCCTCATCCTGTTTTATGCACCATCTGTACTGGTTCATTATAAGTTTTCTCACTTTCTTTTTCCTTAATTATTTAGGTGACAGTGTCACAACTTTGTTTTACCTTTTTGCCAACACATACTTTGATTCAGATTTTCATTTCACAGATTATTTAACCTGGTATTATACAGGGTTTTTACATCTTTTATTTAATGTTTTGATTTGAATCTGAATGACCTGGTAAGAAATTCTGCCTCACATTCATGATACCGACAACAGCTGACTCAGTGATGTGATAAAGAACTTAAACCTAAACTCTTTCACATTATTGGACCAACAAGTGCCTTCAGGACACTCATTGAACATGGATACATGAGCAATGGGCACAGAAAGGCAATTAATTGTTACGTGATCAGATAAGCACGATTTATAACGTCAGACTCTACATACATGCTATTCTTATAACTGTGACATTGAAAAGGTTGATTGCATCCGAAGGATGTGTCTGGATGTAACAATTTGTGATCATTCAATCACTTATTTTTCATTTACACACATTCTAACTGGCTCATTTTAAAATTTGTATTTAGTTTACAGCTCGCACCCTTCCACTAAAGACAGAAAAAACACAAAGGTCCTTGACATAACTTGACACGGACAAAAGTGATAATTCAAAAAATGTAATTAAAAAAACTAACAAAAATCAGGCATTGACTTTGAATTGTCGTTCAACGGAATCATTAAGAAATATATATATATATATATATATATATATATATATATATATATATATATATATATATATATATATATATATATATAATTATTATAATAATAATGAAACTGGCCTGGTCAACAATTATGGTACCCCTACAAAAAAAAATACTGAAAATGATTCGATCATAGGAACATTGTAAACTAAGGAGAGTCCTGTAATTAGTATCACAGGTGTCTCCAAGCTTGTTATCAGTCATTCTGCCTATTTAAAGGACGAGAAGTGGTCACTGTGCTGTTTGGTATCCTGGCGTGTATCACACTGAACATGGAGCACAGAGAGCAAAGGACAGAGTTGTCTCAGAAATTACAGTTAATAATTAAAAAATAATTAAAAAAAACTTGCATGATCTTATTTTTTTAAATAATATTATGATGCTAGTAAAAAGAATGGTTTAAAATAAAGTAGTATAACTGACAGCACAGATATTAAACTGTAATTGAAATCACAGTCATAAAACTATAAATAACAATACAGCACTGTTGTTAGAAACACAGTTAGTATATTGTCACTGAAAATACAGTACTGCTACTGTAATTGAAATACAGTCACAGTAAGATTAATGAAACTACAGCAACTATACCATCAATGAAAATACATTCAGTTGACTCTAATTGAAAGTACAGTAGCAGCACTGCATACTGAAATCAAGTAAAACTACAGCAAAGGCAAATACAGTAATTTACTGGCACCTTGTTAAATTACTATCAAATGTGTTCATTCTTTACAGTGAATACTTGAGTATAAATCTACACTGTAAAGAGTTTGCTGTAAATTAATCACTGGTATTGTACCAGTGATGATTTAAGGACCCTGTCCCCCATTAGACTCTCCCCCTGCCTCATGGTAAGACTCAGCCAGGCCTGATACCCCATTGCCAAGTGTTGGGTTATTCTTAACCAACATAAATGATGCACCACTTAGTCTGTTTACATTTATTTTGCTTGAAGATTTGGGTTAGTTTTATGGGGAATATTGTCTTTGGTAAAACTGATCAACTTTGTCAATATACCCATTTTGTGTCTTGAAATTGAAACCGTCTGTTCCTGTGGTATTTTCAAATCTGTGTGACCTTGCTATTCATTTTGAACTTTAGTGTAAGATTACCTGGAGGGGAAATTCCCCCAGGTGGCATTGTTGCTACGAAAGTGTATAAATAAATAAAACATAAATAAGCCAAATTAAAAGTTTATTAGAATATTCTATTATACTCTAAAATATATACTAAAAATAATTAAAATATGAAATATAAAAACAAATATTTAGTAATGTATAATTGGGCATGAAAATAAAAAATGAAAGTCTTTATACTTTTGAAAGTCTTCAAAAAAATGTTGAGTATAATGTGAACTGAAAGGGTGAAAAAAAAAAAACACCTGAAATGTTAAATGAAAAAAAAAAGTAAAACTAAGTGGCCTGTGTCCAGTCCTCGTGCACTGTGTTGTCAGTCATTTTCCGCCATTTTTTTAAAGCTCTTAGTTTTCCATTGTCAGTATTTCGATCGCCCCAGAGCAGGTGGCTCCTTCTTAGCTGATCTACACAGTCAGACAGCAGGTCACATGGGGTTAGATGTTTGCCCACAGAAACATCGACATGCAGCTGGGCAGGAATCGAACCACCGACTCTCAGAGCCGGAGGTGGACATTCAGCGACTGAGCCACACGCACCCGAACATTCAAAAGCCAAAGAACATATTTATGTTTAAGAAATGACCCGGAGTGTGACGTCACATTCCATCTTGTCGTTCCTCCCAGTTGTTCTGTTGTGCTGGAGGATGAGAGACAGACTGAGTCCTCATGTGGAAAGCAGACTTTTCCAAGGACATACAGGGACGGTTGAGAGATGATGCATGATTTAGTGAGATTTAGTGAGAGGCAGCAGAAAGGTGGATTTGTTGCACTTCCATGTCCTTGTTCTGGAAACATTCACATGCACTTTGTGGTTTGATGTCCAGACTATAAAGTGTCTTTGTTTGGTCAGGTGAAATCTCTCCTGGATTTTTGTTCAGTGGGATCAGGGCCAAGAGTTGCTGGTTCCACTCCCGACAAGGGATGAATATCGAGGCGATGCGCTTCTCCCCATAGCTGTGACGTCATGTCAACTTTGGCCCAAGGCTGGTGTCACAGCACCATCGTTACGCAGCAGCGTTTGTCCACAGGCACAGTAACTTTGTTTAGTTTGCTTTTTAATAGCCCTCCTACAGAAGCCCTCCATTTCACACATACATTGGAATTTATATCTGGATGACTTGAAATGTATGTTTTTTTTTTCCATCATCACACACATTCATGCCAACAGTGAGGGAGAAGTGAAATATGTCCATAATCAGAGCCCAGTTAGCCGAGGTTGAGGCCTTGAGACAAGCGCCTTGCAGCGTGACATGGTGTCAGTGTGATCAGCACCATGGAGAGAGCATGGAGCTGATTCAAGGACTGAAGAAGCAGACTCATGATATTCGAGCTGTACATCAAATCAAAAACTTAGCAGTAAGAATGTGTGTAAATTAAAATGAAGTGATGAATGGTGAATGATCACCAATATAATATCCAGGAACATCCTTCAGATGCAACCAATAATCTTTCTTAATGCCACAGTTATAAGAATTACATCACTGCGTCATGTAATATAGGTGGTGCAGTACCATGTGCTGCAAAAGCCAGCGTTCAGAGCCTTTTTACCTTCTGTTGAAAACAACAGTGGTGTGCAGTGTCACCAGTGATTAATTTCGGGATCTCTTCTCCCATTAGACTCCCCCTGTGTCATGCTAAGACTCAACCAGGCCTAAAACCCCCTTTGCCAAGTGTTGATTTATTCAAAAGCAACATAAATGATGCACCAGTTAATATGTTTTGGAGGAAGGGCTGGCTCTGTGGTTGTCATGAAGCTGGACTCTTTGGTGACGGTGGCAGAGAAGAGGACACTGGACAAACTGCTGGACATTCTGGATGATGCCAATCACCCTCTACTCATGGTCATCAACAACCAGTTGAGCCTGTTCAGCACAAGACTGCTCCTCCCCAAGTGCAGGACCAACAGACTGAGAAGCTCCTTTGTCCCTCAGGCCATCAGACTGTATAACTCCTCAAATGGGGGGATGAGGAGTAACAGGAAGACAGAAGATGTGAAGGAGCAGCAGCAGTAGCCTACAAGTATTTTCTATTATCTTGTATTTATCTTTTATTTATAATATAATGCAACTGGAATCATAATTTCCCTGAGGGAGTTTTCCCAAAGGGATTAATAAAGTACAATCTAATCTAATCTGATCTAATCTAATCTAAAGATTTGGGTTAACTATATGTGAATATTGCCATTGTCTGATATACTTTGTTAATAAACTCATTTTTAGTCATGAGACTGAAACCAGTTGTTGTTATTTTTCATCTTTAGTGAAAGATTTACCTGGGGTGAAATTGCCCCAGCTGTCTTTTATTTATTTTATTTATTTATGTAACACTTGAATTATAAAAGAAAGAAAGAAAGAAACTAGATATATCTATTGTGAGACAGGGTGACAAATCCAATCCAATTCAATCCAACTTTATTTGTTAAGCACTTTAAAAAACAACCATAGTTGAAACAAAGTGCTGTACAGGAGAATAAATAAAATACGAGATAAAAGAATAGATATAAAACATAAGTAAAATGATTTTTTAAAGACAAGGAACAATTTAAAAGACATAAAACAAATTAAAATGAATAAAAAACGCAGACGAAGCAATCAAAATAAAATAAAATAAAAATAATAACTAATAATAATAATACGATCGCCAACTACCGTGCATCAAAGGCCAGGGAAAAAAGGTGGGTCTTAAGGAGGGATTTAAAAACAGGAAGAGACGAGGCCTGTTTAATATTTTGAGGCAGCCCGTTCCAAAGTTTTGGGGCTGCAACAGCAAAAGCATGGACCCCTCTGAGCTTCTGCTTGGTCTTAGGGACCTTCAGGAGAAGCTGATCGGCTGACCTGAGACAACGGGAGGATGTGTGAGGGTGCAGAAGCTCAGAGAGGTAGGGCGGGGCAAGACCATGGAAGGATTTAAAAACAAATAAAAGAATTTTAAAATGAATCCTAAATTGTACGGGCAACCAGTGAAGTGAGGCTAAAACAGGGGTGATGTGCTCATATTTACGTGTGCCAGTTAAAAGACGTGCAGCTGCATTTTGTACCATCTGAAGACGGGCGATAGAGGACGCACTCACCCCCACGTACAAAGCGTTGCAGTAATCCAGCCGAGTGGTCACAAAGGCGTGGATTACAATTTCAAAATGCTGCTAAGAAAGAATTGGCTTTATTTTGGCCAGCTGCCTCAAATGAAAAAGGCTGGATTTCACAACAGCCTTAATCTGCCCGCCAAGCTTCAAATCAGGATCCATTTTAACCCCCAGGTTTGTGATGGCCTGATTGTTGTACTGGGCCAGGGAACCCAGATCTACAGGGGGGGGTCCCAGTCGTACCACCAAAAACCATCACCTCAGCCTTTTTATCATTAAAATTTAAAAAATTTAGACCCATCCAGGCTTTTATGTCATCAAGGCATTCAAACAACAGTCGAAGAGAGTACTCATTATTCTTTTTGAGAGGGACATAAATCTGACTGTCATCGGCATAACAGTGGAATGCAATGCCATGCTTCCTAAGTACTGATCCTAGGGGGAGCAAATAGAGAGAGAAGAGGAGAGGGCCTAGGACTGAGCCCTGTGAAACTCCTCACAAGAGAGGAGCAGGGGAGGAGGAGGAGGATACAGCATCACCAAGGCTGACACAGAAAGTGCGATCAGTCAAGTATGACCTGAATCAATCAAGTGCTATGCCCCTAATGCCGACCCAATGCTCCAGACGAGAAATCAAGACATCGTGATCCACAGTGTCAAAAGCAACAGTTAAATCTAAAAGAACAAGGACAACACAGTCACCAGAGTCAGTAGCTAAAAGTATATCATCAAAAATAGGGATGCTCCGATCAGCATTTTCAGTGCCGATCGCCGATCATTGAAATCAATATCTGCCGATCCGATATTTCCGATCATTTTGAGAGAGCCATGGGAAAGTGCACAGACACAGAGGAATAAAATACAAAAAAAACCCCAGCAAAAAACATTGCTCTCTATGCCATCTGTAACTATCTCAGCCCAGGCATTTCTGCCTGACAGTGGACACACAGTTTAGACTTACTTCTCCTTAAGCAACATCAGTGGCAGATTTGCCTTGATAAATCTCAGTATCTCTGCATTTTTGGTCATTAACCTGTTTCTCTTCTCATCTAAAATATGCCCTGCTGAGCTGAAAAGTTGCTCGCTATCTACACTTGTGCACGGTGCAGAGAGGAACACTCGTGCTGCTTGTGCAAGACCAGGAAAGCGTTCTTTGTTGGCCTTCCAAAAAGCAAGTGTCTGTCCATCACTGTTTGGGACAACTGCTTCTGATAGGTAGAGATTAATTTCAGCTGCTCTTGAGTTGATGTCACCACTGCTGCTACCATTAAGTCCCTCATTCTGTTCCTCATCTTCAGCCAACAGTTCAGCATACATAGCATGTAAGGAGCCAGCGCGGGGTACCTTCTGTGGGGGTTCACTCACTGCCCCTTTCTCCACCTCACCAACCTCCTCCTGTCTCACTGTAAGCAGGGCATCAGATGGCAGTTTGCGCACCTGTGGCTTGAGTCTGGCAGGGAAATATCTATCCTTGTACCTATTTATGAGAAAAACAAAAGGCAAAGAATTAATTTCATTATTTTGTAGGTTATTTAACTTTGAATTGATTAGTCATGGGCTTGGCCCCATAGCATAGACCTAATTTGCATTTTTATTCCATTTATAGTGTAAACTACAGGACAGCACAACACACTATAGCTATTACAATTTACCTTTGAGTTTTAAGCATGTTTAGGCTAAAACTAAACATACGAATCATGTCTCTCTCTCTCTCTGTCACACACACGCACGCACGCACGTAAACACGCACATAAAAGGAATATGACTTTTTCACCTTGGATCAAGGATGGTGGCGACAGAGTACAGGCGTTCGGATTCGATGTCACTGAATCTCCTCTTGACGGCTTCCAGGAGTGTGCTTTTGGATGTCTTCACACCGTGGTCAGTCTTGGCTGACATGTTGATTGTTGATGAACTTATAGCTTTTGTGAGCTCGTCGAAGGGGTCAAGCACAGAAATCATATTTTCCAACAATTTCCACTCGTGGACGGTCAACATGCAAGGCAGTTCAAAGTCTGCTGCATAGGCACATAGGGCGTGTTTCTGCTCCAGTAAACTTTTGAGCATAGCGACAGTACTTCAGCAGGAAGCCCTCACATCAACCAATCACCATTGATGGAGAGACAATCGAGGTGGTTAAGACATACAAGTATCTTGGAGTTCACCTGGACAACAAGCTGGACTGGTCAGTGCAGGCAAATGCCCTTTACAAGAAGGGACAGAGCAGGCTCCATTTCCTGAGGAGGCTCAGGGCCTTTGATGTGAGCAGGGACATGCTGTACATCTTTTATCAGTCTGTTGTAGCCAGTGCAGTGTTTTTCGGGGTCGTTTGTTGGGGGGGTAGTATGACCTTGAGGGACAGGAACCGGCTGGATAAGCTGATCGGGAGGTGTGTTTCTGTGATGGGGAGGAGGGTGGACTCTGTGGGGGAGGTCCTAGAGAGAAGGATGCAGACTCTCATGCAGGGCATCCTGAGTAACACCAGGCACCCACTTCACCAATGTCTGTCTGCTCAGAAGAGCAACCGCAGTGACAGGCTTCAATCTCTAAGATGTAGAACGGAAAGGCTTAAGAAATCTTTTGTTCCTGCTGCTATAAGACTGTATAACAGCTCAGTCTGAACATGCGCACCTTTTAATGTATTTATTTCTATTGTTAGTAACTTTTAACCTGTTTTTGAATGTGTATGTGTGTGTATGTACAGCTGCTGGACAACTGAATTTCTCCTATGGGGGATCAATAAAGTATCTATCTATCTATCTATCTATCTATCTATCTATCTATCTATCTATCTATCTATCTATCTATCTATTCCCCCTGGTGGGGACGTCCTGCTGTAACCTTTTGGGAGGCTGGTTTGGATTAATTTGTTTCTGGATGTTGAATAGTCGGGAGGAAGCAAGTTGTGAGTGTTTAAAATGTCCGACGATGCGTTGTCCACTTGCAACGAGGTCAATCACGGCACGTCGTGCTAAAACTCCCTCGTGCACAGCGAGCTGGAGAGTGTGGGCCATGCATGGTAGGCTGGGGAAATCCGCGTCCTTCATCGCTTTCTCCATGTTCCTGGCATTATCCCGTAGAATAATGTGCAGCTTTTCCCTCGGGATTCCCCACGCTTGGAACGTGTCTGTGTTGCAGCAAGCGCCTCCACGGTGTGCGAGCCTGGAGACTCTTGAGAGTAAAGCACTACTTTCATAAGCACAAAGTTTTCATTGATAAACTGTGCGGTTAGGCTCAGCATAGACATAGGACATACACTCGAACTCCATATATCACTTGTGAAGCTGATTGCAGCGATATTGTTGTTCACAAGGCCCTCAATGTGCTTGTAGACATTTTGATATAACTCCGGCAGGCAAACATCAGTTAAATATTTTCGCCCCGTTGGTGAATAGCGGGGATCCAGGCAGAACACGAGGCGTTTAAATCCGATGTCCTCTACCACCGACAGCGGCTGCTCATCCAGACAGATAAACTCCATCACTTTTGTGTTAATTTCTTTTCTTCTATTGCTATCGCTGCCGTAGGGTTGTTGCCGTTTGAGCACATTTGTTACCGTCAGCTGCCGGAGTGGTATTTGGGAGTCTGTTTCTCCTGCTTCGCTTTTTCTCCCTTGGCTCTCGTCAACTCGAACTGTTCAAATTCTTTGATGTGACTAGTCTTTAAATGGGGAATTAGGTTAGTGGTGTTGAAACTCCGTTGGTGTCTTCCTCCACTAGGAATTTCTTTTGAGCAAACATTACAAATTGCACATTTCTGGTCGGTTTCTGAAACTTTAAAAAACTCCCACACAGGCGACACCATTTTCTGGCCCCTCTCTCCAGTCCTGACAGTGTGCTCAACCACGTGACATAACAAAGCAAGACAGCCAATCGCAAGTGCCCATTTACATGACCTGAACTGAAACGTTTTCCCCCTGCTTTGTATGCTCAAATGCAAGTAGTAATTCTCATGGGTTTCATGTCATCTTGATAAGCCGTGTTTGATCGGTCATTTTGAGAACGCCGATCCGATCCCATCAGGGCAACATCGGCCGACATTGATCGGCACCGATCAGATCGGAGCATCCCTAATAAAAAACTCTTAAAAGAGCTGATTTGGTGCTGTGAAGGGATTTAAAACCGGATTGAAAAACCTCTAAAATATTATGACAAAGACATGACACAACAAAAACAGTGACATAAGATGAGCAGACATACAAACAACAGACAACAACACAACTTGCAGATATGAATAGTAATGTTACTGTAGTGTTGAGGGTGGGGGAGTTGGCTCTCAGGCAACTGTTATTGGAGTTATTATTTAAAATTATAATGAAGACTGGATAAATAATGATGGTTAATAATTGGGATAGTAAATATTAACAAATAGTGGTTTCAGGATTGAAAGTAGTTGAGGAAAGGGGCCCAAACAGAGAGAGGTTCTACTGCTGAGTTTTGGGTGGGTATAGGGAAATTGATCCAGGGTGATGTGTTCTATAAGACGGTTTTTCCAGTGCGTGTGGTTTGTAATGATCCTATTTTTCCAGTTAATGAGGATGGTTTTCTTGGCGATAGTCAGGGCTGTGAGGAGTACTTTAGTACTTGACCTGTTGAGGTTTGTTATTGGCGTGTTACCGAGTAAACACAGAGAAGGGAATATAGAGATGTGGCAGCCCATCATGGTGGAAAGTGATTTAGTGACCTCGTTCCAGAATTGGTGTGCAGAGCCAGAAGGCGTGAAGTAAGTGTCTGGTGTTCTTTGGGTGCAGTTAGTACAAGTCTCTGAGGTGAATCCCATTTTAAACATTTTCTGTCCTGTGAGGTGTGTTCTGTGGAGTATTTTGTATTGGATAAGTTGTAAATTTGCATTTTTTGACATTGAGTAAATATTTTGGATGATTTGGTTCCAGAAGTCGGCATCAGGAGCAATTGACAGATCTATTTCCCATTTTGCCATTGGTAGGGTTATGGTAGTGTCTGAATGAGATATAATTCTATATATTTTGGATAGGAGTTTTTTTGCTAAGGTGATATTGATTAATTCTAAGGTGAGAGGTGGGAGAGGGAGGTAAATGTCTGCGGTCTTACATATTGCATGAATGAAGATGATTTGACTTGAAGATATTCCAGGTATTGATTGCTCCTGATGCCGAACTCCTGGACCAGGTGTGGAAATGAAACCAGTTTATTGTTTTGAAAGATGTGTTGTAAATGTGTGATGCCCTTGTCTGACCATGTGCGGAGGTTGAGAGGTTTTTTGTTGCTGAGAAAGTCAGGGTTATTCCAGATAGAAGTGAGTTTACATGGTGCAAGAGTAGATTTTGTGATTTTGTGGAATTCCCACCAGGCTGTCAGAGCTGATGATATTGTCAGTGATTTAAAACAGGGGTGGCGTTTGATAGATGGGCTGATGAATGGTAAATCTGAGAGGGGGATATTGTCACATGCTGTTTGTCCAATGTCTTACCATATACTGTCTGAATGTTGGGGGTGGATCCATTTGAGTATGTACTGTAGCTGATTTGCGATGAAGTATTGATGAAAGTTTGGTGCTGATAGTCCTCCTTGTGTTTTGGGTTTCTGTAGGGTAAGAAGTTTAATTCTTGGTGTTTTATTTTTCCAGTAATATTTATTGATGACAGAGTCTAGGGATTTGAACCAGTAATGGGTGGGTTTAGATGGAATCATTGAGAATAGATAGTTATTTTGGGTAATATGGTCATTTTTATTGATGCTATTCTGTCGATTAATGAAAGTGGTAGGTTTGTCCAGCGGAGAAGCGTGTCCGTTATTGTTTAAAGTGATGGTATGTAGTTGAGGATGAACAGCTCTGACAGTCTGGAGGAAATGTGAATACCTAAATATGTGATGTGACCGGTGCATAAAGGGATGGGTGGTGTGTGGGCTGCCCGACCCAGCTGTTGCTATGGAGAGGGAGGATTGATGATTTGTGCCAGTTTATGGAGTAGTCTGATATTTTTGAATCTGATTCTATGGTTTTGATTGTTTCCTGTAGTGATGAGTGTGCCTTCTGTAAAAAGAGCAGTATGTGGTCAGCATATAAACTGATTTTGTGATGGTGGTTTAGTGTTTTGAATCCATGTATATTGGAGTTTAGTCTGATAGCAGCAGCTAACGGTTCAATGAATATGGTGAATAATGAATATGGTGAATAATACCACTCCATTTACTTAAATGTTCCCTGAGGGTTCATATCTTCTTTCTTGATTGACAGCATAAATTGATTCAGTGTAACTCTGACATGTATTCCTTCTTAAGTGTTTACTTTATGTTATTTTGTCTTATATATTCATTTTAATAAATCATCCTTATATTCAAAGTTCTGTCTGTTGGTATTCTATTTGGAAGATTGACATCACTGCATGAGTCTGTCATGTCTGTCTTTAGACTTGAGATTGATTAAACTGATAAAGTTTGACTTAATTAATTAAACTGATTTAAATGAACTAATTAGTAAATCAGATAATTAATTAAATTTTGCCTTTTTTGTATAAAAAGGATGGTGGCCCTTCAATTAACGAGAGCAAAACTGGTTATTAAATGAATATTAATTTCTTGAATTAATATCCAATAATATCCAGAAAATAATCGCTACAGTTGATTGTTTGTGCATGCTTCTTCCTTAACGCATTGCATTCACTGAATAAAAAATAAAAAGACACCTTATCTCAAAATTAACAGATCAGAGACTCATCATCACAAGAAATGAAAAAGTAAACGTCTGTAAATCTTCTTACAGTAGGTGTGATGGCGCAATTACAGTTGACTTGCTATTACCATTTTCTCGGTTTTATACACTGGAAATACTGATGTTCATTTAAAAATGATGATGGTGTTAATATTAGTATGTAAAAACTGTGCAGGCATCTCCAGTCTCTGA
This sequence comes from Scarus forsteni, assembly GCA_036419115.1. Classification (NCBI taxonomy): domain Eukaryota; kingdom Metazoa; phylum Chordata; class Actinopteri; order Labriformes; family Labridae; genus Scarus; species Scarus forsteni. The sequence goes on from JAZDUH010000023.1 coordinate 153,990, forward strand.
CTGTTCAGGTGGAAAGCCCAGTCTGACATGCTGGATGTCGCTGTCCTTCAGCAGGAGCAGTGAAACCAACACGGGATGCTTCATGGATACAAACTCATTCATCTGAAATGCAACCAGTCGAATTTGGTAGAGACTCAGAGAACTGTGCGTCCAGGCGCACTGAAAGATGTTTTACATAGTGGAGGCTGCCAACTGAAGGAGTGATGGTTCCATCAGGACTGATCATATTTTACTGGAGCATTTTTCCAACTCTCGTAGTTACAGACAGCAGGTGTTGCTACTCCTGTAAACACTTGGACCACGGAGGGCGGTCTGATCACAAGCCATGAGTTTTCCTGAATACTCTGTTCTGTATGTTTTCTGAGGCTCATAAGGTTTTTATTCCTCCAACAGCTGCTGCAGTCACACAGACACCTGTAGAGGGAGACAAACTGATTCTTTTTTTTTTTTTTTAAGTATTTTTTGGGCATTTTGTGCCTTTATTGATAGGAGAGAGACAGTGGATTGGCTTGTGAAAGGGGGTGAGAGAGTAGGGGAAGACACTCTGCAAACTGGTCACAGGTGGGATTCAAACCTGGACCGGCAGAAGTAAGTACATGGGGTGCCTGGTTGCTAACCACTCCGCCAAACCAGCACCCCAACAAACTGATTCTTTTAGTGGAAGGGGTTTTATGGCTTTGCAGCATGATATGCAGCAGCCACGCGCACCAGTAAATAGACTGCTGTCCGCGGTGCTGAACACTTCATTTGTCATGTTCAGCACTGCGGACAGCACAGAAGATCCCAATCCTTAGTGCAGGTCACTTGCAGGTGCCACCGGTCTTAATTATTTTTGCACAGGCTGTTTATTTTTTTGTCTGGATGGTTTTGACTGGATAACAAACAGAGCACGGTAAGAGGCTCAAAGGTTACTTGGCAGACAGCCAAAGCTGTTGTTGTTCCTGGTATGCGTGCGCAGCCCTCATCTGAAAGAGTACTGAGCATGCAGTGATGCCAGCATTTCACCCTGAAATGCTCCAATGCGGGTTTACATGGAGCTGCATAGAGAGCGTTTTGGAATCTTTCCACCCTGGGGCCCGCTTTCAAAAGTTTCAGTTTTTCAACGAGTTTCCATGTAGACGCAGAACAAAGAACAAAGCGCAATGAAAATTATTGGATTTGACTGTTTTCGGCTCCATGTAAACGCAGCCTTGGTGGAGGGTTTTTTTTGGTGTTGCAGCATACTCTGCAGCTGCCACGTGCACTAGTAAATAGACTGCTGTCCGTGGTGCTGAACGCTTCATTTGTCATGTTCAACACTGCGGACAGCACAGAAGATCCCAGTCCTTAGTGCAGGTTGCAGGATCCTTCATTTCTATATCCAGCTGTCCCTTTCGGGGTTGAGAGGGCAGGAGCCTATCCCAGCGAGAGGCAGCAACCGGTACACCCTGAAGTTGATTGCAGGAGAGACAGACAACCATTCATACCTAAGGCCAATTTAGAGTCTCCAATTAACCTAATGAGCATATTTTTGGTCTGTGGGAGGAAACCGGAGTGCCCAGAGAGAACCCATGCAAACATGCAAACTTCACACGGACTTCACAAACCTCCCAACCCGGGAATTGAACCAGGAACCTTCTTGCTAAGAGGCATGTGCTCTACCAGCTGTGCCACCGTGCAGCCCCTACTTGCAGGATCCATGGGTCTTATTTATTTTTGAACAGGCTGTTTATTTGGCAGTGTCTCATGTTTACTCGCGTGTGTGGCTGCTGCAGCTCCTCGTGATACAGTCACTAAAGGTGTTATTATTTTCTAGTATGCTTCAGAAAACATACAGGACAGATACTGAGATAAAGTCATGGCATGGCAGGCTTGTAGTCAGACCGCCGCTGTGGTTAGTGTTAACAGGAGTAACAACACACACTTTCTGTAGTCAGTGGGATCTTGAAATTATGAGATCAGGTGTCTTTTTTTATTCAGTGAATGCAATGCGCTCTGTAATTTTAGCTGATTTTAGCTATTTTCTCAGCTCAACTCAACTTTATTTATAAAGCTCTTTAAAAGCAACCACAGCTGAAATGAAGTGCTGTACATAAATAATCACGACATAAAACAATTTAAAACGATGGACAAAATAAAACACAGTAAAAGAGATGTTTCATTGTTTTTAAAGGAGGGGAAGGTCGTTTCACAATTTAGCAGGAGCGTCGTTGGGTTTGGTTATTAAAGGGTTAAAGAAAGCGACAGACTCTGCACGCCTTACCTCCTCCGGCAGGTCGATCCAAAGTCGAGGAGCTCTGATGGAGAAAGCTCAGTCACCTTTGCTTATGGGCCTCAACTGTGGGACGATCAGGAGGCCTACACCAGAGGATCTGAGGCTGCGTGTCGACTGTTAAAGGATTAAAACCTCTGAAATATAGCTGGAGGCCACGCCCATGACTGATTTAAAAGTAATTAAAAAGTCTTAAAATCAATTCTAAAACAGACAGGAAACCAGTGGAGGGAGGCTCAAACAAATATTTAAAATATTTACTCTAAAGTGGGCTTTCATTTCACAATTCCTCAACAGACACTACAGCTCCTGTGTTCATTTTTAAGTTTGACTTGTTGTACAAAGAAATGAATTGTCAGTTATCAATCAATTAACAGACTGACTGATTGAAATCCTGATATTGCACACCGCCTCCATAAGGCTCTGCTTTTATTTTGAAATCTGGCACTGTATTACCGTAATACTGTCTAAATACGGGCACCGCCAAGGATGTAAGACTGTAAGACTGCTTTAGGTTGAGACTACGTTCATGCCGGTGTGTCAGCAACAACTCTGCTGAAGGCCACTTTCAGAGGAGGATGAATAGTGACAGAGGTCTTATTTTATTTCGGGAGGCTCTTTTTTCTGTATATTAAGTCCAGCATTCACAGACAAGACATACAGTTGTGTGGTTAGAAGAAGGTGAGTGTATTTCTTGAAAACATAAAATATATAAAATCATGAGTCATCAAAACAGCTGGTCATTCAGTCTGATTCTATGCTAATAAAACACTGTGCTGAACTCTAAAGATGATTAACAGTCATGCACACATACCAGCAAGCTACAAACAACCTCAACACTCTAAAGCTGCTTATTTAGTTTGGAAAATAAAACATGACTGCCAGAGAGTCAGAGCAGCGCTGTTATTGTGAAGGGCTAACATCTGGTCATATAAATGATTCACACCAAACACAATAAACGTACAAAGTGACAAAACTTCAAAGGGTCATAAACGTCTATCATCGTCTCTGAATCACCATCGAGGGCGAGCGAGTGGCGGCAACAGACAGACAAACATGAGGCTGCAAATTAGCTAATCCATCACAAGTGAGCTGCACAGGGCTGAGAGCATAGACATACATAAGAAAGGCTAGATGGCTGATGGGAGTTTGGCCGGCGACGTCACCGGTCGGCCATCTTACCTAGGGGGACTTTTCCGGAGCGCTCTATAGTAGTGGATGGAAGGTGAGCGACCTACACAAACAAAAATACACTTAACTTGCTGAATTCTTGACGGATTTAACAACAGTTTGGTTTATTAAAAGCCTTATTAACGTGGCTATGATGCAGGCCGTGCAGACCTGTTGAAATCGCAGTTTTTCTTTTCGAAAATCGCTGCATAGTTGTGTGAATGTTACATTTGCAAGGCTGCAATCGAGTTTCGATTATTATATAGGTTTCCGTGAGACCAATAATAATTTTGTGACAACATATTTCGTCAAAATGACAATTTGTGTGGATGCAATTGGATATTAGCTAGCAAAGAAACAAGAGGTTGTGAATGAGGCATGTGAGCCACTTGGACTATTACAAAGTAACCTGGACTTAATTCTATACAGGTGGGAAAGGCATAATTACTCCTTCGTTTTAACATGATTTCCACGCTGTTTCATTAGTGAAATGTATCTTGGATTTAGATTCATTTTGATAGTAACTGGCTAACTTTGTGTTTGCAAAAATACCCCCCTACAGTGCAAGATGCCACACTTTTGTGCAGCATATGGATGCTCAAACGAACGTTCCTTCAAAACAAGAGCCCGTGGAATCACCTTTCACTCGTATGAAATGACTTGAGGGACATATTTAGGATAATTATTGCTAACTTAGTGGATTTGTACTTATATAATGCAAGTTATTTTGACCCTGACGTTTTAGAAATGTTTCTACCATTTGTTTACATAATAATCATTGAATATTTCTTTTTCACATTTCTTTTAACGTTACTGTTATTTAGGTTTTCATAATGGCATTCAAGCATACCCATGAATTATCCCAACAATATCATAATTTAGCTCAGTATTTTTGTCCTTACCATCAATGTTAAAGGGAAGAAGGGTGTAAAATGTTGTCAATAATTCATATATCTTGGTATCTTCTCATGTTTTTAAGGTTTCCCCAAAACGCAGAGAAGAGGCAGCAATGGGAACTTGCTCTAAGAAGGGAAGGTTTTGTTGCATCAAAAAACTGCAAACTGTGCAGCGAACATTTCAGGAGTGAGGATTTTGACAGGACAGGGCAGACTGTCCGGCTTAAGGCTGGTTTCGTGCCAACCATTTTCAACTTCCCTGCTCATCTCCAAAGGGTATATCATTGGCCAACAAGAATATGTGATAAACTTATTGTCGCGATTTCTGCAAGTTTAGGAATACATAAAGTGTTGTGCATTAAGGACATTTTAATATTTAACTGTATATTTTAGCTGGTAGCAGCAAGAAGCACTGCTGCCTCTAGAAGAGCAGAAGAAAACCTGCCCATGGACCTGCACCAGGATGAGCCTCCACCTGATGTTGTGAGTATTTGTACACAACTAAGAGCATCATATGGCTTATCATTAAATCATTTATCTCAGTGGTGCCCAGGAAGGGATATGATGGTGTTACTTGAAGAACCTAATATTGTTTGAAGTGGTAATCTGTGTAAAAGGATTGAGAAACACAGGCTGTCACTTGCTCATGTCACTCATACACTTTATTGAATAAGCATGTGCAAACTACAACAAGGTGTAGGGAACCTTTACAATCAAAACTGACATTTTTGTCAAGAGACCCAAAACATAATTTTGCCTTTACCCAAGCCAATTTATTTAAATCAATTTATTAAAAGAACACTGATTTGGGTTTTATTTTGTAGACTTAAAGAACATAGTATTGTATTGAACTCAGCACTGATAGGTGAACATGAATTGTTAAAAAGTTACCGCTAATACTGTCCTCATTATTATTATTATTATTATTTATATATTTTTCCAAAGTCTCTGGCAGCCACTGGAGAGAGGAGAAAGATCCTGAAGAGGAAGGCCTCTGACCACCTGTATGCATTGCCTTCCTGCCCCAAGGCTATAAAGGTCAAACTTGATGCAGCCTTGGCAACAGTGTGGAAACTGCAGCGGGAGAAGAGCAATACCTTGACGAGGGAGAGGAGGGCAAAGAAAAACATGCATGCATGCCATGCATGATTTGGAGTGACTGTCGTATGGTTTAGAGTGACTGTTTATTTGGAGTGAATGTTACATGGATTAGAGTGACTGTTTATTTGGAGTCAATGTTGCATGGTTTAGTGTTACTGTTGGTTTGGAGTGAATCTTGAATTGTTTTGTAATTGTGCGCACCTGTTAATAAAAGAAACATTGATATGTTACTGAATGTGTTTATTTAGAAATTATGGCTGTCACTTTAGTGCATTAATTAGATTAATTAATTACACCGCAAATAAAAGCATTATAAAAATTAATCACAGATTAATCATAGCACACAAACATTTTGATATTGTCCAGCTGAAGGACCCGTCCATGGCAGTGGCACATGTCACTTCACACATGCGTCTCTAGTCAAACCAAACAAAGCCCAGGTGACAACAGGAATGGCATATTTAAGACTTAGTCTGATTTTATTTTTGAATTGATTTATCTATATTTTGACTACATTCTTTAATAATGCATCAGGCCTAATTGTTTTGCTGGATGTCCTCGACCTTTTTCTTATTTTGAATTTGATTTATGAAACACACTTAAAGTGTAAGTTGAGTTGCCTGATTGAGCTTAGAATTTTCTGGACAAGTTGCCCTGACTTTGGTTTTATTTAGTCACCAATAAAAATGTGGATTTACAAATCTTCACTTCTTAGTGTATTCATTTGATTAGTCCTGCACTACAATTTTATAATATCCTAGAATTCAAATTCTTTATTTGGGGACTTTAAGCAGATATGAGATTAAAATGTGATTAATTAATTAATTATATGTGAGGTAATTAATTTAAAATTTTTTAATCGTCTGACAGCACTATTAAAAATGTATAAATATAGGGGAGAACAGGTAAGATGAACGAACCATTCCCTTGATCTTTAAAACTATGCAGGAGTTGTCACGAGACCCTAACATAAGAACACAAACATCATTTCCACCTGGCTGAGGAATTCTTCGACTTTTGTGGTATAATTATTTTTATGCTAAAGCAAATGGACCCAGGTCTAAACTTATACATTATACATGTTAGTGATATTCAATGTATAGAACTATGTAAATCATTTAGCAAAAGATCATTCTGAATCATTAAATTAATTAGGTTTTATCAAAACGATGGTCATAGGGCAAGAAGAACCAAAAGCCTTGGGTTAAATTGAACCAATTAATCACAATTCATATAATGCACATACATTATTTGTTCACTTCAAGTTTAAAATATCATGTGGGTCAACTTACCCCTTTATATCTATTATATCTATTAATTAGAAATATCAAATATCAAACTATTAAATGTTTAACATAAACACGGACGATTTAATTTCACTGTGTATGTGTGCAGCTATGGCAGGTAATGCTCTACTATCTACATTTTTAATTTAATATGAAAGTCCATGGTTATAATTATCCATAAATATGCAATAACATAACTACATCTCTGGCGTTTATAACATAACAAACCGTTTAAAAATCGGTTGAAAATTGAGCAAGCTATTGTTAATTAAATAGTACATGCTCCATAGGCATTAATGTTATCAGTGAGCCAGCAGCCCCTAGGTAAGATGGCCGCCGCGTAGCGACTTCAGCCCTCATTGGCTCACAGCGTCTGTAAGCTATCTAGCCTTTCTTATGTATGTCTATGGCTGAGAGCGTTTACACTGCAGCGGTGCTGATCTGGTCCATTTGTCAGGTTCAGCACCGCGGACAGCGCAGCTCCTGTTTGCTGGTGCGTGCCATCATCGCCACTGTGAGAGGATTTACAGAAGTCTTCTTTTTATTTATCTTTTCTCTAACTTATGGGATCCTGATCTCTCTCTTTCCAGATAAGGTATCTATTTTTGTTTTTAATAAAGAAAATAAAGATAAATAAAAATAAAGATGCAACTTACAACTGGTTCATAGGCAGCTCTCTGGGACGTCTGTCAGGTGTTGTCCCTTAAAGTCAAGACACAAGTATGAGGGCAGGAGGACAACAAGTGTGTTACCTTATATTGACCACTATGTGGAGCTGCAGTACAGGCTTTTAAATATTCATCTCATCAAAAAGACAAACAACTCATGAAACCAAAAAAACCACTAAAAACATTGATGAAAACTCAATTTTATTTAGAGAGAAAATGTACATGTTAGCTAAATATTTAGTTGTGCCTGAGAGATTTAGATTCAACATTTATACCAATATTTATATTGAACACTTGTATTTGTATTTAACAGTTTTATTCAATATTTGTATTTGGCAATTATATTTTATGTTTAAATTTAACACTTTTATTCATATTTAACAATTATATTTAAAATGCATCTTTAATTTTAACATCTATATTTATATTGAGCTTTTCTGTGTGATTTTTACATTTAGCTTTTTAAGATATTTCTAAGATGACAAATATTGCTGTAAATGTCACAAAAGGTCACCAGAAAAGAAATCCCACCAGTTGTTTGTACATGGTTTGAAGCTAAATGTGACAAAAATGTTGCTTTTTTTTTACCTGCTTTACAACGGCACCCCCACTATCTCAAGAGCGTAAAGGAACTCTTTCTTGTGAAAATACTTTGAAGTAATTTTAAAATATAAACAAACAATATTCAATATTAATGTATAAACAGAAGTAAATACCTGTATTTAAGGACAAAACTCTCTGGTCTCCTCACTAGCAGCTCCCCCATCCAGAGTCTGTCAAACAAAGCTTGGAAAGTTGGAAAGATTAAAGTGGTAAATAACTGCAGGTAATCAAAGGTAAATGGTAATATTGATAACAAGTTATGACAAGATATATAAATATAAGCACCCACCAATACACCTGTGCGAAGGGGGAAAAAATGATAAATACATTAAAATATACATAAAAATCAAAATAAGTTAGAAAGAAGCTAGCATTAGAACAAAACATAAATGAATAAATAAGGGAATAAAGTAAATTAAATTCATGTTGTCAGGATCGTGTAGAAGACTGTTAATGTGATACTGAGTAAGTTCACAGAGGGAGTGTCCTCTCTCATGTTAAGTTGATTCAGTTCTATGTAATTCATCCAAGGGTCCCAGGTCTTATGGAAAGCCTCTAAATGACCCCTAATAGTATATGTTATTTTCTCCAAGGGGGCACATGAGTTGATTTCATTGATCCACTGAGTGATACTTGGGGGATCTTCATGTTTCATTTTGATGTAAAGCATCTTTTTGCAGCTGTAACAGCAAAGCTCATAAAATGATTAATTCTCTGGGAGATTCAGTTCACTCAGGTGGCCGAGCATTACTGCTCTTGAAGACAGAGAAGTGTTGTGTTTAAGAACTTTTCACAGTTTATCATCAATACTCAGCCACCACTGTCTAAGCTTAGAGCAAGACCACATCATATGAACCAATGAGCCTGTATTGAGTTTACAGATAGGTGATGATCCAGGATTAATGTGACTCAAACTCTCAGATGTGAATTATGTTCTATGTGTAACTTTATAATTGTACAGTTTGTATCTAGTATGAATGAACACTCTCTGTGACTGTTCATTATTTTTATTCCAGTGTTCTTCAGTGAATTGTATTTCAAAATCCCTTTCCCATTTATCCTCCAATGCTATTGTGTTTATCACTAAATATTTTAATTATATATTATATATTTTTTAATATCTGACTCAAGAGGCTCAAGGGCACACTGTGGAGGCCTGGTGGTGTGTCCTGACCATCCCTGGTTTGGAGCAAGCCCACATGGAATTTGGACTCAACACAGTTCCTAGAGATTAAGGTGAATCCAAATTCTACCCATTGGCCCTCTTTTGGAAGGTTCAAGGGGTAAGGAGTGAACACACTGCTGAGAAATGAGACACCACTCAATTCCCTTTACGTCATCACCCAGACTGGCTCGCTGACTGTGACAATAGCAGATGTGACAATAGCTCCAGCTGTGAAAAGTTAGCTCATTATAATGAGAAATTTTAAAATAGTACAACAATTCAAAACATGATTAATATTTCTTTATGATTTAATTATTATTTAAAGTTATGCGCTTCCTTCAGTCTCTGCTCTGCTGACTTGTCAGTGTATTCTGGGTAATTCTTATACCCCTTCATCTCAAGTCAGGTCCCGGTCTGCCTTTGTTTCAAGGACTGTGTAGCCCTTGGTCTTAGCCCCTCCCCTTAGCTCTACGGAGAATTGGGACACCTCTTTACTAGACGTGGATGCACAAAACCAAGGATTAAGGGGTAAGACAAGGGCTAAGGGGTAGAATTGGGACGGAGCCCAAATGTCCACTAAGGAGCCACACATCACTTGCAGAGTTTATAAATCAACCAACTGGTGACATCAGGTGCTGAGAAGATGGAGGTATCTCATACTTTCCAGTGGGCCACATGAATACTACCTTCAGCTGAGTACATTTTGTTAAATACAATGTATGTATGAATGTGACAGGGTACTTGTGAGCCTTCATTTAAACAAACTCTAAGCTATATTTTACATTTATACCCCCATCAGGCTTAGCTGACAATGGTGTGCCTGTGGCTACAGACCTGAAAGCTGGTCATCTGGACAACAACTGAGCACCTGGAGTTAGACATTTCATTTGACAAAGCCTTTACAGACATACACGTGAAACACCTACAGAATTTATACTTTTCACATAAGCTTCAAAATAAGTGGACAAGTTTGTTGCATAGAACTTTGTGCTTTGCCCCTAAAATCTGAATATCTTGAAAATACATAAAGCACTTGACAAGTGTGGTGTGTGTTACAGACAACAGAAGAGCACTGCATGAAGGAAAATAAGGAAGGAGAAGAAGACATTTTCAGTTGTTTAGTTTTTATTGTTCCAAGGAAGCTATTTGTTTCACAAAACAATTTCTGTTTTCAAAACTATATTATACAAGGAGACTATTTGTTAGACTAAAAAAAATACTGTTTTCAAAAGCATATTTTGCTTTGTGTCAACTAAAAAACATAAACCTAAAGATCCCGTCCATACATAATAGAGCATTCAAGAAATCAGAAACACTCATAAGTTGGAGTCACATTACTTGAGCTGTCTTTGCATAAAAAAGTAATTAACAATTTTTGATCTCTAGGTAAGTCGTCTAACAACAACTGCAGCTCTTCTCATTGTGAACCTGAAATAAGCTCAGCTCTTAAATTCACTAAACTTGCACAGATTTTGAGAATCTGATCAGTTTTGGGCACCAGGTTGATTGGCCCTGTTTGTGAGAATCTTGTTGACCTTCAGATGCCTTACTGCCCGTTCAACATGGATGTTAGCATGAGCAATGTGGTGTGTACATGTGACCCTCTCATAGGTCAGCTGGCATTATTTGTGTGTGAATGGTGGAATTATGAGGGTCACCCTACCCTCCTCCAGCAAGTTCCCCGCAGTGAACCCACAGTAACCATCACCTCATCTCCAGCACACAAGTAGTCTAGATACCCTGAGTTCTGTGTTAAGTACCTGTCACTGCATTTTCCACTGTAAGCTTCAGAAACAAACAGGATTACTCCAGAGGGAGAAACAGACACCAAATACTTAACTGTGTTATTTGCATAAAATTCACTGTAGCTTATGACTCACTTCTTGAATCAAGGTTCTTGCTTTTTGTAAAACTGTCTCTGTGCAGTCAGTTACACAGGTTGTGTTAGCAAAATGGCCTTTAAAATTTCTGGTACTTTTGGTCATACTTTTGGTACAACTTGGTAACTTTTAGACTGATTGGTCTGAATAATCCCCTGCGGCCACGGTGTGCTGGAAAGACCAGACAGCGACCCTTTTGAATTGGTGTGATCCTCCATTCCTGGTCTGACTGCTGTGTTTGGGCATCACAGGATGACTTTAGCTCTGCACAGCTCCTCATCCTGATCCATCTCATCTTGCTAATCTGAGGGTGACAAAACAGTTCATGATTTTCAAGACATGATGCATTATGTTTTTTATTACACCATCCCCACCCCACTAAACTTCCATGAACCCCACTACTTCCCACCTGTAACCACATCACCTGTGCGCTCCAGAAACCCAGAGAAAACCTGATACATCCGAACAGCTACAAAATTACATTCAGATCATAAAATAGTCAACTGAATTGATATTTTCTATCTCTGTACTGAAATGATGGCATTCTTAGATTATCTTATCTCTCTCTTATTATTCTTAGGTGTCCATACACATTAAATCGAACCTGTTGTTCTCGTGACAATGCTCTCAATCCTCTTCTCTGGTGGTTTGTCATTGAGGATGTTCAGCATCATCCTTCAAGTTCCTCATCCATGGGTATGTGGTGGAAACTGTACCGATTCTCACAGCAACATTCTCTCTTAGTCCAGGGTGCATGTTAAAAACATTGCTCTTGTGGCCACAGATTCAACTTTGCTTATTGGTACAACCGCGAACAGCACATAATGTTCCAGAGCTGCACAAAGACATTTTTAGATGCTATAGAGCTAATCGTAGAAAAGAAAACAAATAAAACCGCTACAGGAAACAAAAACCTCGAGCAAACAAATGGCTCACCACTACTTCTGGTGTCTCACAAGAAGTCGTACCCAGAATCATTTCTACATGACCACCCTAGGAATAAGGGGGATATCTTCAGTGGAATACCGACGATGTTCGGTTAATTATGACATTCAGTACAAGTCCTCAAGAGTTATGAAAGTTAAGGCAAAAAATGAAAAATATGGAAAAAGAAAATTCATGTGTGCTCCAAATAAGCAGTTCAGAAAAGCTCATCATGAAAGAAGATTTTAATCAGGCTTCTGACATGCAATGAGCCCATGGAAAAAAACACGGTTATAATGGGAGTCAATCGGGAGTAAAAATTTAAATCTGATGAGTAAAAAAATATAAAGTATCAGAGCTAATGTTTTTACAAATCCTTAATATATCTAAGCATACGATAGCATGAAATAAATTTGCAGCATCTGATCATTTTTCATATTGAAAATTGGTATTTTGTGTTTGTCTTTTTCTTTCTTTCTTTCTTTTTGTTTTTGTTTTTCTGTTTCTTTGTCTGTTTTTTTTTTTTTTACCAAATCAGTCACATCACTATGTTTTTCTTGTTTTTGTTTTTCCAATCAGGGCAGAGTTTGATGAAGAGGTTTGAGCAAAAAAAAAAAAAAAGTCTGATGTTTTTACGGCAGCTAAAGTTAGTGGCTGTTGAGAGCCAACACAGGACCAAAGGGTGTAAAAAGTGATATATAAATATGTGAGTACTTATTGTATATTTGAACGCGAACTTTTTTACACTTAAAATGGCCACATAAAGCGAACATATACTATACTTTTAGTATTTAATCTGAGGATGTTTTACATATTTTTTTTCTTAATGTTGTAAACATACACTTACTGTTAACCTAAGTTATACAGTATTTAAAAAAGACTGAAATAGCAATAATAAATCATTTCTGAGTCTTAACCGGTTGTACAGATTTGTGATCATGCTCTACTTTTGCTCTCCTCCTGTGCACCTCTAATGACGCCTCTGATGTGATGGCACTACCTGTCGGACAGGTATTTCCACTTTTACTTCTGCTGCTGTGGCGCAGTTGTTTTTTCTCTGAGCTGAAGTTTGCGTTGAGTGACACTTTTTAGGATTTCTTGAATTATTAGGACGTTTAACAGAAAAAGGAGGACTTCTTAGCAGGTAAGAGAGCATGGTAATGATCTGGAGATGATCAGAGGGTTCAGTCAGGCTGAAGATGATCAGAGGCCAGCAGACGGCAGGAGAGGCGACAGTGTTGGGACGTGTCCGGCCCACAAGGCCTGAGCATAAAGTAGTGAACTTGAAGTTCCTTTTTTAAAGTATACTTGAGTATAAGTATAGCATGTAGACTAGACCACGTACTTGTACTGTGCTAGGAAGTATACTATTTAACACTCCTGCTCTCGAGGGAGGTTGACTGGAACAAAAGTTGTTTTCGCGTCAACAAGTTCGCTTTTTATCAGCTTTTCTGTCTGTGTGTAACCCCTGATTATCACCCAGCTCCCCACAACAAAGCAAGACATTAGTGCAGTAGGTAGTTTGTCCTTTCCTCATCCCCGTTTCCTGGTTCTTGTGCCTGCCCGGGTCAACCCGGGACACCTTCACACACACTCACGACTGTGGCACATGCACAACAACTACGCAGGAGCGAGAGTTGCCAGGTCCGGGTTATTATAAGTTATTACAGGCGACTTTGGGCTTCTCTTATTGACAAGTTGCTTGTACATATTTGTAGATTCGGGTTGCATTTTTTAAGTTGTGCCTAAAGTGCAGTTGTTCATTAGGGTTTGTTGTGCCCTCAAACCCATGAGGGATCTGATTCTCACTCTACTACCAATATAAACTCAATTCAGAAGTTACACAAACTGTTTTGCTCCACACCAAACACAAATGTATATTTAATCAATCAATCAATCAATCAATCTTTATTTGTATAGCGCCAATTCATAACAAGTGTTATCTGAAGACACTTTACAATAGAGCATAAAGCTATTCATTTTATGGATACACATATATGCATAGATACATATATACATATAAAATACACATATACATATATATACATCCAACACCCAACATGAATCCAAATAGCCAATCATGGATCCCTCCATCATGGCGGCAAGAAAAAACCTTCTGTTAAGCAGCAGGAAATCTTGAATGTGGATCCCAGTCTCATGATGAACAGCAAATCCACACCATGCTGTGTTGGGTGTGAGGGCAAAAGAAGGGAGGTAAGAGGAGACAAGTGGACTAGAATAAGAACTAAAATTAGGGACAGGTTCATGTACCATCAACCTGTCGTCTGATTTATTAGAGGGTAGCCTCTTGAGATGCTACATCTCATTTTCAAGAGGGTCCTCATGTCTGAATGGTTGTGGTGATCATTTTCTAGAAGTATAATCTTAGATATTCTTACTGAAAATAAGAATTTATGGTAGTGACGAACTCATGGGTGCCCAGACCACAAGGTCATCCCAACCATATTTGTCTCCATTAAGTATAAATGTGTTAAAGGCCTCTTGAGATGTGACATCCCATTTTCAAGAGGGACCTCATGCCTATGTGGTAGTAAAATATAGATACTGTAGATGTATCGATCATGGATATGGAGATCATGCTAGTATCTGTATAAATAGCTATAATGATAATGGGAATGGAGTGTTCCTAATAAAATGGTCAACTATGTGTCATGTTTATAATTGTAGTTTTGAGGCTTCGTGACTCCACAGCAGCAGGCAGTCTCCACCAAGGATCCCAGACCACCTACAAGACAAGAGCCAGAGACGAGTACAGGAGCAAACAAAAGGGGCAAAAGCAGATGCTGAGAGAGAGAGAGAGAGAGAGAGAGAGAGAACTTTCAAAGAGGGGCAAAAATGATGTTTCCAGTTAAAAGAGATCCTCATAACCAGAATGAAACTCATTTCTAATGTACCCATTAATGTTGTCACCATAATAAAACTGTAAAGCATCAAGATAAAATTTCGATAAAAGCCTGACTATATCTGTTTGGTTACAAAAATCAAGGTTAGACAGACTGTGCAATACTTGTTATAAACAACAGTAGCCTCTCCATTTACTTCTGCAAGATAAAGATGTTCCACCTCAAACAAAAGGATGTTAGAGGGTCCTCATATCTATATGGTTGTAAAGGTATTTATCACATATAGAGAGATCAATCTAATATTAACATTAACATCTATAATGATTATAAACTGTAGAGGACTGATGTTAATATAGGAGCATTTAATTAAATTACCATTAAAATGGGTTTAAGTGGTCTAAAATTATGAATTTATACTAAATGATATAACTTCTGTTGATGGTTGATGTAGGATAGAGCTCATGGAGTGGAGCAGATCCACAGCAGCAGGTCATCCATGATTGTTTGTCAAGGTCACACTAATATATGTGTGCTGTTAGCAGGAACTAGCATGGATTAATTTTGTTGATCTCTAAAGTTCATATCAGGAACTGTGATGATGATGGTATGGGACTAAAGGAAAGACAACATAGTTGTAATAGTAGTTATTGAATCTTTGTAGGTCCACAGCAGAAGGCCAACCACAACAACCATCCTAAGAGGCCTAGAAGACAAGAACCAGATACAAGGAGCAAACAAAAAAGTTACCATAACTATTCTATTTTTGTTTTATCAGTGTTGTTTTAATTATTATTTTCTTTGTTACTATGATCATCTTCTTTTTACAATCATGATTATAATGATGAGGATAATTATTGTGACATTTTACTGTTGTTTATAAAAACTTGAGATATCTTGAGAAACATGATCATAGAGATATGATCATAGAAATAAGGTCATAGATATACCATCATAGATATAATATCACATCTTTAGACCATCAGAGTTTATTGTTCACGCTCTGCTCTCTGACTCCTTCATCACAGCTGACAGACAGCAGGGGGCGCTCTGCTATGGATCAGACTGAAGAACCAGAGGAGGGGGTCCCTCCATCTAAAATCTCTGTGAATGAAGAAGACCAGAGTCTGAGGTGAGATGAAGACCTGAACCATCACACTCTGACACCACCATCATCATCATCATGATTCTGTTTATCAGGATGAAGAGTCCAGAGTCTCCTGAGCCCAGCTGTGTGTCCATGAAGAGTGACTGGTCTAAAGATCATCCCGAAAACTTCAAGGTGGACCACCCTGCAGAGGACAGGTGAGAATTTAGAGAAATAATGAACTTTGACCACCATGTTTAGGTCACAAACAAAGGTCACTGCCCTCTTAAAGAGCACCTGGCCGGCCCACACTCAGATTGTCTCTGTCTTAATCGTATTTGGACATTTGTCACTCTTGCAGACTACAAAACACATCCTCACAGCCATCACGACCCTTTAGGGTCATATTTTGGGTCATTTTGATCAAACAGCCGTCCAGCTCTACCAGTTCAGGTTTATTACTTGTAGGTTTTGTCTCACCTGAGCAGCTGTATGAAGAAAAATAACAGAAAAGTGTCAGCTGATTTCCTCTTGTTAATTCAATTCAAATAATTAATTTCTTTTATTAAATATGAACCTTTACATATGTTTTATTTAGAGTTATCTATGACTGATGATGTCTGTTTTCATCTCTCTTATTTTGGAATCGCAGCGTTTTTACGCATCAACAATAACCCTCATCCATATGCAGATCAGCTGATGTGAAAGCTGAATATTTAGTGACACATAGAGTTGTATCGGCCTGGTTGGGTAAATAAAAAAATGTAAAGCCGTAAAACATGAACAGATGCTCAGACTCTGGTGAACTGCAGCAGCAGCAGGAGGTGGAGTGGAGAACAATGTGTGTTAAAACCAGAATGGAATGTAATTTTTTAATTAACAGCTCTTTAAGTGAGAGAAGAAAAAACATTAAATGACTTGTATATGGAAACTAGTGCTGTCAGACGATTTAAAAAAAAAATCAAATTAATTTCCGGATTTATTATTAATTAATCTAATTACTCACATTGTAATCTCATATCTGCTTAAATTCCCCAAATAAAGAATTTGGATTCTAGAATATTATACAACTGTAGTGCAGGACTAATCATATGAATACACTAAGAAGTGAAGATTTGTAAATCTATATTTTTATTAGTGACAGAATAAAACCAAAGTCAGGGCAACTTGTCCAGAAAATTCTAAGCTCAATCAGGTTACTCAAATTACACTTTTATTTTTAACTTAATTTTATATTTTCCAGTCAAAGGATCAAAAACACAAACCTCCTTTGAAACACATGAGCAGAACTCCACTGATGAGCCGTCACTGTGAGGAACAGTCTCACCTGTATGTGAGCTCATACCTGAGCAGGTGGGCAAGCCAAAGCCCAACTCCTACAAGCAGCCCGCTCTGACCCCGGAGATAAATATAACTATGTCCACTGACTTCACTACCTTCATGTTTCTCTATGTAGAATCTCATATAGTCAGAGCTTGATGCTTAAGCTGAACCTTAACACATTTCAGCAAACAGTTCAGGTATGTTTCAGAGTTTGTACTAATTAGCTTTAGCAAAACAAGACTACAGACAACACACAGCTGAGACGGACAAACAGCCAGTGTGTCCATCGGACAAAGATCATGTTATGATTGTTAATGCTGAGTCACTCTGATTATCTTCATGCTGAGTCATTAAATCTCCCTGATGTGGCCTGTTTTAATCCACAGAGTTCAGCTGGAAACATCTGGTCTCCTCAGTGATGGACCCAAACAGCCTGAATCAGAGCTGGACTCCATATTTATGGTGAGAACATCACACTTTAACAAACTCCATGATCTTCAGATTTGATGGTCCACCATCATCCAGTCTCTGTGAAGGTCTGTTTTTAGAAGACCACAGACTGTCAGAAGATTCATGCTGTAATCTAGACACAGAGCCGGCCCAAGGCATATGCGAACTAAGCACCTGCTTAGGGCCCCGTGACCACTAGGAGGCCCCCAAGAGCAACCAACTTAAAAAAAGAAAAAAGTAATTAATCATTTTTTCCGTGTGTGGGTGATGATGATTCATAACAGGGCTGACAACTCTCACGAATTGGCCGTGAGACTCACGCATTTGACTGGTTTCACACGCTCTCACCCCACACGTCTGATTTCTCACGCTGAAGTCAGAAGCAAAAACCGCAGGGGGGACGCAGGGGTCGTGTCCAGTGGTGTAGTAAACCAGATACTCAGGTAAACAGAGTTTACACACCAGAAAGAAATACAATATAACTACAAGAAAATGTGCAAGTATACTTATAGGATGGTTATGTGACTTTAACTTTCACTTTCCGTGTACGCGCGCTCCTCTGTGTGCCGGTGGCGCAGACGTGCATCCCAGCAGACAGTGAGAGATCACTGAGAGTGGGAGTCACTTTGTGTGATTCTATGATTCAAACTGTGTCTTGATAGCTCATGCTCACATTTTAAGTGAACACAGAGACTTAAGAAATAACAGGTCAACCCATCAAAACGCAACGTTCTTCATCAGTCCAGCTCTGAGCCTCTCTTTCACTTACTCACTGTTTTCAAAATGATTACTTCATCCTGAGGTTTCCTGGGTCTCATATTCTTCATGATATAAGAGCAATCATGGAAGGATCAAGCTTCAAATACAATCTACTAGTGCAGTGGTTCTCAACCTGTGGGTGGAGGCCCATAAGTAGGTCTCAGAGCTGTTTTTAGTGGACAGTGTATAAATGAGGCAAAAATGTCTTCAGTGTGTGGAGGCCTAAGTGCACAAATATCCAACAGTGTTTAACTCCTTGACTCCTTGACTTTGAATGGGACTTCATATAGGTCAGTAAGCACTCTCACATCTCTCTTTTACTTCATGTTTTCCACACTGGCCTTGACACATAAAGCCACAAGAGATTTTTGTGTTATCAGCTTAATAACTTTGATAGAGCATTGTTATTGTACATAGTAATGTACAATAACATCGAGACATTTTTGATTAAATTTTGCTTGTTGCTGTTTTACAGTGGCAGCAATAAATCCAGTGAGATGAACAAGTGGACAAGTGAAGATCATCTCTACTCGAACCAGACTCTACTCGAACCAGACTCTACTTGAACCAGACTCTTCCTCTTTATATCAGGACTGTCCACTCCCATCCAGACTGTCAAGTTAAGTAAACCATGCACCTATCTCCAGGACTATTTTAGAGGTCAACATGCCTCCCTCACAGGACTCTTTTAGGGGTCCACATGCCCCCTTCACATGACTTTTTAGAGGTCTACAAGTACACCTCAGAGGACTATTTTACAAGGTAAAAAAGCATAGCAAGTGTTGCTATAGATGCAAATGTTCAAGAAGATATTTCTGATGTTCGTCTTCAGATTACTCTTATTACACACTTTCAAAATGTTGTGAACAGTACAGTTTGTTTTCCAAATGTTAATAGAGTTAACGTCAAGTTTGGCGTGATAGGTCACCTATAATAAATACTGTCACAACTACATTTATATAAAAGCACATTTCATGTCTCAGGGGTTTTCTCATTTGGTAAGGTAAAGTCTAAAATGCAAAGTTAAGCAAGAATCTCATTGAATTTGAGCAGTCATTAAGGCACTTTTTAGTTTGCCACTCAAATCTATTTTTGTTTGTTACTCAGGGTCACACATGTATGGTGCCATTGTTTTCACAGTAAATTTGTTTTTGTTGACACTTTCCTTATAAATAAAGGTGTGTTTGATTTATATACTTTCTCAGTTGTTTTTCATAATCACTGCAATGCACATTTTTTTAGCTCACAGAACAACAGGATTCTAATTTTAACTGAATTTAAGATTGATATTTTAGAAATTACAAACTGCCTAATTGAGGTCTTTTATTATCAATTATTCCTGTCTGCAGTAAAAAGTGGGAATTTAAAGGAATCTACAAGCAACCTTACATTCATGCTATGTGTGAAAACTGTATGCATACTGTACAAGTACAAAAAGCTGGTGTTTGCTGCCAGTATCGTATGTAAATTGTAAAAACACAGAAATATGCTGTGTTATATTTTTACAGTAATAGGCTGTAAAGTTATTTGACAGTATGACTACTGTAAAATAACAGTATGGTGCTGGCGTCTCTGCTGCCAACATTTTACTGTAAATAAAACAAAATACAGAAATATGCTGTGTTTTATTTTTACAGCAAAAGGCTGTAAAATCATTTCACAGTATGACCACTGTAAAATAACGGTAAAGTGCTGGCGTCTCTGCTGCCAGCACTTTACTGTTATTTTACAGGAAAATTATTTACAGTGTACTGAATCATGCCAAAATGTGTTGTTTTACACTAATCTGCTGATTTTTGGCAAGAAAGTCTGTTATATTTATGAAATTGATGAATTTTTACTGCAAGTTGTGTTTTTCTGCTTAATTGACTACTTTGCAGCGTTTCTGCTCATTTCGGCACAAGTGCTGTCCAAAAAAGGGAAATCTAAGTTTTACTACATGTTATACTGAATCATGCCACAATGTGTTGTGTCACACTAATCTGCTGATTTTTGGCGAGAAAGTCTTTTATATTTATGAAATTGATGAATTTTTACTGCAAGTTGTGTTTTTCTGCTTAAAGGTGCTTTCAGCGATCTTCTAATCTTCTAATCTGATGCAGTATTTGCGAAATTCACCGTAATTCTCCTCTCCATCCACAAGATGTCACCACTGACAGCATGTTGAAAAAAAAATTTGGTCTCAATATTCAGCCTTGACTCAGAATTTCAGCAGGTAAATACTGTGGCTCGGTCCGAGTTACCAAAACAAAGTAGACCCCCCCACGTCCAGGGGGTGATCATACTCATGCGCAGATCAGACAGAGGGGGGAGGGGGAGTCGTAGTTTGCGTAGCTTGTGCAGTTACTGTAAGAGAGAGATACAATAGTTGCGGTAGCAATGGCTGAAAACAGCCCAAAAGAAAGAGGTCAGAGGAGTGAAAAGTGGAAAAGAAGGGCTATGACCAAAAGAGCAAAGACCCGGGTCAACATTGGTTATGCTTTGCGACGGTGGAGGGAACTCCGCGAATTGAAAGACCTGAAAACGGACGCGGATGTCACCGTCCGTCTGCTGGATAGGTAAGCTAAGCAGCATTAGCTTCGTGGTGCTTCACATAACAGTAGCAGCCGACAGGCATTCATCTTATTGTCTAATCTGCCAAAATGTACTGTTGTTGTGATGTTTTCAATAACAGCAGTCGAGTTGTCTGACCAGTCGGGGTTTCCTTAGCTACGTCAGCTACGCAGTTTCTACGGCCGTTTCCATGACGATGCACGTCAATCAGCTTTCGGGAGGCGGGTCTAAATTCGAATATAAACAAACCCTCCACTCGTTTTCTCCCCCATCGCTGACTGCACCTTTAATTGTCTCCCTGCATGGTTTCTGCTCATTTGGACACAAGTGCTGTCCAAAAACGGATAAATCTGAATTTTACTGCATGTTATACTGAAACGTGCCAAAATGTGTTGTGTCACACTAATCTGTTTATTTTTGGCAAGAAAGTCTGTTATATTTATGAAATTGATTAATTTTTACTGCAAGTTGTGTTTTCTGCTTAATTATCTCCCTGCAGCGCAGGGCCGGGTCTACGCAGGGGCAAGAGGGGGCCTGGCCCCTTCAAATAAATATTGTGCCCCCTCAAACTAAATACCCCCAAATATAGTATATTTAATATTTTTTTATTATCTCATGCCTTTCTTTTCCACTCCACTTCTTAATGTCTTAAAGGAGACATATCATGCTGATGCATGATTTAATACTTACATATAATATAATACATTTGAAAACAAGACCTTACACCCCCTTAATTTTCAAAAAATGAGATATTGTATTTTTCCTGATATCCTAGAACGAGATTTGATGCCTCTAAAAATAGGTCATTGCGAGATGTCTGCGAGATTTAAATCGTTGGACGATACCTTTCGTGACGGTACCTTTCGTTTTATTGGAGTAATCTGATAAAACACT
This sequence comes from Scarus forsteni, assembly GCA_036419115.1. Classification (NCBI taxonomy): domain Eukaryota; kingdom Metazoa; phylum Chordata; class Actinopteri; order Labriformes; family Labridae; genus Scarus; species Scarus forsteni. The sequence continues at coordinate 175,861 of JAZDUH010000023.1, forward strand.
TCCTCCTCTGTGATGTCTGTTAGCCACAAAACCGTCACCGAGGAACACATCCACCAGCAGGGGTATATAGATCCCTAGCTCACACTCACTCATTACCAGCTCTGGCCTGTAGGGGGATCCAATACGCGGTCGCTGCTTTGAGCCTGCCGGAAAATACAGTAAAAGAAGAAGGACAGGCTGGCTCTACCCCCAATAGTATGGAATCACAGGGGTGCCAATATTAAAAGGAAATACATGTGGATATAAAAACAGAATCAATGAAAGAAGTTTGGAAATAAAAACAGAATCAATAAAAGAAGTTTGGAAATAAAAAGAGAATCAATAAAAGAAATGTGGAAATAAAACAAGAATCAATAAAAGACATTTGTAAATAAAAAGAGAATCAATAAAAGAATCAATAATGAAAAATATATACAAACGCGGTCATATCATTGCTTTTGCTTTTTCCATTTTGACATTGTCTTTTGCATGTGCGTTTTGACATTGTCTTTTCCATTTGCCTATTGTCATTGCTTTTACCAGATGGCTCAAGCTGTCAATCAAATGATTGTGGGCGGGTCTTTCTGTCCAGGATAACTAGTAGATACCTGATCGGACGATTCTGCTTGACAGTTAGTGTGTCTCAAATCGCATACTTCCATACTCAAATACTCGACATTTTGAGTATACTGCGTCAAAATGAAAAACAGTATGCTTAGTATGCGAAAAATGAGTATGCAAAAGTACTCGGATGATGTACTCAAATCGGCCCGGATTTTGAGTATGCAGCTGTGGACACTCAGCGTACTCATTTCCTCCAGTGACAATGGCAGCGGTGAGCTGTGGCTCTGCACTGACTACAGAGGATGTGACTGCGCTGTTCAAATGTAAGTTATAAACACGTGTTGTTTCCACCAAGCACCATACGCTGTTGAGTTCATTTGTTGTGTACGTTGGTTTTTTTGTTTGTTTTGTGCCACGAATGGTCGGCTATCAGTTATGCTAACGCTAGTTGGACTAGCAGCTATCTCGAATGCTAATGCTAGTTGGGCTAACAGCTGCCGGGGTCCGAGCATTAGCCTGAATAATCGGGCAAATAAAATTAACCAGCGGGCTATATCCTGCACAGGGACTATATGATCAGAAGCACCACTCGGACATTTCTGTTTATTGGTGTATTTTAATTGTCGCGGCGTCCCGCGTAGCTCTTGATGGCCTCAGTCAGCTGCAGATACCTGTAAAACACAGGTATCGGTAAAACACCGATATCTGTAACTCTACACCGCTGTTTGTGATGTTGTTAATATGGGATTAATGTTCGCCTTCGCTGTAGAGGATACTGATGTTAGAAGTGTGGGGAGGGCTTTATCAGTCATAAAGACTCGTTAGATACGGCAGCTATTAGCTACCTTTAGCTTGGCAGATAGCCTGTGAATAAAGCCAGTATCAGCTACGGAGGTTTATCTGTAGCATATCATGTCATTACTGTCATGTTTCCCCTTCGATGTCTGTAAGGTTAAATGTTTTGCTCTTTCTAGGGACTGATGAGTAAACCAGGGGCCTGATAGCCTGGAGGGTTGCTGCCTGTTCATTGGGAGGCATAATGCCACAGGTACTATGAGTAAGTGAAAGCTGAGGTTGTAATACAACACGATTGTTATGGTTTGTATTTAACTTTTTGAATAAAATCATGTAGGGGGTTCATTGCAGAAAGGGGGCTGGAGGGGAAATTCACCCCAGCACTTGTCAGTAAAAACATGGGAAAACTTTGGTTGTTTTGCTGTGATGTGATCAACAAGTGGATTCTGTATGATGTGAGTGTACAGTCATAATATACATAATTCTGTTTTTCTGTGTTGTGTTGTCCTTCCTGCACAGGACCTGAAGTACCCAAAAACGGAAGATGGACCTCCACCTGGTCTTTGGGGTACCAAATGCTCTCTCCACCACACATCTGGCTCTGGACAGGTGACCATTAAATCACACCTGGAGCTGGTTTTGGAGAGGCTGTCAGTAGGGGGTGATGAGGGTAATGGGCTGCCTGAGGCAGGGGTAGCCCCCATCACCAAGGATGCAGAAGCCCGGCTGAGGATACTTCTGCTGCAGGTAAATGGGGCTGTGCTTCAGCACCCTCGTGTTGTGTGCTGATTTGGGAAACCCACAAAAATGTTCAGAAATTTTGTGATCACACACAGCCTGAAACTGAACTGAATACAAAAATGTCATGTGCAGGTAACATGCTGCATGCTGGGCTGGTGGCTTCACCCACACATGGCAGCCATCAATGCTGCCAACAACCCCTCTGAATGCTGCTGATCCAGCCAACCAGGTGAAACCTGCACCCAGGTGAAGACGGTCCTCCGCTGATGGTCCCTTTGGGTGCCGAGGGCAGCCATCAGACCCCCAAAGGACTCCCTGGTTAGGCGAAGACTGGCCGCAGGTCACTCTCCCCATCGAAGAACATCGGCAGGAGTGTCACTGTGGCGTTAAGCTTACAGTGCAGCCTGGGGTTTGGAGGCTGGGGAAATGCAGCACTAATGTCTTTGAATAAAATTAAATTAATATTAATGGTGGTGTGTTTTTGTTATATTCTTTGTGGTACAAGTAACATGCTGATTTAACACTGATGTTTTAATATTAACCCTTTACTTCCAGCTCAACTGCAGAATATAAGACATAAGCTATCTATATCTATATATTTCATATATATATTGTATATATATATATATTAATATATATATATATATGCATTTTTATGATAAGAACTTTTTGCATATTAAATCCTACACAAAGAAATAATTTTTTTGGTTTGTTTGAAATTCTGTCTGTATCCTAAGACATCGACAGAAACAAACAGTTTTTTTTTTTCATTAAATATTTTTGAATATATCGACCTCTGCCAAACAGTTGAGCTTGGAGCTGGAGGTTGTGATGTCATGGGTGCAAATAATATATCTGTCGAACTACTGTAATACTTTAACTTAACTCATAATACTTTTTGCATATTAACTTATACAGAGTTATCTGTAGAGCGGGAGTGGAGAGAAGAAGAAAGAAGGAACACAGACAGAGTTGACTTTTTTTATTTGTCTATTCCTCCCTCACCCCTCACAGCACCTCCATCTTGGTCCACAGTCTTGTCACCTCCAGACTCGACTACTGCAACTCCCTTCTGTTTGGTCTCCCCCATAAAACCCTCCATAAGCTTCAACTGGTCCAGAACTCAGCAGCTCGCATCATTTCTAGGACTCCATCCACCCATCATATCACTCCCATCCTGCAGCAGCTCCACTGGCTCCCCATCACACACCGCATTCAGTACAAGATCCTGCTCCATACATACAAAGCCATCCACAGCCTTGCCCCCCCATACCTGTCCGACCTTATACACATTTCTGTACCTGCCCGTACCCTTCGTTCCTCTTCTTCTATCCACCTCTCTGTCCCTTCTGCACGCCTCAGCACCATGGGGGGCCGAGCATTCAGCCGCTCGGCTCCCCAGTTATGGAACTCACTTCCCCCTGACCTCCGCAACACTGACTCCTTACCGCTCTTTAAAACCAGACTTAAAACTCATCTGTTCAGACTTTCATACGCCCTCTGATCATTTGTGTTGTCTTTGTATTGTATGTTTCTTTTTATACCTGCTTTTATGCCTGCTTTTAATGTGTTTTTTATTTATACTTGATGTGCTCTTTGTTTGTGACTTGTGTAAGGTGACCTTGAGTGTTTTGAAAGGCGCCCTGAAATAAAATGTATTATTATTTTTATTATTATTAAAGATGTATTTATTATAACAAGTTTGAGCATCTTCTCATCTCTGAATGCATCATCAAAGTGGTCATTCATTAAGCACAGACCTCTGATTAATAAAATGTATTATTGGTTGAGAGCACATGGTTCAGAATTTACTAATGGAGTTTTCAGTTGACATTGTATATGTGAGCTTCACTAATTCTTACTGGTGGTTGAAAGTCCATCAGGAAGTACATAGCTGCCCTGAAGAAAAGACGCCCATGGTTTTCACCTACACCAGGCAGAACTACCTGATGGTTTTGGAAATTATCATTGTTAACGAGAAGAATGTAGTCGGGAAATTATGTATTCGCCAAGGAATAACCGAACAAGGTCATAATAATTCTGTTGTGTGTTGGTCATTTTAGAGCCCAATGCTGCTCATCACACGCCCAGCAGGTGGTGTATAGCCTTATCACCATGGATACACAGGTGTTTGTGTGAATTTTTTTCATCCACTGCCGCTCGGTTTGTGTCATGCAGCTGTTGATAATGAAAACACTTCGCAATAACTTGGAAGCGTGAAGGGGGGGCTGCTGCCCGGTGTTTACGGTACGAAACACCCACCAAGCGGACGCTTCGGTCTCCGAAAACGGCGAGACAAATTAAAAACAGTCGCTATTACAATCAAGTGGGCTCATAATCGTGATGTAAATACTTACTTTCTCGCTAGAAAATATATTATTACTATAAGAATTTGTAGTTTTTCCTGAATGCAGTTTTCTGTTATGGTCGGACTACTTTAATTTTCCCGGTGCTTCTTCCCGGCCGGCACGAAATGCATTATGGGGTATTAAGTATGCATCTGTGTAAACGCTCGGGCAGCCGCGGCATACTCAGATCATCTTTGAGTATTCAGTATGCAGTATGTACTGATTGAGTAGGTAAGTAGATACACAGTATGCCATTTCGAACACAGCCATAGCTACTGCATAGCCACTGTCAAGCAAGAATCGTCCGATCAGGTATCTACTAGTTATCGTGGACAGAAAGACCCGCCCACAGTCATTTGATTGACAGCTTGAGCCATCTGGTAAAAGCAATGACAATACGCAAATGGAAAAGACAATGTCAAAACGCAAATGGAAAAGACAATGTCAAAATGGAATAAGCAAAAGCAATGATATGACTGCGTTTGTATATATTTTTTTTATTATTGATTCTTTTATTGATTCTCTTTTTATTTACAAATTTCTTTTAGTAATTCTGATTTTATTTACAAATGTCTTTTATTGATTCTGTTTTTATTTCCAAACTTCTTTTATTGATTCTGCTTTTATTTCCAAACTTCTTTTATTGATTCTGTTTTTATTTCCAAACTTCTTTTATTGATTCTGTTTTTATATCCACATGTATTTCCTTTTAATATTGGCACTCCTGTGATTCCATACAATAGAACTGACCAATCAGGGCACAAAGGGCTGTGACGTTGCAAGGTAACTGTAGGTCATCCTGAGATCCTCGTGTTTCAACGAGTGCTTGATAATGGCCTAAAATGTGGATTTTGAGAACGCAATTGTGGGGCAATGAAGGAACTAAATGACTTGTACTGAGGGCAGAAATGCTTTACAGGCATCCTAGTCTGGCATAGTGAAAAGGAGAAACAAGCATGATATGTCTCCTTTAATGTCTTGCTTGCCCCCTCAAATATAAAATATATCAAGCTGTTTCTCGTGTCATGTTTCTCGCCTCCGCTCCATCTCCCCTTTTCGCTCTGCTCAGTGCATCGGCCTGCCGCCGGCTCGCTGTGAGGGATAGCTGTCTGCTATCCCTCAGTATAGGCAGTTGCCTCGAGTCTCATCTGCTGGAGGGGCGCTGCTAGCGGGGCACCAGCAGCGGTTGTTTGAATGCGAAGCAAAGGAGCTCCGTAAAACTCGTTCATAATGTTTTGTGTAGTGACATACTTAATTGCTAATAACATTATAAAAACAAGAGTTAATATTTTGCTTGAAAATCTTTATTTGTTCAGTCAACAACAACAACAACCAAAACCATATAACCCAATTCTTCTAGTAGCTAAGCTGTAGCCTATTCTCCTAGATCAGGGTGTGTGGGCCCACTGGCCTGTCATGTGTCACAGCACGGGGAGAGAGCACTGTCCGCTCCCTGCCACAGACTGAGCGCAAATGATCTGTGCCTGCAGACCCCTAAAGAAAGCCCCGCCCCCGCCCAACTTCTGCAATCTGGCTGCTAACTTACAATCACATCTTCACTTTTCCACTCCTGCAAAACTTTCAGCAGCTTGTTTTATGACTTGTGTCAACCTTGTGTATCTCATTCTCCTCAAGTGACATACGATAGAACACTAGTGTAGAGATTGCTTGCATTCTATTCTGCTGGTCATTCAGAGGTTACGTACGTACAATGCATCCGTTTTTCAGAGCTTTTAAAAAAACTTGCTCCTGCCCCTACCAGTGGAGATCATGGTGGCAATGCTGTAGCTAGCATCTCAGCAGCTAGCGCTGCACCTACCCCTACCAGTGATGTAGCTAGCAGCACATCAGCTAACATTAGCAGTGATCCTGCTGCCTGCATCACTCCAACAGTAGCTAGCATAACACCAGCGAGCACTACTTCTACTCTACCTCCTTCTTTCCAAGGTGTTGTTACAGTCAACCCCAAACTTCCCATTTTACCTAGTGATTTAACCACCATTGCACCACCCCAGCTATTATTAAGTAGCTATCCAAAACGTGGATTTGGCAAAAAACTGAGGTCATTCAATCCTGCCTGGTACCGCACACGACCATGGCTTGAATACTCTGCTGAACGGGATGCATGCTTTCCCTATCGTAAATACAGTCAATCAATCTTTATTTTTGTATAGCGCCAATTCATAACAAGTGTTATCTCAAGACACTTTACAATAGAGCATAAAGCTCTTCATTTTATGGATACACATATATGCATAGATACATATATACATATAAAATACACATATACATATATATACAAATATATACATCCAACACCCAACATGAATCCATATAGCCAATCATGAATCCCTCCATCATGGCGGCAAGAAAAAACCTTCTGTTAAGCAGCAGGAAATCTTGAATGTGGATCCCAGTCTCATGATGAACAGCAAATCCACACGATGCTGTGATGGGTGTGAGGGCAAAGGAAGGGAAGTAAGAGGAGACAAGTGGACGAAGTAAGAACTAAAGTTAGGGACAGGTCCATGTATCATTGGCCTGTCGTCTGATTCCTTAGAGGTTAGCCTCTTGAGATGCTACATCTCATTTCTGGAGGGTCCTCATGTCTGAATGGTTGTGGTGATCATTTTCTAGAAGTATAATCTTAGATATTCAAACTGAAAATAAGAACTTATGGTAGTGACGAACTCATGGGTGCCCAGACCACAAGTGCATCCCAACCATATTTGTCTCCGTTAAGTATAAATGTGTTAAAGGCCTCTTGAGATGTGACATCCCATTTTCAAGAGGGACTTCATGACTATGTGGTAATAAGAAATAGATACTGTAGGTGTAACGATCATGGATATGGAGATCATGCTAATAACTACATGAACAGCTATAATGATAATGAGAATGGAGTGTTCCTAATAGAATGGCCAACTATGTGTGTCATGTTTATAGCTGTAGTTTTGAGGTTTCATGACTCCACAGCAGCAGGCAGTCTCCACCAAGGATCCCAGGCCACCTACAAGACAAGAGCCAGAGACGAGTACAGGAGCAAACAAAAAGGGGCAAAAGCAGATGTGGAGAGAGAGAGAGAGTGATAGAGCCCATTGTGCCAGACCCCTCCCCCCCGGCAGTCTAGGCCTATTACATCTAAACTATGAGTCTAGTTTATGAACTAATTTATTTATTTATTTATTTATAACCTATAAGCTGGTCCCTAACTGAAAGCTTTATCAAAGAGGAATGTTTTAAGTCTAACCTTAAAGGTAGAGAGAGTGTCAGACTCCCGAACTGTGGTTGGTAAATTGTTCCAGAGAAGAGGAGCCTGATAACTGAAGGCTCTACCTCCCATACTACTTTGGAGATTGATGGCACCACAAGTAGGCCAGCATCTTGGGAGCGTAATGTTCTAGAGGGGTTATACGGCACTACAAGCTCTTCAAGATAGACTGGTGCCTGTCCACTGAGAGCTTTATAGGTGAGGAGAAGAATCTTGAATTCTATTCTATATTTAATGGGGAGCCAATGCAGAGAAGCTAATACAGGAGTAATGTGGTCTCTTCTCCTAGTTCTAGTCAGTACACGTGCTGCAGCATTTTGGACCAGCTGAAGCGTCTTAAGCGACTTGCTGGGACAGCCTGAAAGCAGAGAATTACAATAGTCCAATCTGGAGGTAACAAAAGCATGGACTAGCTTTTCAGCATCGCTCTGGGACAGGATAGGCCTGATTTTAGCGATGTTGCGTAGATGAAAAAAGGCTGTTTTTGAAATTTGCTTTATGTGAGAGTTAAAGGATAAATCCTGATCAAATAGCACTCCTAGATTTCTAACAGTTGTGCTTGGTGCCAGGGTAATGCCATCTATGGCAGTTAAATCACTAGAAAAGGATTCTCTAAGGTGTCGAGGGCCCAGCACAATAATCTCTGTCTTGTCTGAGTTAAGAAGAAGAAAATTTCTGGCCATCCAGGTTCTGATGTCCTTTAAACAGGCATCTAGTTTATCTAAGTGGTTTGTCTCACCTGGCTTTAAAGATACATAGAGCTGTGTGTCATCAGCGTAACAGTGAAAATTAACAGAGTATTTCCTCATGATATTACCAAGGGAAGCATATATATAGAGAAGAGAATTGGACCTAGCACTGAACCTTGAGGAACCCCGTAACTTACTTTATTGTACACAGAAGATTTGTTGTTCACGTGTACAAACTGATATCTATTAGATAAGTAGGACTTAAACCAGTTTAAGGCAGTCCCTGTAATCCCAAGTAACATCTCCAATCTCTGTATAAGAACATCATGATCAATGGTGTCGAAAGCTGCACTAAGATCTAACAAAACAAGAACAGAGAGCAGTCCTTCATCTGAAGCTGAAAGTAGATCATTGGTTACTTTAACTAGAGCAGTCTCTGTGCTGTGATGAGCTCTAAATCCTGACTGAAAGTCCTCAAGCAGGCTATTGTCTTGAAGGAAGTCACCTAGCTGATCAGCTACCACTTTCTCCAGGATCTTTGAGGCAAATGGAAGGTTAGAAATAGGCCTATAGTTAGCTAATGTTCCTGAATCAAGGTTAGGTTTTTTAAGGATGGGTTTGATTACTGCTGTTTTAAAAGACTGTGTAGCCTGTTGATAGAGATATATTTACTGTCTCCAGCAACAATGGACAAACTAGAGGAAAGACCTCCTTAAACAACTTAGTTGGGATTGGGTCTAAAAGGCAGGTTGATGATTTAGAGGAAGAGACGAGAGAATTTAGCTCCTGAAGGCTAATCGTAGAGAGACTGTCTAACTCAGGTCTGACTTCTACTACATTTAAAGGTAGGGCAGGTTCGGCTGGAGATAAAGAGTTGCTAATTTTATCTCTAATTTTCAGAATTTTATCATTGAAAAAGTTCATAAAGTCCTCACAGCCCAGGGCTAGAGGAATCACAGGCTCAATAGAGCTCTGACTCTGTGTCAGCCTGGCTACAGTGCTGAAGAGATATCTAGGGTTGTTTCTATTTTCTTCAATTAGTGAAGAGTAGTAGGCAGCTCGAGCATGTTTTAAGGCTCTCATGTAGTTAATGTGACTCTCTCGCCAAAGTATACGTGACTCTTCCCTTTTATCAGAACGCCACATTCTCTCTAATTTACGGGTTGTTTGTTTAAGTGTACGAGTTTCTGAGTTAAACCAAGGAGCTGTCCTCTGACGTTTAATACGTTTTTGTCTCAGTGGGGCAATTGAGTCCAAAGTGGATCTTAGTAGACTGGCTGAGTCATCAACAAGCTGATCCAGCTGAGTTGAGCTAAAGCTAATATCACAGTTATCAGTTGGCCAATTTATTGAGCTTAGGGCAGTAGGAATGGCCTCTGTGAATTTAGCCACTGCACCACTGGACAGATTTCTACTGCTCACAGTTTTGCTGCAAAACACAGAATCTTCCAGGAGGATGCTAAAAGTCACTAAGAAGTGGTCGGATAAAATGGATTCTCTGGAAAAACTTTCACTTCATTGATATTGAGGCCATATGCTAAAACCAAATCAAGAGTGTGATTAAAATGATGGGTAGCTTCATTAACAGACTGAATAAAGCCAACTGAGTCTATTAATGACATAAAAGCTGAGCTAAGACTATCACTCTCTTTGTCCACATGGATATTAAAATCACCTACAATGACTATTTTATCAGAGCTTAGGACCAAGTTTGATATGTACTCAGAGAATTCTGATAAGAATTCAGAGTATGGGCCTGGAGGACGGTAAATTATCACAAATAGGACTGTCTGGCCAGTTTTTGAATCAGTATGAGATAAATTTAGAGTAAGGCTTTCAAAAGAAGTATATTTAGCCTTTGGTCTGTGATTGATTTGGAGACAGGAATGATAAATAGCTGCTACACCACCACCACGGCCTGTGTCACGTGGTATATGAATATTTGAATGACTGGGGGGAGTGGACTCATTTAAACTGACATATTCCTCTTCTCGTAGCCATGTCTCAGTTAGACAGAATAAATCAATCTGATTTTCTGTTATAAGGTCGCTCAGCAGTAAAGATTTGGACCTGAGAGATCTAATATTTAAGAGACCACATCTAATTCTCTGATGTTTTAAAGCCACTACATTTGACGGTTTCATTTTCATCAGATTTCTGTGGTTGACTCCTTTTTATTTGTTTTTGTGTTAATATCTAGGTGAGCTTTGGGTCGGGGTACTGACACAGTCTCTATGGAATAATGTTTATCACTATTACAAAAGCCATAGCAGCTATCTAAGGGATGAACACAACTGTCATAACAGTAATGGCAGGGAAACTGTCTTAGAGCAAGCGCAGAGGAGCGTGGAGGACTGCAGCTCTGCAACATGGTCTCATCTCTGAGAGGTCATAAGTGTGACTCTGCCATGTTTTTGATAGGAGAGATGCACCAGCCAGAGTAGGATGGATGCCATCTCTGCCTATCAGGCCAGGTTTTCTCCAGAAGGTTGACCAATTGTCAATGAAGCCCACATCATTTGCTGGACACCACCTCGATAGCCAGTGGTTGAATGATGACATGCGGCTATACATATCATCACTGGTCAGATTGGGCAAGGGCCAGAGAAAATTACGGAGTCCGACATTTTCTTTGCAAAAGAGCACACTGATTCAATGTTTAATTTAGTTACTTCCGACTGGCGACGCCGAGTCATTCGTGCCGACATGGAGGACTATTCTAGCAAACTTACGTTTACTCTTTGCCAGCAACTTCAAATTTGCCTCAATGTCGCTCTGGCCCCTGGGATACACCTAACTATGCCCGCTGACTTCGCTATCTTCACGCGTTTCTGACTATGGAGTCGCCAATTATCAGTGTTTGTTCCTGTGGGCGGGTTACCACCATCACTGAGGGAGAAACCTGTTCAAACGTGAACCGGATGGTGGGGTACCGAGTGGGTCTTCGACTTACGGCTATGCTTGCCACGGATAGTGACCCAGCCATTACTAGCCGGGGAGGCTAAGCTAACGCTACGCTTAGCGCTGCCTGCACCGCTAGCTACGTCCCTGCCTGCTCGCTATGGCTACGTAAGTGGATTTTGGTTCGGCGAGAACCGCTTCTCCAGATCAGACACCCTCGCCTCCAAATCTAAGAATAAACTACACTTCTGACAAATACCGCTATCAGTAAAGGAGGACGAGGAGTAGCTAAACATCTGGCACATAGGACAGGAGAGAGCAGGAGCGGAGGGAGAAGCCATGCTAAGAAGGTAAGCTAAGCTATGCTAAGCAGAAGAAAGTAGAACTAAATGACCGCTTGAGAGAAGCTAGAGTGGTTGCGGTAGACCTTAGTACGTTCGATCGAACGTAGATCGTAATCAGTAAAAAGAATTATGAGCTCAAATGGCAGATATTAGTCAGTTAAGATTAGCGTTAGCTGAACAGAGACAACACACTACAAACAACGCTGCACTGCGAAAACAGGAAGTGACGAATACGCTCACCAGGAAGTGACGATCAGCCGAGACTGAGAGGGATGTTGTTCACTTTGACTGGTTTCAACAACTGGAAAGTTGCACTGGAAAGTGACAAAGGGCTGCAGAGGCATGTGTCTTCCCACAACCATGTGCATGCTTCTACTCTCTGGGCTGAGCACCAGAAGAGAGAGGCTACTGGGGGGAATGTTGACACATTACTGGTTGGCAAGACACAGGTAGAGAAAAACCGGTACTATGTCAAGAGTGTGGGCAACGCTGTGAAGTTCCTCTGTGTCAATGAGTTGGGTTTACGCGGAACAACAGAACTCAGGCGTGATGCTTCTGGTCATGATGATGATATTGCTTCTCGGCTTTTTCTTAAATTAATGGAGTATACCCTTGAGAAAGATGAAAAACTAGCTAGCATCACCAAGGGTATCCCAAAGAATGCAACATACACATCAAATCACATACAAAATGAAATAATTGACACACTGGCAAGCATGGTGCTTCGAGAGATAAAAAAAAATATAAAAATGCTGATGCTGTGGGGTTTTGCCTCAAGAGTGATGGGACCAGGGACAGGTGTAATGTCGAAAACCTGTCAGTTATGATCAGGTTTTTCAGTGCTTCCCTACCCGAGGAGCATCTCATTGGGCTGCTCCACCTTGACCAACTAGATGCAGAGTACATAACCTCTGAGATCCTGAAGTGCCTCTCTGATGCTGGTTACAGTGCTGACAACATTCTTAGCCAGTGTTATGATGGAGCTTCAGTGATGAGTGGGGTGAGAGGAGGTGTTCGAGCTCTGCTCCAACAGAAGCTGGGAAAGTATATACCCTACATTCACTGCTGCAACCACCAACTGCACCTGGTGGTTGTGCATGCCATGCAGAGCGAACAATGTACTAAAAGATTTTTTGATCTGTCTTCTTCCTTGTACAACTTTTTTCAGCACCACTACATCACTAGGAAGTATGATGCTCCTAATCTTAGGAGGCTACTCCAAATCTGCTGGACAAGCCACTGTGAGGTGGCAAATTGCATAACTGAGAATGCAGATCATATCATCACTGTTCTGTCTGAAGTGGCAAAGGATGATGATGCTGCAGTGGATCCGTGCACTGAAGCATCAGGCCTGCTCTGTCAGATTAAGAGGCAGCACTTCTTTGAAATTGGCAAGTTTTTGGTTCAAGTGCTTGGTCTACTGACACCAGCAAATGCCATGCTACAGTCTCAGTCTGTGGATATGTGCAGAGCCTCAAATATGGTTGGTACAGCACTGGATTCTTTGAAGGCCATGAGGGGTCACAGTGATGAGTGGTGAGAGGGAGATCACACTGCAGCTGGGGATGACCTTCCTGCAAAGAGAAGGAGAACAATGAATAGGCACCTCAGTGACAGTGTTGTAATTACAACAGTGGGCCACACAGACACAGATGACAGGGTCCCCCCCTATAAGTCACTTAAAAGACCTCTACTAAACATTCTGGATAGGGTAATTACTGAGATGGAGACGAGATTCTGCCAGAAGAATTTGGAGCTGATGAAGGCCATGTCCAGCCTTGTGCCTTCATCTGACACATTCCTTCACGGAGCTCTGTTGCATCCGTTGGCTGAGCTGGCTGGCACTGATGCAGGATGTCTGAAAAATGAAATCCTGGTGGCAAAGCCCATGTTGCTTAAGGAATGCCCCAATGAACCAGATCTATCTACAGTGTGCAAAACCCTACAGCACTACAAGGCAGCATTTCCCTCGCTGTACAAGTTGTACATTACAGCACTGGTCATTGGGGTTTCTTCAGCTGCATGTGAGAGCTCTATCTCTACACTGTCCCGAGTCTTAACCCCCTTTCGCAGAACTATGCTGCATTGCAGAAAGAGGAACTTGGTTATCTTGGCCCATGAAAAGTCCACTACAAACAAGCTGGACATGGACGCATTTGTGAGAGAGTTTGCCAAGGGAAACAGGAGGCTGCCATTGACCTAGAGACCTAGGAGAATATAACTAAAATTAGTGGCCAGCAAAAACGCAACAGCAAAAATAACTGTCACCTTAAAAGATGTTGAAGTTAACCTTTACACGAGCGAACATTAACTGGTGAATTTCCCAGTGAAGTTTTATGAAAATTGTTATATAGCCTCTGTGTAATTATTTTCATTACTTATTAATTATTCAGTCAGATTAGAAATTGAAAGACGGTGTACTTACCATTTTAATAGCAAGAAGAAACAAACACAACATCTCTGATAGAATCTGCGGCGTCACAGCTGGTCAAAGCCACAGCTAATCAGCACAACAAGGGAAGAGAACAGCCTACAGGCAAGACCGCTAGGACAAACTTTTAAAAAAGGCAATTCGTAATTGTGCAAGTTTTGCTGCATAATAGGCCTTTCTTTTATTGTTTTTGTCTTATAAAAATAAAATAAAAACTTAAAATATAAAAAAGCCTTTACAAAAATGTTCATTTTGGTTCATCACCAGCTATTCTAGCCTAGGCAACATCTGTTCTGTTTGTTGATGTTGACAATTTGCTGGGTATTTTTGTAAGTTGCTTTTGTTGTGGACATGTTTTTGACATGCCTAATGGTCTCATCCAGTAGACCTAAGTAACTGTTAAGTTGTTTGTTTTGTCTAGGCTAATAGCCTTTGTTTGATTTCTTTAATTTTATTGAAAAAAATAAAAATAATAATAAAAAAATAAATACTAAACAAAAACATCCTCCTAAAAAAAAAAAACAAAAAATACAAAAAAAATACAAAAACATCCTCCCGAGGGAGTGCCACCTTATCGTGGTCAGGAGGTTTGAGTGCCTCAGTGACCCTAAGAGCTATACCAACAGAAGCTAGTCCTCATAGGGACACCCAAGTTGGGTAGGTCTCAGGGTAGAGGCCTGACAAAGTGCAATCAGTTTAGGTTGAAGGACATACAACTAACAGCAATCCAAGTTCATGAAATAAATATGGTTAGTCTAACATAGGAGTGGGCAATTAATCGAAAAATAAACGAAACCGACATTTAGGGTCTCTAACCGACGTAATCCTGCCCATGTCGGTTATTTCGGTTACCCCATCCCCCCCAAAAAAAGTCTTACAAGGAATTGAATTCATTGATCTAAAATCAAGGCCTTAATTGGCATTAAAATGTCTTAAATCAATATTTCAAAAGTCTTAAAAGGTGTTTACACATGGTAAGTAGGGTTTTACCTGCACCGCCACCACCAAGAAAAAAAAATTACAACAACTGTACCGGCGCGGTTCGAGTCCAAAAAGCAAAGGAAATTTCCAGCCACGGCAGCGCACTGACATAGATTGTGTAACAAAGTGAAGAGATGCCACTCCGCTCTATTTTCACTGGCTAACAGCAGCACACTGGCTTAGCTTGTATATTCAGAGAAGAGGTATCACTTCGGCTGATTTTTCAATCTATATTATCACATGCATTCTAGTGCTCATTCACTGGTAGTTGAATTGTTAAGTCTTTTTGATAAGTAATTTACATTTTTAAAACAAATAATTATTTAACATGTTGTTAAATTATGAATATGAACAGTGCATAGCACAAAAAAATGGAGGCCGACACGTGGCGCGTTCGTGTTTGCATGCCTTTGCGTTGACTATGAAATGACCCTTATGCTGCACTGTATTGATGACGAATGGGAGAAGGTTAGATGTAATTTATTTATTTCTGAATGTTTATGGAACTTGCCTGTTTTTTTAAAACTGCAATGCAAACTTTTTTTTTTAAAGAGATGTCTGTTATTTCCTACTTTTCACAAGTTGAAAACTAATAATATGAATAATATAGCACTAATAATATAGGGAATTATCGGAATTATCGTCCATTTATCGTGATCGAGGTGAGGGGCTCAATATATCGTGATATTGATTTGAGGCCATAATTACAATAAAACAAGTGCCAAGCATTTGAGACGACACTACTTTACAAGGTACTTGCTCAGTGTACCCGCATCCTAGTGAGTGACTTTGTCAGTTAGACATGGTAAAAGGTGCTGGAGCACAATGCCCCCTCAACATTTGTGGCTGCCCCCTCATACATGCCTGGCTAGACTCCGGCCCTGCTGCAGCGTTTCTGCTCATTTGGGCACAAGTTCTGTCCAAAAACGGGAAATCTAAATTTTACTGATTGTTATACTGAAACGTGCCAAAATGTGTTGTGTCACACTAATCTGCTGATTTTTGGCAAGAAAGTCTGTTATATTTATGAAACTGATGAATTCTTCCTGAAAATTGTGTTTTTCTGCTTAACTCTGTTCCTGCAGTTTTTTGCTCTTTCTGTCACAATCTCAGCCTCAGCCTCAGTCTCATCTGCAGCCTGTCACTCCATGCTCCACTCTAATCAGTCCAGACTCACCTCACCTGTGTCGCTGTTCACACCTGCACCTCGTCTCCGGCAATCAAGCCAGCTACTTTAAGCTCCAGCTCCACACTCAGTCGTTGTCAGACTGTCGTCGCACTCATGCTGAAAGTTCCAGACTTGTTTCCCGGATTGATCACCCGTTGCCAACTAGTTTCGTCCCAGACTCTGCCTCATACGCCTGACCCTCGGCCTGACTCCAAGGTATCGACTAGCTTCTGTCCTGCATTCACCCGCCTGTCTGAATCCCCGGCTTTCGATCCTGCTGCCATCTCCTGTTGCCGAGCCCTGTCTGATCTACGTTGTGACCCACGTCTGGTATCTGATCCTGCTTCCGTCTCCTGTTGCCGAGCCTGTCTCTTCTACGTTGTGCCATTCGCCTGATGTCTGACTCCCCGCCTGTCCTCGACTACGAGAGCTCGCCTGAACCACATCACCGAGTGTTCCCGAACGCCTCCAATCGTCAGTGTGTGAGTCAAGCCTGCATCACCTTCTCCCATTAAAGGACTGAGTGAGCTTCTGCCTGTGCTTCTCCTGGGTGGCTTAGTCGGTAAGGCGTCCGGCTACGGATCAAGTGGTCACAGGTTCGTCTCCCGCTCAAGACACAGCCTGTTTCCTGTCTCGACTGTGTGGCTCTCTGTTTTGGAAACCTCCCTGTTTGCTGCAGCGGGTTGAAGCCCCGCTCAAGACGCAGCTACACTCCGTTAAAGGACCGTGTGAGTCGTCACCTCTTCGTTTGCTGTCGCGGGTTGAAGCCCCGCTCAAGACGCAGCTACACTCCGTTAAAGGGCCGTGTGAGTCGTCACCTCTTTGTTTGCTGTCGCGGGTTGAAGCCCCACTCAAGACGCAGCTACACCCCTCTAAAAGACTGTGTGCGCTGTCATCTGAGAAGCTCCGGGTTAGCTCAGTTGGGAGAGCGCCCGGCCGTAGATCACCTGGTCGCGGGTTCGTACCCCGCTCAGAATTGTCTGTGGTTGTGCTATTGAATAAAGACTGTTCATTCCTAACTTCACCTACTTGCTTCTGGGTCCTCACTAACACCGTTACACTTTCGGGAGGAAAATCGCTATTTTACGGCATGTTTATACTGAAACATGCTAAAATGTGTTGTTTCACTACAAGCTGCTTATTTTGGCAAGAAAGTCTGTTATATTCATGAAACTGATGAATTCCTCCTGAAAATTGTGTTTTTCTGCTTAACTCTGTTCCTGCAGTGTTTTTTGCTCATTTGGGTGGAAAATCTATAATTTACTTCATGTTGTACTGAAACATGCCAAAATGTGTTGTTCCACTACAAGCTGCTTATTCTTGGCACGAAAGTCTGTTATATTTATGAAACTGATGAATTCTTCCTGAAAATTGTGTTTTTCTGCTTAATTCACTATTTTCAGCGTTTCTGCTCATTTGGGTCAAGTTCTGTCCAAAAACGGGAAATCTACGTTTTACTGCATGTTATACTGAAACGTGCCAAAATGTGTTGTGTCACACTAATCTGCTGATTTTGGCAAGAAAGTCTGTTATATTTATGAAATTGATGAATTTTCACTGCAAGTTGTGTTTTTCTGCTTAAATTGTTTCCCTGCAGCATTTCTGCTCATTTGGGCACAAGTTCTGTCCAAAAACTGGTAAATCTGAATTTCACTGCATGTTATACTGAAACGTGTGAAAATGTGTTGTGTCACACTAATCTGCTGATTTTTGGCAAGAAAGTCTGTCATATTTATGAAATTGATGAATTTTTACTGCAAGTTGTGTTTTTCTGCTTAATTGCCTCCCTGCAGCGTTTCTGCTCATTTGGGCACAAGTGCTGTCCAAAAACGGAAAAACTAAGTTTTACAACATGTCATACTGAATCATGCCAAAATGTGTTGTGTGTCACACTAATCTGCTGATTTTTTTGGCAAGAAAGTCTGTTATATTTATGAAATTGATGAATTCTTACTAAAAGTTGTGTTTTTCTGCTTAATTCACTATTTTCAGCGTTTCTGCTCATTTGGGCACAAGTTCTGTCCAGAAACTGGAAATCTAAATTTTACTGATTGTTATACTGAAACGTGCCAAAATGTGTTGTGTCACACTAATCTGCTGATTTTTGGCAAGAAAGTCTGTTATATTTATGAAATTTGATGAATTTGAACTGCAAGTTTTGTTTTTCTGCTTAAATTGTTTCCCTGCAGCGTTTCTGCTCATTTGGGCACGAGTTCTGTCCAGAAATGGAAAATCTAAGTTTTACAACATGTTATACTGAATCATGCCAAAATGTATTGTGTCACACTTATCTGCTGATTTTTGGCAAGAAAGTCTGTTATATTTATGAAATTTGATGAATTTGAACTGCAAGTTGTGTTTCTCTGCTTAATTGCCTCCCTGCAGCGTTTCTGCTCATTTGGGCACAAGTTCTGTCCAAAAAGGTGAACTCTAAGTTTTACTGCATGTTATACTGAATCATGCCAAAATGTGTTGTGTCACACTAATCTGCTGATTTTTGGCAAGAAAGTCTGTTATATTTATGAAACTGATGAATTCTTACTAAAAGTTGTGTTTTTCTGCTTAATTCACTATTTTCAGCGTTTCTGCTCATTTGGGCACAAGTTCTGTCCAAAAAGTTGAACTCTAAGTTTTACTGCAATGTTTTACTGAAACGTGCCAAAATGTGTTGTGTCACACTAATCTGCTGATTTTTGGCAAGAAAGTCTGTTATATTTATGAAATTGATGAATTTGAACTGCAAGTTTTGTTTTTCTGCTTAAATTGTTTCCCTGTAGCGTTTCTGCTCATTTGGGCACGAGTTCTGTCCAGAAACGGAAAATCTAAGTTTTACTGCATGTTATACTGAATCATGCCAAAATGTGTTGTGTCACACTAATCTGCTGATTTTTGGCAAGAAAGTTTGTTATATTTATGAAATTGATGAATCTGAACTGCAAGTTGTGTTTTTCTGCTTAATTGTCTCCCTGCAGCGTTTCTGCTCATTTGGGCACAAGTTCTGTCCAAAAAGGTGAACTCTAAGTTTTACTGCATGTTATACTGAAACGTGCCAAAATGTATTGTGTCACACTAATCTGCTGATTTTTGGCAAGAAAGTCTGTTATATTTATGAAATTGATGAATTTGAACTGCAAGTTGTGTTTTTCTGCTTAATTGTCTCCCTGCAGCGTTTCTGCTCATTTGGGCACAAGTTCTGTCCAGAAACGGAAAATCTAAGTTTTACTGCATGTTATACTGAAACGTGCCAAAATGTGTTGTGTCACACTAATCTGCTGATTTTTTTGCAAAAAAGTCTGTTATATTTATGTAACTTATGAATTCTTACTAAAAGTTGTGTATTTCTGCTTAATTCACTATTTTCAGCGTTTCTGCTCATTTGGGCACAAGTTCTGTCCAAAAAGGTGAACTCTAAGTTTTACTGCATGTTATACTGAAACGTGCCAAAATGTGTTGTGTCACACTAATCTGCTGATTTTTGGATAGAAAGTCTGTTAATTTCATGAAATTGATGAATTTTTACTGCAAGTTGTGTTTTTCTGCTTAATTGTCCACTTAGCAGCGTTTCTGCTGATTTGGGTGAAGTGGTGTCCAAAAACGGGTAAATCTGAATTTTGCTGCATATTATACTGAAACGTGCCAAAATGTGTTGTGTCACACTAATCTGCTGATGTTTGGAAAGAAAGTCTGTTATATTTATGAAATTGATGAATTTTTACTGCAAGTTGTGTTTTTCTGCTTAATTGTTTCCCTGCAGCGTTTCTGCTCATTTGGGTCAAGTGCTGTCCTTAAACGGGAAACCTAAATTTTACTGCATGTTATACTGAAACCTGCCAACATGTGTTGTTTAACACTAATCTGCTGATTTTTGGCAAGAAAGTCTGTTATATTTATGAAACTGATGAATTCTTCCTGAAAGTTGTGTTTTTCTGCTTAACTCTGTTCCTGCAGTGTTTTTTGCTCATTTGGGAGGAAAATCTATAATTTACTGCATGTTATACTGAAACATGCCAAAATGTGTTGTTTCACACTACTCTGCTTATTTTTTATTTTATTTTTTTTAAGCTTCTTTTTATTGAGGTTCTGGTATTCAACATTGCAATTCAGTTCACAAAGCTAGAACCCCGTTTTTCTTTTTTAACAAACAATCTTTACAGAACCAGAACAAATGGCAGCAGGACACCTTTAAACCAGACATAATACAAAATAAGGAATAAAATAAAATAAAATAAAAAATAATAAAAAAATAATAATAATGATAATAATAAAGACGACAAGGACAAAAAAGCAACAAGACCTGGTCAAGACAGAACACAGATATCACCAGTTGGTATGGGATGTCCAGCATTCTCCTGGTTGCCATTATGTTCATCATGCTAACCATATAGAGAAAAAGTCCGTCCATCAGGGTCCACTTTCTCCAAGACTGGTTGCCAGATTTTGACAAATCCCTGAACATTGTCATGGAGAGTGTCGGTCAGTTTTTCCAAGGGAAGAACTCTCAGTATTTCCTTATACCAGTCATCCAGTGTAAGGATGTCCTTAGAGATCCAGAAGTTAAGAATGGTCTTTCTTGCTAAGTACAGATGGATTCCAACCAGTTTAGCATTTTGAGTGTTCCTTACATTGGCTGGTTTAGCTGCTAGGACGCATTGCAAGGCTGACAGGTCCAAGTTATATCCAATCAAAGTAATCACCTCCTCTTTCACCTCTGCCCAGAACTTTTGTATCTTTGAACATTTCCAAAACATATGTTCCTGCTTCTGTATCACATTTATGACAGTTAGAAGAGCCCAGGCCCAACCTTCCTCTCAATAGTGGTGTAAAATGAAATTCATGTAGTGTTTTAAATTGTCTCTCTCTATCATTGTTACAACTGAGGATTTTAAGTGTATTTTCTATAATTGCTGTCCAGATATCCTCATCTGTCTGGCATCCCAAATCACTCTGCCATTGCCTACGAATATGATCAGTAGAACAGTTAGAGTTTAGGCCTAGGGTCTCATAAACTCGGGAGATGAATCTCTTTGGCATAGGTTGTTTAAGTATGTTCTCCATAAACAACACATTATGGGCCTGAATGTTTTTTGTTAAATAATGTCTTACTTGCAGATATCGATAAAAATGAGACTGATGTAAAGAATATTTATTTTTCAGGCCTTCAAATGACTCCATTGTTCCACCTTCATAAAGTTTAACAAGCTGATCGAGACCCTTTTCCTGCCAGAGCTTAAATATTGAGTCCTGACATGAAGGGGTGAAATCTGGGCTCTTTCATATAGCCAAGAGTGAGAAATGATCTTTAAGTCTAAAGAAAACCATAATCTTATACCAGGTGTTTAATGTGTTCCTTACAATAAAGTTATTTTGTACCTCCAGCCTTGCCTTCTTATATTTTATAAAAGGACAGTTCTTCAGTTCTAGTAAGCCACAATTTCTAGACTCTATTTCAATCCAAGTGTTTGTAATGTCTGGATTCACCCATTCATATATGTATACCTAATTTGTGCCGCCCAGTGGTATAACCGCAAACAAGGGACCCCCAGTCCACCCTGTTCTTTGCTTCTCTGTAGTTTACCTATTTTTACTCTAACCTATTTTCCTTGCCAAATAAACTGGGTAAAAATGCCGTCCAAATCTGCAAAAAAAACTGTTGGGAATTGAGTTCGGCAACATCTGCAAGGGGTACAAGACTCTGGGTAATATATTGATTTTAAGAACGCTTATTCTACCCAGCCAGGATACAGGTAGGGTTCCCCATCTGTGTAGGTCATCTTTAATATGTGTTATGATTGGCTTAATATTAAGCTTGACCAGTTTTTTCAGAGACGGACAAACTCTTATTCCCAGATATGTTATCTCCTTGTGGGACCACTGAAGGGGAAGCCACTGGGCGGGGCGCAGCCTGTCATGGCACCAATAGGCATGGCTTCTAGTTAAGGCTTTAAGTTAACTTTAAAGCCTGAAATATGTCCAAACTGATGTAAGCATTCAAGTAAACACGGTATGGTGGTATCTATGTCAACTAAATATAGCAGGACGTCGTCCGCATACAGAGAAATTTTGTGTATTGTGCCTTTAACATCAAAGCCTTTGATCAATCAAGTTGATCTAATTAGCTCTGCTAGAGGCTCAATGGCGAGCGCAAATAGAAGGGGACTCAATGGGCACCCTTGAGGGGTACCACGCTCTAATGCGAATGGTTCAGAGCAGTAAGAGTTGGTTATTACTGATGCTTTAGGGGAACAATATAACAACTTTACCCAATCAATAAATCCTGTACCTATTTCAAATTTCCCCATTGTATAAAACAAGAATGGCCATTCAACCCTGTCAAATGCCTTTAATGAGTCCAAAGATACTACTAGGCCCTGAATTTCGTTGTCTCTGGCCAGTTGTATTATATTCAGAAGCCTCCTGATGTTTGAGGAATTCCTTCCTTTAATAAAACCTGTTTGATCAGGCTTCACCAAAGTTGGTATTAGTGGTTCAAGCCTCAAAGTTAAGATCTTGGCTAAAATCTTTGCATCTACATTAATAAGTGACACAGGCCTATAAGACGCTGGGTCCTCAGGATCCTTGTTTTTTTTCAAGATCAGACTAATACTGGCTAATGACATGGTTTCAGGTAGATGACGGGCTGTATCAAAGCTATAGTTGTATGTTCTGGCCAGATGCTGAGCGAGCTTGTCCTTAAAAGCCTTGAACCATTCCACCGGCATCCCATCGGGGCCTGGGGATTTGCCACTGTGCATCAGGGCAATTGCCTCTACAATTTCCTTCTCATGAATAGGCTTGTCCAGTAATTTCTGCTGCTCTACAGTCAGTGTTGGTAATTTAATTTTTGCAAATAATTTCTCAAGAGCTTCTTTAGTGTTATTGTTGTTAGACTTGTATAATGACTTGTAAAATGAGACAAACACAGAATTTATGTTTTTCCTATCAAAGTGTTTCTTCCCTCCCAGGTCCCTAATCCCTGCTATTGTGTTGTAATTTTGTTTTTGATTGAGTAAGCGTGCCAGATATTTACTAGGTTTGTTTCAATATTCGTGAAGTCGCGGTCTTTGATAAAATAATGATTTGGAGGCCTTCTCATTCATGATTGTATTTAGTGCTGCTTTAATAGTTTGTATCCTGATAAGATTTGTCCTGGTTGGGTTAGATTTGTGAGCTGTTTCTGCTATTTTCAAGTCTGCTTCCAGTTTCCTTTGCTTTGACAGCAATGATTTATTTCGGTGTGACATATATGAAATGGTGAATCCTCTGATATAGGCCTTTGCAGATTCCCAAAGAAATTCAGGATTTGTTTCATTGTTATCGTTTATGTCAAAAAACATTTTTATCTCTGTCTCCATCGGTCTCTTAAATTCTTTGTGATGGAAAATGCCACCTTTGCCTGCCGAAGATGGTTTCACTAACAGTCAGCTCTAAATAGACTGGAGCATGATCACTGATATGGATGGACCCTATATTACAAGCAGTCACCTGTCCTATGATTTGTGGTGGTATGAAGAAATAATCAATACGGGAGTATGAATTGTGTGGGTTAGAGTAAAATGTGAAATCTCTTACTGACGAATTTACAGTTCTCCATATATCTATCAAATTAATATCATCGAGCATTTTAGCCAGAGGAGCGCCTGTGCTTGTTTGTCGAAAGATATTCGTTACAGATCTGTCTAATTTATTGTCTAGGCAGCAATTAAAATCACTACCTAACACAGTGAGAGGACAGTGATATTCCTCCAGAACCAATGCTATATGAGTCCAAAATGAAGGTGGCAGTGGATTAGGGGCGTATATATTCATCAAAGTAATATGTGTCCCGTATATTGTACCATGAACAAGGGCGTATCTGCCCTCTGGATCTGTTGTACAGACGTTGAGAACAAATGGTATGGCTTTATGAATTAGAATAGCAACTCCTCTGCTATTGGAGGTAAATGATGAAAAATAGGCCTGACCTACCCAGTCCCGTTTGAGTTTCATGTGTTCTTTCTCTACTAAATGTGTTTCTTGCAAAAAGGCTATTTGTACTTTGTCCTTTATTTAGAAAACCTAATATTTTCTCACGTTTTATCGGATGATGAATGCCGTTTACATTAAATGTACAGAGTTTAATACTATTAAGCCCCGACATTTACCACATTTCACTGGTATCACAGAAAGATACTGTCCTTGTAGTGGGCAATTGGGCACCTGTGTCATATGACCCTCCTCTATCTGATTTATACAAAGATTTCCTTCTGGTGATGGGAAACAGAAATAAACATGCAAGTACATCTGACAACAACAACAAAAAAACTTAAATACACAAACAACTGCTGCCACAGAGACCACTCTATTGGGCACATGTGAGACACTCTGCTTATTTTTGGTAAGAAAGTCTGTTATATTTATTAGTTTATTGATTTATTTGACAGGGACCATGTACAAATACATTAATCTTTCAATAGAAAAGATGCTTTGTACCAGATTTAGCAAATGCTAATTTCCATCTGCAGTCCCTGGGCAGGTTCACAACAATCACAATGCAATTACATAGCTGTTTATGTTAAAAACTATTACAAAACACAATACATTAGCTCATTTAAAATTAATATACATCAGTGTCAAATCCTATGTACAAAATCAACCGGACTGATGCTGACACAGTTGGTTATCAAGAATATATTTCTTTAGATTTCTAGAAAAAATGTTTAAATCTACAGAACATTTCAGACTGTCTGGGAGCTGATTCCATTGTTTAATGGTTTTGAATGAAAAAGTTGTTTGAGCAAAGGCAGAGGATCTTTTTGGGACAGCACAGTTTCTGTGAACTGTCGAACGAGATGTTTGGGTTGTTTGCTCAGAGTAAAGTTGAACAAATTTTTTTAATGGAGGTGGAGCAATGTTATTGACAATTTTAAAGATATTTCTTAAGTTTGTAAATAAAATTAAATTGTCCAAACTTAATATTTTATACCTACTGAAAATATTGCAATGATGATAACGAAGAGGTTTTTTGTCCAGTACCTTTAGTGCCCGATTATAGACGGATCTGAGTGGTTTGAGTGTGGTCTCATTGGCCTGAGACCAACAAGACAGGCAATAAGTGATGTGAGAAATGACCATTGCGTTAAAGTACATAAAAGATGCCCCCGTAGTCAGACTATTCCTAATATATCTAAAAGAAGAGATATTGTATTTAATTGAATTGCATAGTTTTTTGATATGCTTCTTAAAACTTAAAGTTTGGTCCAAATGGACGCCTAAATACTTCAAATCTGTTGCAATGCTTATTTTTTCTCCATTGACAAAAATGTCAGGCATTTTCTTGGGTTTGTATGATTTTGTGAAAAACATTCCGTCTTTTTAACATTTAGGGTCAGGCAAGAGGATTTGAGCCAATTTTGTATATCATTCATTGCAGAAGATAATTTGGATGCCACTTGCTCCATCTCCATTCCATGTACATAAATGACTGCGTCATCTGCGTACATGATGATGTTAATATCTTTGCACACCGTGGGAAGATCATTAATGTAGATACTAAACAACAGAGGTCCCAGAGTTGACCCCTGTGGGACCCCAGTTGTGCAGGATTTCAAAGAGGACAGAGCATTATTTGTTCTGACACGCTGCATACGATTTGAAAGGTATTACTGCAGCCATTGCAGTGTGTCATCAGACAGATTATATTGAGAGAGCTTAGATAGGAGGACACGGTGGTTAACTGTGTCAAAGGCCTTTCGCAAGTCCAGAAACACAGCACCCACCGTGCCCCCTCGGTCCAGGCTGAGTTTGATGTTTTCGACCAGGTAGCAGCAAGCTGCATCGGTGGAATGATTGCGTCGAAAACCAAACTGGGTAGGATGTTAAAAATTATTGCTGTGGAAATGTTCCATTAGCTACTCTGCAATAGCTTTCTCAATAATCTTGGATACTACAGGTTGATAGGCCTGTAGTTACTCATCTAATTTTTAGCTCCAGATTTGTGAATCGGAGTTACAACTGCCGTTTTAAAGACATCGGGGAACAAGATGTCTTTAAAACATCGTGTTCCCCGAATATTTAGGAGGAAGAGGCTTAAAACAAAACTTTAGATTTATTAATAATCTGTGTTATAGCTGGTGTTAAAATATCCCTATTAGTTTTTATAAGAGAGCTATCAAGTCCCAGTAGTCTTTAGCCTTTGAGTTGGATAATGACTGTATTAATTTATCTGTTTTAGAATTGTCAATAAATTTGAAGCATAAAGCCTCACTGTCAGAAATAGAGGATTGAGGTTGAACACAAAAATGCAGAAATCCAGAGCTTTGCTGGGTAATTTCTTTTACTGAATCTGTAAAGTGAAACTGATGAATTCTTACTGAATGTTTTGTTTTTCTGCTTAACTTTGTTCCTGCAGTGTTTTTCGCTCATTTGGGAGGAAAATCTTTATTTTATAGCATGTCATACCTGACACAATGTCTTGTTTCACACAAATATGATCATTTTTGGCAAAAAAGTCTTTTTTTTGTTTGAACCTGATGTATTTGTTTTACCCTAAATTGCACCAAGCATATAAAATCTAGTTAAAGGATGGGATAAGTCTGCAAATGAGCAAAAACACTGAACAGTTAGGCAGAAATACAAATACATCAGTTTCATAAATGTAACAGAATTTCTTGCCAAAAATAAGCAGATTAGTGTGAAACAACACATTTTAGCATGTTTCAGTAAAACATGCAGTAAAATAGAGACTTTCCTCCCAAATGAGCAAAAAACACTGCAGGAACAGAGTTAAGCAGAAAAACACAACTTTCAGTAAGAATTCATTAGTTGCATAAATATAACAGACTTTCTTGCCAAAAATAAGCAGAGTAGTGTCAAACAATACATTTTGGCATGGTAGAACATGCAGTAAAACGTAGATTTTCCTTTCCAGGACAGCACTTGTCCCCAAATGAGCGGGAAACACTGCAGGAACAGAGTTAAGCAGAAAAAACACAACTTTCAGTAAGAATTCATCAGTTTCATAAATATTAAGTTTAACTTAGATTTGATAGAATAATGTTATGTATTCAAATAAGTGATGTCTTGGCTTGATAGTGCTTAACTTTCTTCTTGCACCTTTTAAGGCTCTTTTTGAGACATATGCCATCTTTTAAATAGATAATATATGCTTGCTGCATTTTAGACTAAACCATGTCAAAATGTTTCATTTTCAGAGATATCTGCTTATTTTTGATAGAATAATGTTCAGATTCAGATTAATGTAAAGATTCATAAAACATCTTTAGTCCTGAATTGTGTTTCTGTGCTTAATTCTCTCCTTTTTTCATCAAGGTCTCATTATTGAAAGTTTTCAATATACAAAATAAAAAATAATTGCAAAGTGTATAGAAGAAATCTAAATACAAACTGTCAAAATTAAAAACAAAAACAACAACAGACTAAAGAAAAAGTCCCACCCATTAACCCACTGGACAGATAATATATCATATTAATCAGTCATCTCACATTACCACTAGCCAGCACAGAAAGAAGTGTAAAACATGTTGGGATTATACTTTCCACTCCTAACTTCTCGACAAACATCAAGAAAGGGTTCCAGGTTTCATAAAATCTGAAAACAGAGCCACTAAGAGAATATCTCATCTTCTCAAACTTGACGTATTGCATGTTCTCTTTAATCCAGTGAGAATATTTAGGAGGAAGAGGCTTTTTCCTTAAGTTAAATTAAATTTGCTGAATAATGAAGATTAAGAAGGTTATGTACCCTACCTATCACCTGCTTCAAGTCTGTTCTTGGCTTAAAATTTGAGTCTAACAAGGGTGTTGAAGAGTATAGGGGAAAACCATCTAAGTGTGAGGCAGCAAAGGTCCGAAGCTGAAACACTTCTTGAAGTGTTTAAGACTCATTTGGAGACATATGCCACCCTTTAAATAGATTTCATAAGCTTGATGCATTTCAGAGTAAAACATGTCAAAATGTTGCTGCTTGAGAGATATCTGTTTACTGATGAAAATATTATTTGATGTATTCATAAAAACTGATATCTTTTTCCTGACACTAGTGTTTCTGTGCTTAATTCTCTCCTTGACGTGTGTTTTACGGTCATTTGGAGACACCTACTGTCTGAAAAGTGATTTCATATGCTTGGTGCATTTCAGGGTAAGGGTTACCCTACCCCAGTGGTTCCGAAACTGGGGTACGTGTACCCCCAGGGGTACGCAACGTGATGTAGGGGGTACGTGAAAAACTGTCAGGTCTAAACAGCTGTTTCAGTAGTTCAAGTTCAAACTGATAATTGTTTGTATTGTGAGCTTTGATAAAAGCCTGAAGTGTTGGAAGAGAGGGTGAGGCATCTTGGAGAAGGCAATCTGTCCTAAATTATCTAAGATTCTTAAAATAACATACAGTAAGTTCAGTCAGACAGCCTTTTCATTAAAGCTTCAAGTTCATTATTGAAACTGTTTCAGAAATGTACATTTCTTTTTCAAAAGTGGACTGGTGTTGCCCACTGACATTGCTGGTAACTAAATCTGTTCAGTGAGAAATAATTAACTTTGATAGGTTTTATTTGTATGTTATGCATGTCAAATGTGGGAGGTCGGAGTACAGCAGGCTAAAACATTTATTTTTCTCTGTGTTATAAGTGCATGAAAGTTGGGGGTACATGGCTGGAGGTCAAGTGTCTGAAGGGGTACAGGCTGTGAAAAGTTTGGAAACCACTGCCCTACCCTAACCCTCAGGGACATGCAAAGATTTTGAGAGGGGCAGGTGCTCAAAGTAAAAAAGGGAGCACATGGAGCACAAAGTTGAAACGCCATATAGAAACTCCATACTTTACAATATAACAGGCTGAATTGTAGCAACCCATATTCATAACCAACGTAACAGAACCACATTGTACCATATCATTGTCCAAAGCCTCATATATTTGTTAGACGCCAGTGTAAAGCAAAAGTAGTGTATGTTTTACCTGATGGCCTGGGGTACACTGAGCAGCTTCTGTTGAGGGGTTGGTGAGGAGGGTGCTTGTGCTGATATTGTTGAAGGTGGGCTGTATTAATCTGAGTGTGGAAGCTAAAAAGGGCATGTGAGAAATAGCAGTCGATTAGGCAAGTGTTACTTGATCATGACAAGATGCAAAGATAAACAGCACTTAAAATGGCTTCCTGTGACTGACCAGCCCTACTGTTGTTAGGGACCTTGCATTTCCATTTAAATGAAATTGGAGGACAAAAATAAATCAGTTATGACACCTTTATTTTAATTTCATAGCTTGAGTTTTTTTATTTCTGACCTCATTAAGCTCCTTTTCTCTTTGTTTAAGTAATCTCCCCTTATGAGGCATCGCTGCGTGATAGTTAAGCTACATAAGCTAAGATGACATTTAGACTCCATTTCTGGCCAAAAACAGCAAAAAAATTGCCAAAAATGCCCGTATGACCATCTATCTTTTCATTTTTTCAAACTCACAGGTTGACTTTTATTCACCACCAGTTTTTTCTTAATCCTTTAAGTGTCTTTTTAAAGATTATATTGAGTACCAAGCTGAAACTATGTCCAGAAACCTTAATTTTAACCCTTTACTGTACCTAACCCAAAACTGAAAAATAGATATGATATGCAAATATAGGCATAACTTTGGGAGTTAACAACATAAAGACAAATGAACAACATCTGTCATACAATTCTGACCCCGGGAATTAATTTGAATAGTTAATTCTTACATTTGATGACATTTATACTGTATAACAGGAAAAAAACAGCAAAAAAAAAATAAAAATAAAATAAAAAAAAACAGCAAAAATGTATGTATGGCCTGTTTATCTCTTTATATGATTTTATTAGGTACCAAGCTGAAATTATATCCCAAATGTTTTATTTCCAACTTTTTGCATCAATGCTGACAACTTCCACTGACAAAAATTCATACAATTCTGACCCACTGTATTATATTAATACGTGATGATGGCTGGCCCCCACTGCTCTCTCTTTTGGAACAATTTCAGGAGAGACAGATAGCTCTTCACCCTTAGCAAAAAAGGAAATACTTGAAGTTTATTTTATTAAGTATGCTTGAGTTTAAGTATAGCAAGATGGACCATGTACTTAGTGCTCCAGAAAGTATAGGAATGTAATACTTCTAATAGTTTTTGATGAAATTGGAACTTTTTAGTCTACAAAAGTACACTTCTAAATACACTTCCCAGTATACCCATCTAAATGCTACAAAAATACTAGTCATGTACGTCTAGTCCACATTTTAGTTTACTGAAGTATACTATAGGTATACTTTGTTGAGCTAAAAATTTATATTTTTTGAGTCTAGGTTGAAGCTAGTTTACTTGTTGCATACTTGTAAGTTCTACATTCTTGTAATTCCCCTTCATGCACAGATTAAACAAAAAACTTCATCACAGTAAAAGCTCTGACAGACTAAAGAAGAGAAACAACAGTGCTTTATGCTTGAAAGATGGTACATTTGGTTGAATTAACTTGGTTACTCTTTATCAATCGCGTTCACATCAGAGTTCTGCTTTTAATCCATGTGCCAAACTCTGTTGTGTATTAGTTGAGGTACTTACTAAATCAGACAGGCCTGTATGCAAATGTTCACAGATCAGTGAGCAAAGTAATTTCATATATGAGGTTAAAAAAACTGTCCATGCTGTCTGGCCTGAAATGATTAAAACAAAATGTGTTCTTGTTTTAACAGATGTACATCACTCTATTGCCAGACCTTCATGAAGGAACAGGAATTTGATCAATACAGTCAAATTAAATGTTTCTCTGTTTATGTTTTTAAGGTACTGAAAGATAATGCAAGATTTTGAACATGTAAGTTTACAACAAGGGTAAACATCTCAATTGTTATTCTGCTAAATTAAATGTAAGAACAATGACTTGACCTTAATCTGTGCCTGGATCAGATATACTCAGTCTAAGTACTTTGTGGTAGAAAAAATGAAAATCATTCTAAAGTACAGGGTTTAGTATTTAACTGTTAGTGTAAGTTTCAGTGTTAATGTACTTAGTCTTAGACTTTTCTTTATTCCTTTCAGTATAAGTCAAGTTTACTTCACCATACTATTCTGAAGTAAATAAAATATAGTATATAAAAAGTAAACTTAAAGAATACTCTTTCCGTGTTAGTATAGAATAAATATACTAGTACACTTGAATGAGCTACTTTTTGCTAAAAATCAACAACTAGTCTGTCCAACTTTTCTTCCACTCACACTGCCCGCCATTCAAGACCTTAAGACCCCAGTTAACCTTTACTCAACGCAGTGATTATTGATGAAAACAAAAACCCTAAAACACCCACATGAAGTACAAGCAAATCAGAATGGGATATTATTATCATATAACCATGAAAGAGGATGTATTACTGTACTAATTGTAATGATATAGTTAGGGACTAGACGTAGGCTTAATCCAGTTAAAGTCTTGTAGTTGGTGACCCCCCAGTCTTTGTGAAATCTCAGTCTGAGACAAAAATCTCTGAGAATTATCTTTAGATACAAGAGCAGGTCAGATCATGTTATTAAGAAAGTATTTTTTTTTTTTTTTTTTGTGCCAGAAAGGCATAAATAATGCAACTTCCTGTGAGACCGCTGTCAGTAATTCTTAATTGATAGAGCAGTTGTGTGGTTTCATGCTCTGGCTGAATCATCAGGTCTTCTCTTTGAGGATTATGATGTTAAAAATCAAAACTCTCCCAATTTTCTGAGGTTTTCAAATTTTTTTCTCAATAAAAAATAGTTAGACTCCAAACTCATGTGTCTTGTTTTGAATCCTGGTGATAACAAGTATTGTGGAAATGTTTACGAGACCCCTCACTCTATGAACCAAAATTTAAAAAGAGATGATTCCAACAATCAGTTTTCCAAAACATTGAGAGGACTGGTGTGGACAGCAGCAGGTCAGTCTAGTCCCTGTTGTTGAAACTTGAGCAGAATGTGTCTTCATGTCTCTGAAATAATCATTTAACACACCCCCATACCATCACAGATGCTGTCCTTTGCCCTTTTCCTCTTGAGCTCGGAGGACACCACGTCCATGATGTCCAAAAACAGTCTGAAATGTGGACTTAGACCACAGCAGACCTTCCCACTTTGCCTCAGTCCATCTCAGATAAGCTCGGCCCAGAAAAGCCGACGGTGTTTCTGGGTGTTGCTGATATTTGTCTTTGCATGGTAGAGTTTGACCTTGACCTTGTACAAAACCCAAAACCAGTGAAGTTGGCACATTGTGTAAATCGTAAATAAAAACAGAATACAATGATTTGCAAATCCCTTTCAACTGATATTCAATTGAATACACAGCAAAGACAAGATATTTAATGTTCGAATTGGTAAACTTTATTTTCTTTTGCAAATAATCATCAACTTAGAATTTAATGGCAGCAACATGTTGCAAAAAAAGTTGTCACAGGGGCATTTTTACCACTGTGTTACATCGCCTTTCCTTTTAACAACACCCAGTAAATGTTTGGGAACTGAGGAGACCAATTTCTGAAGCTTTTTCGGGTGGAATTCTTTCCCATTCTTGCTTGATGTACAGCTGAAGTCGTTCAACAGTCCGGGGTCATCGTTGTTGTATTTTACGCTTCATAACGCGCCACACATTTTCAATGGGGGACAGGTCTGGACTACAGGCAGGCCAGTCTAGTACCCGCATTCTTTTACTACAAAGCCAAGCTGTTGTAACACGTGCAGAATGTGGCTTGGCATTGTCTTGCTGAAATAAGCAGGGGCGTCCAAGAAAAAGACGTTGCTTGGATGGCAACTAGGGCTGCACGATATTGGAAAAAACTGACATTACGATTTTTGGGGGCTTTGCGATATATTGCCATATTAAAAATAGAAGAATTTTTACCAGATGACTTGAATAGCTCTGTTTGGGAAGAATTTGGTTGACTCACAATGACACCATTGTTTTCATATAATACCATTTAATCCAGGCTAAGAGGGTATATCAGTGAATGATGAAGATTGCTGTACATAAAAGGGATCCAGGAGGCTATGTCTCTGTACAAAATAGAATAGGTTTCAATTTCAGTTGCTTTTTTTTCATTTCCCCAATAAATGTTGATGATATACAGGAGCTTGTGAATCAAAACACAAGTTTGTGTGTTTGCGATAGTCACATTGCATGTGCAATGTGACTATTGTGCATGCGCACATCACAATGGCGATGTTCAAACAGTATATTGTGCAGGCCTAATGGCAACATATGTTGCTCCAAAACCTGTATGTACCTTTCAGCATTAATGGTACCTTCACAGATGTGTAAGTTACCCATGCCTTGGGCACAATTTTTTTTTATTTAACCTTTATTTAAGCAGATAAATCCCATTGAGATCAGGATCTCATTTACAAGGGCGACCTGACCAAGAGGTCAGCTATACACCCCCATACCATCACAGATGCTGGCTTTTGAACTTTGTACCTATAACAGTCCGGATGGTTCTTTTCCTCTTTGGTCCGGAGGACACGACGACCACAGTTTCCAAAAACAATTTGAAATGTGGACTCGTCAGACCACAGAACACTGTTCCACTTCGCATCAGTCCATCTTAGATGAGCTCGGGCCCAGCGAAGCCGGTGGCGTTTCTGGGTGTTGTTGATAAATGGCTTTGGCTTTGCATAGTAGAGTTTTAACTTGCACTTACAGATGTAGACAAACTGTAGTTACTGACAGTGGTTTTCTGAAGTGTTCCTGGGCCCATGTGGTGGTATCCTTTACACAGTGATGCCGGTTTTTGATGTAGTACCGCCTGAAGGGCAGTCAATGTTGGTTTTCGGCCTTGTCGTGCAGTAATTTCTCCAGATTCTCCGAACCTTCTGATGATATTACGGATCGTAGATGATGAAATCCCTAAATTCCTTGCAATAGCTGGTTGAGAAATTTTTTTTTTCTTAAACTGTTGGACAATTTGCTCACACATTTGTTCACAAAGTGGTGACCCTCGCCCCATCCTTGTTTGTGAATGACTGAGCATTTCAGGGAAGCTGCTTTTATACCCAATCATGGCACCCACCTGTTCCCAATTAGCCTGTTCACCTGTGGAATGTTCCAAATAAGTGTTTGATGAGCATTCCTCAACTTTCTCAGTCTTTTTTGCCACTTGTGCCAGCTTTTTTGAAAGATGTTGCAGGCATCAAATTTCAAATGAGCTAATATTTGCCAAAAATAACAAAGTTTACCAGTTTGAACGTTAAGTATCTTGTCTTTGCTGTGTATTCAATTGAATATAGGTTGAAAGGGATTTGCAAATCATTGTATTCTGTTTTTATTTACAATTTACACAGCGTGCCAACTTGACTGGTTTTGGTTGGTTTTGTAGGTGTAGAGATGAACTGTTAACTAATGAAGCTGCTTTATAAGGCAGAAGGTCACAGGCATTCAATGAGGTTCCAGCATCTCCAGATCATCAGAATCTTTTGATGGTATCATGGACTGTAAACCAGATAAGTTTCATCAAATATAAAAATATATTTAAGAAAAAGCTTTAGGCATTAAAATGCAACCAATAAATATGAAAAAAACAACAATTTAACCACCAGCAACAACTTCTTAGCACAGTAATAATTAAAAACACAGGCACTGTACAAAGGATAGTGAGTGATGAAATTCATAAACTATTTGCAGTTAAATGTTGACAAATGTTCTTACTGTTCAAATGTTCTTATATTTGATAATTTGTTGATCACTCATTTGTTCACACAGTGAACCACAGCCTTTTTGGCACGCTCCTTTAATACTCAATCATGACACTCACTTGTTTCCAGTTCACCTGTGCGATGATCCAAACAGGTGTTTTTCCTCAACTTTGATTTAATTAATTTTAATAAATCTGCAGAATGTTTCTTCTGGATATTTCTGCACAGTGACCCTCGCTGTCACAGCTCTATTTGGCAGTCAGGTCCACTTCAGATTTTTTTATTCTCGATAACTTGTATCAGTTTCAGATTTTTGGGGACTGCCTTTGAAAAGAAGTGACTTTTCAGGCGAGTGAGCTCTGCCTCCATCTTAGAGGAGCTGTTTCTGCTCCATAAGGGGGTTCAGGAGTCTCCTGTGAAACAGTGGTGCAATGTTGTATCAAAAACACTCTTATATAGAGTCAAATTTATATTTCATCAATACACAACTCATAGTTTCAAAGTTACAAAAATAATAATGTCAAATAATTACTGAAATTGCTGCCCAGTATGCTGAAATTGTTCCAAAAGAGAGCAGTGGAAGCCAGCCATCATCACGTATTAATATAATACAGTGGGTCAGAATTGTATAAATTTTTGTCAATGGAAGTTGTCAGCATTGATGCAAAAAGCTGGAGATAAAACATTTGGGATATAATTTCAGCTTGGTACCTAATAAAATCATATAAAGAGATAAATATATTGATGTATATATATATATATATATATTTTATTTTTTTGCTGTTTTTTTCCTGTTATACAGTATAAATGTTATCAAATGTAAGAAATAACCATTCAAATTAATTCCCAGGGTCAGAATTGTATGGCAGATGTTGTTCATTTGTCTTTGTATGTTGTTTACTCCCAAAGTTATGCCTATATTTGCACATCATATCTATCTTTCGGTTTTGGGCTAGGTACAGTAAAGGGTTAAAATTAAGGCTTTTGGACATAGTTTCAGCTTGGTACTCAATATAATCTTTAAAAAGACACTTAAAGGATTAAGAAAAAACTGGTGGTGAATAAAAGTCAACCTGTGAGTTTGAAAAAATGAAAAGATAGATGGTCCTACAGGCATTTTTGGCAATTTTTTTGCTGTTTTTGGCCAGAAATGGAGTCTAAATGTAATCAAATCTCAAAAATAACTATTCCAATGATTTCCTTGGCTCAAAATTATATGAGAAAATGTATTGGTTTGTCTCTATATGTTGTTTACATCAAAAGTTAGGCCTATTTCTACATCATATTTCTATTTTTCGTTTTTTTGGGTCGGATACAATGAAGCACAAAAAAAAGCCTTTGGCCCCCTATTTCAGCTTGGTAACCACCAGATTCTGAAAATAGACACTCCAAGGAGTAAAAAAAATCAGGTGGCGAAAAAAAATCCGGGGGGTGCGCGTGGACCCCCCTTTCCATCTGGACTATAATCTTCGCTTCAGAGTTACCGTTGCTTTCCGTTACTGTTTCAACCGTAGAAAGGAACGGACTATTTTTTCAAGCGGATGCAATGAAAACTTTTGTAAATCAATAAAATCATATTTAGATAAGCATTTGATGTCAAACTTTTGATTTCTTTAGTGAGTAGCCGTGTAATAAGCGGCTTCGCGTCGAGGTCCTGCATCACCCTGTCGGGGTTTATTTCTCTATAGTGACCGGCTCGCTCTACATTATCCCTTACTTAATTTAACGTTAAATTATTTTTGAACCATGCAAGCAGGTTTTCTCACACACACTTACAAAAAAAAAATCATTTTAGCAAAAGGGCACTCTGGGCATTAAGGGGCAAAAGGTCAGGTGCTCCAGCTCTCTCCGCCCCACCTCTGCACTTGCCTGCCTCTTTATTTTGATTTCATAGCTTTATTTTTTATTTCTGACCTCAGTAAGACCAAATAACCGTTTTGAACATGAAGGAAAACATTAATATTAAGCTCCTTTTACCATTTGTTTTAGCCCTCTCTCCTTATGAAGCATCGCTGCAGAATGAAACATGATTGTTAAACTACACACGCACACACACCAGAGTCTGGTGTGCATGACTCTGCACATACACGACATGAGACAGAGGATGCTTATTGCTCACCTTCACTTCAGTCATCTTGTAGAATAATCCGTGCACAAACTAAACGCTGCCGCTGCTAAACCTACTGACCGGAGCAGTTGATTCTCTTGTCTGTCGGCAGCATCGGCAACTTCAATCAGCGCGGCGCTTAGCTGAGGTCAGGGCACGTCAGGTCAGGGCAGGTCATGGATCATGTGACCGAACAAGCTAAATCTTAATTATTTTTAATTTGTTCAATGATATATTAATTTTGGGCCATGCAGACAAGTTTTCTAACACACACTTACCAAAAAAAATCATTTTGACAAATGGCACTTTGGGCATCAAGGGGCAAAGGGTCAGGTGCTCCAGCTCTCTCCGCCCCACCCCTGCACGTGCCTGCCTCTTTATTTTAATTTCATAGCTTTATTTTTGATTTCTACGACGGCGTATTAGGGCCACCTACGACGGCGTATTAGGGCCACTTGAAGAAATAAAAAAAATAAATGAAAACTCGAAAATCTTCGAGAAAAAAATCGAAATTTTTGAGTTTATAAAATCACATATTTATGACTTTAAAAATTCGTACATTTGTGACTTTATAAAGTTGCAAATTTGCGACTGTATAAACTCGAAAATTTAAGATAAACTCATATTTCGGGTCAATTAATCAACATAGTTCCCAACCCCACCCTTCATTTTAATCAGTGGGACAAAGACTGTGAGCTCAAACCTCACTTTCCTCCTTTGAGCCAGAAAGCTTCACTTTGTCTCAATAAGCTGCCGGTGATGGCTAGCTCGCCAGTCTAGGGACCGATGGAAAATTACCGTATTGGAGTAATAGTGTGAATGGCACTTCAGTAACTTAACCATAAGGACATATATCATCTTCATAATCACAGCACACATAAATGACCATAGGTTGTTTATAGTACATGTCATAGTTTCTTAAGATTTAGGTTATTTAAGAAATAGTTTTAATGCCATTTGTTTTTTTTTTATAATTATTATTGACATACTGTACTGTGTATTTATTAATAGGTAATGACTTTAAAAATTGCAATAGCTTTTCTGTTGTTGACTGTAGTGGCACCAAAGCCAGCCTGATGATCAGACATATCTTCTAGTTTATAATACAGCTCTACGCGAGATAAATATGCTTAAATTCAATCATATAGCTTTTATATAGAAAAGTATATTCATAAATAGGTAATGAATATCAGAACTGTGGTAACTTAAATGTTGTTGACTGTAGGAACACCAAACCCAGCCTGGTGAACAAACATCTCTTTTACTTTACTTTACTATCTATCTATCTATCTATCTATCTATCTATCTATCTATCTATCTATCTATCTATCTATCTATCTATCTATCTATCTATCTATCTATCTAAAGTTGTAGTTGCAGTTTGATCACCAGGCTGAGTTTGGTGCCACTACAGTCAACAACAGTACAGTAATTACAGTTTTTACAGTCATTATTTAAAAAAGTGAT
This sequence comes from Scarus forsteni, assembly GCA_036419115.1. Lineage (NCBI taxonomy): Eukaryota > Metazoa > Chordata > Actinopteri > Labriformes > Labridae > Scarus > Scarus forsteni. The sequence continues at coordinate 214,289 of JAZDUH010000023.1, forward strand.
AGTTATAGATTAAATTATAAACTATTTCTATCAAAATCAGAGCTGTGGTATAAACTGCAAGAGATGTGTTATTTGGTTTTGGTGCCACTACAGCCAACAACAGTAAAGTTATTACAGTTGTCATTGCCTGTTTTGAATTTGAATTTGAATTTGAATTTAAGTCAATAGTAATAAAAAAATTACATAGGCTAAATTACCATAAAACCTGTATCTCTTAAATAAGTACTGTAGTATTAACTAGACGAGATGCTCGATCATCAGGCTGGGTTTGGTGTTTCAACTGTCAACAACAGTACAGTTATTAAAGTTTTTATAGTCATGTTGATTGCTTTTGTTGTGTGGCTGTTGTATCAGCTAGAGGAAATGTTAGATCATTAGTATGAGTTTGGTGTCAGTACAGTCTGCAATAATACAGTTAGTACAGTAATTATTGTCATTAGGCTACATATGAATACACACAATTCAATTTATAAAAAAGAATTTAAATCAAATCAAAAGCTTTTTTTCTAAAGTAAGAGCTGTACTTTAAGGTAGAGGGGGGTCATCATTCTTGTTTTATAATCATTTCCTTGGTAGATTTCATAACTTTGATCGCTTTATTGTCAATCCAAAAAATCCTGTGAAATATTTTAATTTACAATTCTTAAAAAAACTATGACATGTACTCCGAACAATGGAATTGTGTGAAAGGAAGTTGAATAACTTCACCACAATGCCTTCAAACCCACAGCACACATAAATAACTGTAATAACTGTTATAAATATATATATATGTATATATATATACATATATATATATATATATATATATATATATATATATATATATATATACATATATATATATATATATATATATATATATATATATATATATATATATATATATATATATATATATATATATATATATATATATATATATATATAAATGTATAGGATTATGATTTACAGTCATTTTGTAAATTAAAATATTTCACAGGATTTTGATTGAAATGTGGCCTGTGCCGATATAACATATATATATAAATTATAAACTTTAAAAAAAATATATATATATATATATATATATATATAAAATAACTATTCATAGTACATGTCATAGTTTTCTTAAGGATTGTAAATTAAAATATTTCTGAGATTTTTTGATTTGATTAAAATTATTTTTTTATTGAACTGTGTATATGTATGCTACATATGTAGCCTAATGACAATAATTACCGTACTAACTGTATTGTTGCAGACTGTACTGACACCAAACTCATACTAATGATCAAACATTTCCTCTAGCTTATAAAACAGCTATACAACAGAAGCTATCAACATGACTATAAAAACTTTAATAACTGCACTGTTGTTCACGGTAGAAACATCAAACCCAGCCTTCGAGCATCTCTTCTAGTTAATACTACATTACTTATTTAAAGGAGACATATCATGCTTGTTTCTCCTTTTCACTATGCCAGACTAGGATGCCTGTAAAGCATTTCTGCCCTCAGTACAAGTCATTTAGTTCCTTCATTGCCCTACAAAAGCGTTCTCAAAATCCTCATTTTAGGCCATTAACAAGGTCTTGTTAAAACACTTGGATCACAGGATGACCTAAAGTCATCTCACAACGTCACAGCCCTTTGTGGTCTGATTGGTCAGTTCTATCGGGGCCTACAGGCCAGAGCTGGTATGGAGTGAGTGTGAGTCAGGGACATATATACCCCTTGCTGGTGGATGTGTTCCTCGGTGACGGTTTTGTGGCTAACGGACATCACAGAGGAGGAAGTGTTTTATCAGATTACTCCAATAAAAAGAAAGGTACCTCGTGTCGTCACGACGTTTGAAATCTCGCGGACATCTCGCAATGACCTATTTTCAGAGGCATCAAATCTCATTCTAGGATATCAGAAAAATTACAATATCTCATTTTTTGAAAATTAAGGGGGTGTAAGGTCTTGTTTTCAAATGTATTATATTATATTAAATCATGCATCAGCATGATATGTCTCCTTTAAGAGATATAGGTTTTAAGGTAATTTAACCAATGATTTTTTTAATTATTGACATCAATTCATTAACAGGCAATTTCAACTGTAATAACTTTACTGTTGTTGACTGTAGTGGCACCAAAACCAAATCACACATCTCTTGCAGTTTATACTACAGCGCTGACTTTAATAGAAATAGTTGCTAATTTAATCTACTATTACTTTTTTTAATAATGACTGTAAAAACTGTAATTACTGTAGTGTTGTTGACTGAAGTGGCACTAAACTCAGCCTGGAGATCATACTGCAACTACAACTTGATATATATACATGAGAGGAGAGAGAGAGAGAGAGCGAGATAACATAGATAGATAGATAGATAGATAGATAGATAGATAGATAGATAGATAGATAGATAGATAGATAGATAGATAGATAGATAGATAGATAGATAGATAGATAGATAGATAGATAGATAGATAGATAGATAGATAGATAGATAGATTAAAACAGATGTTTGATCACCAGGCTGGGTTTTGTGTTTTTACAGTCAACAACAGTTAAGTTACTACAGTTCTGATATTCATTACCTATTTATGAATATACTTTACTGTATTGTTAGAATTATATACAAGCTAATGCTAACATTTGTCCAAAGATGTCATTTCATGCTAACAGTTATTCAAACATATTATGTTAGGGCAGATCAGTTCAAACATGTTTTTTTCAACAGGTCAAATGTGTCATAGATCATACAGGTGCAATCGCGGTTAGACAGGACTGTGGTTTCAGTTAAGGTCTGGGGGGCCAGTTTCCACGTTTCGCATCCTGTAGTCGGTCATGCGGTTTTGCGAAACTGAGAGAACTTTCGTCGAACTCTTGGTTGAACTTCTGCCATAAGTCTGACCTTTATCTAGCCATTATGTTTATCTTTCTTGACAGACATAGCTTATGAAACCAGACATGGTCTTAAAGGATAACTTCGGTTCCTGCAGCTTTTACATTGTTTATAGAATGAAGAACAACAATATACTCACCCAGAAGGCTTTCCTGATGCAAACGGTGCTTCGGGAGATATTTAGATCCAAAATCGAGCAGCGGACACTGATATAATGTAGCCTGTAGGGCATAGATCGCCGCTCCTAAAAACTGCATTAATCGTCCAAAAACTCATGTTTTTCACCAATATTCCATCATGATTCGCGCTGAATGGACGGCCATTGCAGCCTGTGTCTCTCCACACAGCGCTGTGTGGCTGAACTAACCTCTGAACTGACGAAGAAGACCGGGTACCTCTGCGTATGCGCAGTACTCTCCGGAGCGCTATGATCACTTCTTCATTTCTAAGAGCTCCTTATCTGTATACTGTGGCTCCAAACTGTAAGGACACCCATCATATTCAAAGTCCTCCTCCACAACATCTTCATCCCATAGATATTCGTCCATTTTGCACAAAACTGGAAGAAGAAAGTCGATTTGTAGCTGCCCTGAAACAATGAGTCAGACTGCGCATGCTTGCCAAGAGCATGTAAACAAACTCGTTGGTTCAGCCACAGCGCTGTGTGGAGAGACACAGGCTGCAATGGCCGTCCATTCGGCGCGAATCATGATGGAATATTGGTGAAAAACATGAGTTTTTGGACGATTAATGCAGTTTTAAGGAGCGGAGATCTATGCCCTACAGGCTACCATTATATCGGTGTCCGCTGCTCGATTTTGGATCTAAATATTTCCCGAAGCACCGTTTGCATCAGGAAAGCCTTCTGGGTGAGTATATTGTTGTTCTTCATTCTATAAACAGTGTAAAAGCTGCAGGAACCGAAGTTATCCTTTAACACGTGACAAATTGGTACTTCCCAAATCCTGATGTGTATAAGATCTTGTGTATGCTATTGTTCAATGCTCTTTGTCTGTACATCCCTGGTGAGGTGCAGAACTGAGCCCTCAGCAGCTGAGTATTTTTTATTTTTTTGTATTGTCTCACATATTGTCAATAAATGGTTGGCTAACCGATCTAATCTGGACTTGTGCCTTCCTCCAAACTGAACATGAACTTCCAACAGTATAAAAGCTATATGATTGAATTTAAACATATTTATCTCACGTAGAGCTGTATTATAAACTACAAGATATGTCTGATCTAGGCTTGTCACGATACCAGAAAAGGACCTCTTTCACAATACATGAAATTTTGCCCACAGCCCAATTTTTTGTTTATTGTGTGGTATTTGTAGTACACCCAGAGACTCCCAAGAATATACCTTTAGAAAATCCGAAAGTCATCCAGGGCCTGTACTATGACCTATTTTATGATCATTGCCATAGGTGTGAGCCAGGGTGCACACTTTACCTCAAAACTTACTCAAACACAAATAATAAATCATCAAATTGGGTCAAATCACCTTCACTGAAGTCTGGTGCATCTTTTGAAATCAAATGTAACTATGATGCTAGCTAATGTACATTCCTATAACATATGAAAGCATTCCCTACACCTGCTTCCTCTACTTACTGTCAGTGTTTCCTGTTCTACTCTCTGCAATCAAATTAAATGTAAAGTTATTGGATGTGAAAAGTATGTGAACTAAAGACACATGATTCTGGGCATGTAGCCTCCACATTGATTTACGTTCTGAACCGGCCTTTACACGGAGCCATAATCAAAGTAACCTAGGTTTTTTACTAGCCCGTATCTCAGTTATTGATCACATTAGCTGCTTCTGTTGATGTATCGTCAGTGTCATCATGTTGTGTCTGCACTGCACAGACCGGATGTTTTTAGCATTGACGACGTGCTGTCATGCTAAGCTACGTGCTGAGCTAACTCCATTTGACATCAGACACACTGCACTGTTTCCTTTTCGTCCCTTCGTGTAGTGACAACACACTTGGAACACTCTGATTTCTTCTGCGGACTCTGTCCTTTCTGTCCCTGTCTTTTGTCTTCCTTCATGATTTTTACAAGACATGCAGCACCCGAGGCGGCAGGCGTGTTGCGCCACAGATATGTAAATCCTTTTCAAACACTGTGCAATGTATAGTAGTTCAGATATATATTTTATATATATATTTAAATATCAAACCAGGCACCAAGGCCCCTGATTTGCCCCAAGGATATTTTGTAATCAAATTATTCGGATAATATAACAAACTTTCTTGTCAAAAATCAGCAGATTAGTGTGACACAACATATTTGGCATATTTCAGGATAACATGGAGTAAAACTTAGATTTCCCATTTTTGGACAGCACTTGACCCAAATGAGCAGAAACACTGCAAATAGTGAATTAAGCAGAAATACACAACTTTCAGTCATAATTCATCAATGTCAAAAATATAACAGTTTCTTGCCAAAAATCAGCAGATTAGTGTGACACAACACATTTTGGAATGATTCAGTATAACATGCAGTAAAAAATAGATTTCCCGTTTTTGGACAGCACTTGACCCAAATGAGAAGAAACGGAAAATCTAAGTTTTACAACATGTTATACTGAAACGTGCCAAAATGTGTTGTGTCACACTAATCTGCTGATGTTTGGCAAGAAAGTCTGTTATTTTTATGAAACTGATGAATTTTTACGACAAGTTGTGTTTTTCTGCTTAATTGTCTCCCTGCAGCGTTTCTGCTCATTTGGGTGGAAAATCTATAATTGACTTCATGTTGTACTGAAACATGGCAAAATGTGGTGATTCACTACAAGCTGCTTATTTTGGGCAAGAAAGTCTGTTATATTTATGAAACTGATGAATTCTTCCTGAAAATTGTGTTTTTCTGCTACACTCTGTTCCTACAGTGTTTTTTGCTCATTTGGGTGGAAAATCTCTAATTTACTTCATGTTGTACTGAAACATGCTAAAATGTGGTGTTTCATTACAAGCTGCTTATTCTTGGCAAGAAAGTCTGTTATATTTATGAAACTTATGAATTCTTCCTGAAAATTGTGTTTTTCTGCTTAACTCTGTTCCTGCAGTGTTTTTTGCTCATTTGGGAGGAAAACCTATAATTTACTTCATGTTGTACTGAAACATGCTAAAATGTGTTGTTCCACAACTTATCTGCTTATTTTTGGCAAGAAAGTCTGTTATATTTATGAAACTGATGAATTCTTCCTGAAAGTTGTGTTTTTCTGCTTAACTCTGTTCCTGCAGTGTTTTTTGCTCTTTCGGGAGGAAAATCTATAATTTACTTCATGTTGTACTGAAACATGCTAAAATGTGTTGTTCCACAACTTATCTGCTTATTTTTGGCAAGAAAGTCTGTTATATTTATGAAACTGATGAATTCTTCCTGAAAGTTGTGTTTTTCTCTGCTTAACTCTGTTCCTGCAGTGTTTTTTGCTCTTTCGGGAGGAAAATCTATAATTTACTTCATGTTGTACTGAAACATGCCAAAATGTGTTGTTCCACAACTTATCTGCTTATTTTTGGCAAGAAAGTCTGTTATATTTATGAAACTTATGAATTCTTCCTGAAAATTGTTTTTCTGCTTAACTCTGTTCCTGCAGTGTTTTTGCTCTTTCGGGAGGAAAATCTATAATTTACTTCATGTCGTACTGAAACATGCTAAAATGTGGTATTTCACTATAAGCTGCTTATTTTTGGCAAGAAAGTCTGTTATATTTATGAAACTTATGAATTCTTCCTGAAAATTGTGTTTTTCTGCTTAACTCTGTTCCTGCAGTGTCTTTTACTCATTTGGGAGGAAAATCTATAATTTACTTCATGTTATACTGAAAAATTCCAAAATGTGTTGTTCCACACTTATCTGCTTATTTTTGGCAAGAAAGTCTGTTATATTTATGAAACTGATGAATTCTTCCTGAAAATTGTGTTTTTCTGCTTAACTCTGTTCCTGCAGTGTTTTTTGCTCATTTGGGTGGAAAGTCGATAATTTACTTCATGTTGTACTGAAACATGCTAAAATGTGGTCTTTCACTATAAGGCCCTTATTTTTGGCAAGAAAGTCTGTTATATTTATAAAACTGATGAATTCTAACTAAAAGTTGTGTTTTTCTGCTTAATTCACTATTTTCAGCGTTTCTGCTCATTTGGGCACAAGTTCTGTCCAAAAACGGGAAATCTAAGTTTTACTGCACGTTATTCTGAAACGTGCCAAAATGTGCTGTGTCACACTAATCTGCTGATTTTTGGCAAGAAAGTCTGTTATATTTATGAAATTGACGAATTTTTACTGCAAGTTGTGTTTTTCTGCTTAATTGTCTCCCTGCAGCGTGTCTGCTCATTTGGGTGAAGTGCTGTCCAAAAACGTAAATTTGAAAGGACCTCTTTCACAATACATGTAATTTTGCGCACAGCCCAATTTTTTGTTTATTGTGTGGTATTTGTAGTACACCCAGAGACTCCCAAGAATATACCTTTTGAAAATGCAAAAGTCATCCCAAATATTATATATAAAATATGACCTATTTTATGATCATTGCCATAGGTGTGAGCAGGGTGCACACTTTACCCCAAAACTTACTCAAACACAAATAATAAATCATCAAATTAGGTCAAATCACCTTCACTGAAGTCTGTTGCATCTTTTGAAATCAAATGTAAAGCTCAGTATTACAATTGAAAGAAGTTATTGAATTTTAACTGGGAAAAAAAATAGTTTTTTTTATGATATTTTTCAACAAATTCAATTCTTTAGAGATGTGTCTGACCAACTTACAGTTGCTGTACAACTAAAATACTTACAAATTATTTGGCCACATATATATTCTCAAAGTGGGAAAAAAATCATCAAATTCTGAGACCGGTAAAGTTGTTCAATTAACAGGTTGGGTTACTGTGGTAGAATCAGGATACTGTTCCATGTCTTGTATATCAGGGAACCTTTAAAGATTTGTTCAGAATTCATCCTTTAAGTATGATTTATTTTAGAATTTGAATGCTAGATCCAAAACAAGCATTTCACATGAAATGTTATTCATTTTAATATTGAACAGCCACAAAGGGCCTGTATATTATGCCATGGTGATGAGATAATAATAAGCCATTGATACAAGTAAAAACCGATGCAGTTTTGGATTGTTGTAATCAGATTGTATATATCTACAAGGACAGCAATACATAAACATTACTTCTGTCAATTTCTTTTTCTAGTACTTATATATACATGTAATCTGTTTTATGGCCTTAGTGTCTTTTTGCATAGCAACGGCTTGGACAATTCTAATTTGTAGTCTGGAACTATAGTGAGGGAAAGGGGATCTGAGAAATCCATAAGATGTATGATTGGCTTTTTATTTCATAGAATGGAGTCTTTGAATTTGCTTGTGTATGGTTGGAGGGGTTTCTGATTTTGAAAATGTTTATAATATCCCAAATAATAGATTACAGATGCAACATGTTCACACATGCCAGAGGTTCTCTTTCCAGCAGGACAGAAACAATAATATGCCTTCACAGGATCATCTGATGCATTCTTGTCAAATTGAATCCAAACATTGTATTTTATTTGAGATCTGTGACGAGAATGAATCTGTCCCCTAATGAGAACAGCATCATGCTGGTAAACCCAAATCTCATAGTCACCATCATTTTTTTGATGCTCAGCAATGGAGCCAGGGGACTGTTTGATTTGGTATGTACCGCATGTTATGGTCTCAAGGTATTCCAGATCCACATGAGGGAACGAGATATCAGATGCTTCAAGCTTCTGCCATTCACTACGAGCTCTATGTGACATATTTGGGTCTCCTGCAACTCGTTTTGCCAAAACATTGTCTTTTTTTAAAAGTGAAAGCATACGCTGAGCCATCTTAGTATCTCGTTCCTCTCGATCTGGATCTGAAACATATATTGGTCCTCTGAAGGCATTGAGACATGCAGTTACTATGCGCACTAATTTGCCAATGACCTCAACGAAATAATTTGAGGTAAGTTGTTCCTTAAACAACATCCACTTCTTTAAACGCCCGTGGTAGGACTCTACTATTCATCTTGTTTTGGTACAGCAACGATCACCATTGGCTGTTGAGGAATCCCATTGGGATTTACCAGTTGGTAAAAATGACGGCACTCAAGCATCATACCCCAACTTAGCAAGAAGATCTAAGGCATCCCTGAAACCGCGATCTACAATCATATTGTCATTTGCTTCTAACCAAGATTTCAATATTTCAATTTTTTCCATGATCAGCCGAGTTATTGTTGCATCATTTACGCTACCATGGTAGGGGCCAATAGTGTCTAAAACATATCCATCAGGCAGTACAACTGACATGAATTTTAGGTAATTTCGTTTTTTCTGTCCTCCGTAAGATGCCCTTTGAAACTGATGATCACTGCATTTGTTGAGGTAGATATATGTACCATCGAAGATAAGAGTGACCTGGTCACCATAAAAAGCTTTAGTAAAGACAGTGTTGTGAGTTATGGCATCGTGGCGTGAAATATGATTTGTGTCACACTAATCTGCTGATTTTTGGCAAGAAAGTCTGTTATTTTTATGAAATTGATCAATTTTTACTGCAAGTTGTGTTTTTCTGCTTAATTCACTACTTGCAGCGTTTCTGCTCATTTGGGTGAAGTGGTGTCCAAAACGGGTAAATGTGAATTTTACTGATTGTTATACTGAATCATGCCAAAATGTATTGTGTCACACTAATCTGCTGATTTTCTGGCAAGAAAGTCTGTTATTTTTATGAAACTGATGAATTTTTACTGCAAGTTGTGTTTTTCTGCTTAATTGTCTCCCTGCAGCGTTTCTGCTCATTTGGGCACAAGTGCTGTCCAAAAAAGGGAAATTTAAGTTTTACTACATGTCATACTGAATCGTGCCAAAATGTGTTGTGTCACACTAATCTGCTGATTTTTGGCAAGAAAGTCTGTTATATTCATGAAATGTATGAATTTTTACTGCAAGTTGTGTTTTTCTGCTTATTTCACTACTTGCAGCGTTTCTGCTCATTTGGGCACAAGTTCTGTCCAAAAACGGGAAATCTGAATTTTACTGATTGTTATACTGAAACGTGCCAAAATGTGTTGTGTCACACTAATCTGCTGATTTTTGGCAAGAAAGTCTGTTATATTTATGAAATTGATGAATTTTTACTGCAAGTTGTGTTTTTCTGCTTAATTCACTACTTGCAGCGTTTCTGCTCATTTGGGTGAAGTGCTGTCCAAAACTAAATCTGATTTTACTGATGTTATACTGACACGTGCCAACATGTGTTGTGTCACACTAATCTGTTTATTTTTGGCAAGAAAGTCTGTTATATTTATGAAACTGATGAATTCTTCCTGAAAATTGTGTTTTTCTACTTAATTCACTATTTTCAGCGTTTCTGCTCATTTGGGTCAAGTGCTGTCCAAAAACGGGAAATCTAAGTTTTACAGCATGTTCTCCTGAATCATGCCAAAATGTGTTGTGTCACACTAATCTGCTGATTTTTTGGCAAGAAAGTCTGTTATATTTATGAAATTGGTGAATTTTTACTGCAAGTTGTGTTTTTCTGCTTAATTGTCTCCCTGCAGCGTTTCTGCTCATTTGGGCACAAGTGCTGTCCAAAAAAAGGGAAATCTAAGTTTTACTGCATGTTATACTGAATCATGCCAAAATGTTTTGTGTCACACTAATCTGCTGATTTTTGGCAAGAAAGTCTGTTATATTTATGAAATTGGTGAATTTTCACTGCAAGTTGTGTTTTTCTGCTTAATTCACTACTTAGCAGCGTTTCTGCTCATTGCGGCACAAGTGCTGTCCAAAAACGGATAAATCTGAATTTTACTGCATGTCATACTGAAACGTGCCAAAATGTGTTGTGTCACACTAATCTGTTTATTTTTGGCAAGAAAGTCTGTTATATTTATGAAACTGATGAATTCTTCCTGAAAATTGTGTTTTTCTACTTAATTCACTACTTTGCAGCGTTTCTGCTCATTTCGGCACAAGTGCTGTCCAAAAGCGGGAAATCTGAATTTTACTGATTGTTATACTGAAGCGTGCCAAAATGTTGTGTCACACTAATCTGCTGATTTTTGGCAAGAAAGTCTGTTATATTTATGAAACTGATGAATTCTTCCTGAAAATTGTGTTTTTCTGCTTAATTCACTACTTTGCAGAGTTTCTGCTCATTTTGGCACAAGTGCTGTCCAAAAACGGATAAATCTGAAATTTACTTGTTATACTGAAACATGCTAAAATGTGTTGTGTCACACTAATCTGCTGATTTTTGGCAAGAAAGTCTGTTATATTTATGAAATTGATGAATTTTTACTGCAAGTTGTGTTTTTCTGCTTAATTCACCACTTAGCAGCGTTTCTGCTCATTTGGGCACAAGTGCTGTCCAAAAACGGGTAAATCTAAATTTTACTGCAATGTTATACTGAATCATGCCAAAATGGGTTGTGTCACACTAATCTGCTGATTTTTTGGGAAGAAAGTCTGTTATTTTTATGAAACTGATGAATTTTTACCGCAACATGTGTTTTTCTGCTTAATTCACCACTTAGCAGCGTTTCTGCTCATTTGGGCACAAGTGCTGTCCAAAAACGGGTAAATCTGATTTTAACTGCATGTTATACTGAAACGTGTGAAAATGTGTTGTGTCACACTAATCTGCTGATTTTTGGCAAGAAAGTCTGTTATATTTATGAAATTGATGAATTTTTACTGCAAGTTGTGTTTTTCTGCTTAATTCACTACTTACAGCGTTTCTGCTCATTTCGGCACAAGTGCTGTCCAAAAACGGGAAATCTGATTTTTATACTGAAACATGCCAAAATGTGTTATGTCACACTAATCTGCTGATTTTTTGGCAAGAAAGTCTGTTATTTTTATGAAATTGATGAATTTTTACTGCAAGTTGTGTTTTTCTGCTTAATTCACTACTTGCAGCGTTTCTGCTCATTTGGGCACAAGTGCTGTCCAAAAACGGGAAATCTGAATTTTACTGATTGTTATACTGAAACGTGCCAAAATGTGTTGTGTCACACTAATCTGCTGATTTTTGGCAAGAAAGTCTGTTATATTCATGAAATTGATGAATTTTTACTGCAAGTTGTGTTTTTCTGCTTAATTCACTACTTGCAGCGTTTCTGCTCATTTGGGTGAAGTGGTGTCCAAAACGGGTAAATGTGAATTTTACTGATTGTTATACTGAATCATGCCGTTATTTTTATGAAACTGATGAATTTTTACTGCAAGTTGTGTTTTTCTGCTTAATTGTCTCCCTGCAGCGTTTCTGCTCATTTGGGCACAAGTGCTGTCCAAAAAAGGGAAATTTAAGTTTTACTATATGTCATGCTGAATCGTGCCAAAATGTGTTGTGTCACACTAATCTGCTGATTTTTTGGCAAGAAAGTCTGTTATTTTTATGAAACTGATGAATTTTTACTGCAAGTTGTGTTTTTCTGCTTAATTCACTACTTGCAGCGTTTCTGCTCATTTGGGCACCAGTGCTGTCCAAAAGCGGGAAATCTGAATTTTACTGATTGTTATACTGAATCATGCCAAAATGTATTGTGTCACACTAATCTGCTGATTTTTTGGCAAGAAAGTCTGTTATTTTTATGAAACTGATGAATTTTTACTGCAAGTTGTGTTTTTCTGCTTAATTGTCTCCCTGCAGCGTTTCTGCTCATTTGGGCACAAGTTCTGTCCAAAAACGGGAAATCTGAATTTTACTGATTGTTATACTGAAACGTGCCAAAATGTGTTGTGTCACACTAATCTGCTGATTTTTGGCAAGAAAGTCTGTTATATTCATGAAATTGATGAATTTTTACTGCAAGTTGTGTTTTTCTGCTTAATTGTCTCCCTGCAGCGTTTCTGCTCATTTGGGCACAAGTGCTGTCCAAAAACGGGTAAATCTGATTTTAACTGCATGTTATACTGAAACGTGTGAAAATGTGTTGTGTCACACTAATCTGCTGATTTTTGGCAAGAAAGTCTGTTATATTCATGAAATTGATGAATTTTTACTGCAAGTTGTGTTTTTCTGCTTAATTCACTACTTGCAGCGTTTCTGCTCATTTGGGCACAAGTGCTGTCCAAAACGGGTAAATGTGAATTTTACTGATTGTTATACTGAATCATGCCAAAATGTATTGTGTCACACTAATCTGCTGATTTTTGGCAAGAAAGTCTGTCATATTTATGAAATTGATGAATTTTTACTGCAAGTTGTGTTTTTCTGCTTAATTCACTACTTGCAGCGTTTCTGCTCATTTGGGTGAAGTGGTGTCCAAAACGGGTAAATGTGAATTTTACTGATTGTTATACTGAATCATGCCAAAATGTGTTGTGTCACACTAATCTGCTGATTTTTGGCAAGAAAGTCTGTTATATTTATGAAATTGATGAATTTTTACTGCAAGTTGTGTTTTTCTGCTTAATTGTCTCCCTGCAGCGTTTCTGCTCATTTGGGTCAAGTGGTGTCCAAAACGGGAAACCTAAATTTTACTGCATGTTATACTGAAACGTGTGAAAATATCTTGTGTCACACTAATCTGCTGATGTTTGGAAAGAAAGTCTGTTATATTTATGAAACTGATGAATTCTTCCTGAAAGTTGTGTTTTTCTGCTTAACTCTTTTACTGCAGTGTTTTTTGCTCATTTGGGAGGAAAATCTATAATTTACTGCATGTTATACTGAAACATGCCAAAATGTGTTGTTTCACACTACTCTGCTTATTTTTTATTTTATTTTTTTTAAGCTTCTTTTTATTGAGGTTCTGGTATTCAACATTGCAATTCAGTTCACAAAGCTAGAACCCCGTTTTTCTTTTTTAACAAACAATCTTTACAGAACAAGAACAAATGGCAGCAGGACACCTTTAAACCAGACATAATACAAAATAAGGAATAAAATAAAATAAAAATAATAATAATAAAAAAATAATAATAATGATAATAATAAAGACGACAAGGACAAAAAAGCAACAAGACCTGGTCAAGACAGAACACAGATATCACCAGTTGGTATGGGATGTCCAGCATTCTCCTGGTTGCCATTATGTTCATCATGCTAACCATATAGAGAAAAAGTCCGTCCATCAGGGTCCACTTTCTCCAAGACTGGTTGCCAGATTTTGACAAATCCCTGAACATTGTCATGGAGAGTGTCGGTCAGTTTTTCCAAGGGAAGAACTCTCAGTATTTCCTTATACCAGTCATCCAGTGTAAGGATGTCCTTAGAGATCCAGAAGTTAAGAATGGTCTTTCTTGCTAAGTACAGATGGATTCCAAACAGTTTAGCATTTTGAGTGTTCCTTACATTGGCTGGTTTAGCTGCTAGGACGCATTGCAAGGCTGACAGGTCCAAGTTATATCCAATCAAAGTAATCACCTCCTCTTTCACCTCTGCCCAGAACTTTTGTATCTTTGAACATTTCCAAAACATATGTGCATATGTTCCTGCTTCTGTATCACATTTATGACAGTTAGAAGAGCCCAGGCCCAACCTTCCTCTCAATAGTGGTGTAAAATGAAGTTCATGTAGTGTTTTAAATTGTCTCTCTCTATCATTGTTACAACTGAGGATTTTAAGTGTATTTTCTATAATTGCTGTCCAGATATCCTCATCTGTCTGGCATCCCAAATCACTCTGCCATTGCCTACGAATATGATCAGTAGAACAGTTAGAGTTTAGGCCTAGGGTCTCATAAACTCGGGAGATGAATCTCTTTGGCATAGGTTGTTTAAGTATGTTCTCCATAAACAACACATTATGGGCCTGAATGTTTTTTGTTAAATAATGTCTTACTTGCAGATATCGATAAAAATGAGACTGATGTAAAGAATATTTATTTTTCAGGCCTTCAAATGACTCCATTGTTCCACCTTCATAAAGTTTAACAAGCTGATCGAGATCCTTTTCCTGCCAGAGCTTAAATATTGAGTCCTGACATGAAGGGGTGAAATCTGGGCTCTTTCATATAGCCAAGAGTGAGAAATGATCTTTAAGTCTAAAGAAAACCATAATCTTATACCAGGTGTTTAATGTGTTCCTTACAATAAAGTTATTTTGTACCTCCAGCCTTGCCTTCTTATATTTTATAAAAGGACAGTTCTTCAGTTCTAGTAAGCCACAATTTCTAGACTCTATTTCAATCCAAGTGTTTGTAATGTCTGGATTCACCCATTCATATATGTATACCTAATTTGTGCCGCCCAGTGGTATAACCGCAAACAAGGGACCCCCAGTCCACCCTGTTCTTTGCTTCTCTGTAGTTTACCTATTTTTACTCTAACCTATTTTCCTTGCCAAATAAACTGGGTAAAAATGTCGTCCAGGGGGGGGGGAAAAACTGTTGGGAATTGAGTTCGGCAACATCTGCAAGGGGTACAAGACTCTGGGTAATATATTGATTTTAAGAACGCTTATTCTACCCAGCCAGGATACAGGTAGGGTTCCCCATCTGTGTAGGTCATCTTTAATATGTGTTATGATTGGCTTAATATTAAGCTTGACCAGTTTTTTCAGAGACGGACAAACTCTTATTCCCAGATATGTTATCTCCTTGTGGGACCACTGAAGGGGAAGCCACTGGGCGGGGCGCAGCCTGTCATGGCACCAATAGGCATGGCTTCTGTCTTCGACAAGTTAACTTTAAAGCCTGAAATATGTCCAAACTGATGTAAGCATTCAAGTAAACACGGTATGGTGGTATCTATGTCAACTAAATATAGCAGGACGTCGTCCGCATACAGAGAAATTTTGTGTATTGTGCCTTTAACATCAAAGCCTTTGATCAATCAAGTTGATCTAATTAGCTCTGCTAGAGGCTCAATGGCGAGCGCAAATAGAAGGGGACTCAATGGGCACCCTTGAGGGGTACCACGCTCTAATGCGAATGGTTCAGAGCAGTAAGAGTTGGTTATTACTGATGCTTTAGGGGAACAATATAACAACTTTACCCAATCAATAAATCCTGTACCTATTTCAAATTTCCCCATTGTATAAAACAAGAATGGCCATTCAACCCTGTCAAATGCCTTTAATGAGTCCAAAGATACTACTAGGCCCTGAATTTCGTTGTCTCTGGCCAGTTGTATTATATTCAGAAGCCTCCTGATGTTTGAGGAATTCCTTCCTTTAATAAAACCTGTTTGATCAGGCTTCACCAAAGTTGGTATTAGTGGTTCAAGCCTCAAAGTTAAGATCTTGGCTAAAATCTTTGCATCTACATTAATAAGTGACACAGGCCTATAAGACGCTGGGTCCTCAGGATCCTTGTTTTTTTTCAAGATCAGACTAATACTGGCTAATGACATGGTTTCAGGTAGATGACGGGCTGTATCAAAGCTATAGTTGTATGTTCTGGCCAGATGCTGAGCGAGCTTGTCCTTAAAAGCCTTGAACCATTCCACCGGCATCCCATCGGGGCCTGGGGATTTGCCACTGTGCATCAGGGCAATTGCCTCTACAATTTCCTTCTCATGAATAGGCTTGTCCAGTAATTTCTGCTGCTCTACAGTCAGTGTTGGTAATTTAATTTTTGCAAATAATTTCTCAAGAGCTTCTTTAGTGTTATTGTTGTTAGACTTGTATAATGACTTGTAAAATGAGACAAACACAGAATTTATGTTTTTCCTATCAAAGTGTTTCTTCCCTCCCAGGTCCCTAATCCCTGCTATTGTGTTGTAATTTTGTTTTTGATTGAGTAAGCGTGCCAGATATTTACTAGGTTTGTTTCAATATTCGTGAAGTCGCGGTCTTTGATAAAATAATGATTTGGAGGCCTTCTCATTCATGATTGTATTTAGTGCTGCTTTAATAGTTTGTATCCTGATAAGATTTGTCCTGGTTGGGTTAGATTTGTGAGCTGTTTCTGCTATTTTCAAGTCTGCTTCCAGTTTCCTTTGCTTTGACAGCAATGATTTATTTCGGTGTGACATATATGAAATGGTGAATCCTCTGATATAGGCCTTTGCAGATTCCCAAAGAAATTCAGGATTTGTTTCATTGTTATCGTTTATGTCAAAAAACATTTTTATCTCTGTCTCCATCGGTCTCTTAAATTCTTTGTGATGGAAAATGCCACCTTTGCCTGCCGAAGATGGTTTCACTAACAGTCAGCTCTAAATAGACTGGAGCATGATCACTGATATGGATGGACCCTATATTACAAGCAGTCACCTGTCCTATGATTTGTGGTGGTATGAAGAAATAATCAATACGGGAGTATGAATTGTGTGGGTTAGAGTAAAATGTGAAATCTCTTACTGACGAATTTACAGTTCTCCATATATCTATCAAATTAATATCATCGAGCATTTTAGCCAGAGGAGCGCCTGTGCTTGTTTGTCGAAAGATATTCGTTACAGATCTGTCTAATTTATTGTCTAGGCAGCAATTAAAATCACTACCTAACACAGTGAGAGGACAGTGATATTCCTCCAGAACCAATGCTATATGAGTCCAAAATGAAGGTGGCAGTGGATTAGGGGCGTATATATTCATCAAAGTAATATGTGTCCCGTATATTGTACCATGAACAAGGGCGTATCTGCCCTCTGGATCTGTTGTACAGACGTTGAGAACAAATGGTATGGCTTTATGAATTAGAATAGCAACTCCTCTGCTATTGGAGGTAAATGATGAAAAATAGGCCTGACCTACCCAGTCCCGTTTGAGTTTCATGTGTTCTTTCTCTACTAAATGTGTTTCTTGCAAAAAGGCTATTTGTACTTTGTCCTTTATTTAGAAAACCTAATATTTTCTCAATGCTTTTATCGGATGATGAATGCCGCTACATTAAATGTACAGAGTTTAATACTATTAAGCCCCGACATTTACCACATTTCACTGGTATCACAGAAAGATACTGTCCTTGTAGTGGGCAATTGGGCACCTGTGTCATATGACCCTCCTCTATCTGATTTATACAAAGATTTCCTTCTGGTGATGGGAAACAGAAATAAACATGCAAGTACATCTGACAACAACATTAATCTTTCAATAGAAAAGATGCTTTGTACCAGATTTAGCAAATGCTAATTTCCATCTGCAGTCCCTGGGCAGGTTCACAACAATCACAATGCAATTACATAGCTGTTTATGTTAAAAACTATTACAAAACACAATACATTAGCTCATTTAAAATTAATATACATCAGTGTCAAATCCTATGTACAAAATCAACCGGACTGATGCTGACACAGTTGGTTATCAAGAATATATTTCTTTAGATTTCTAGAAAAAATGTTTAAATCTACAGAACATTTCAGACTGTCTGGGAGCTGATTCCATTGTTTAATGGTTTTGAATGAAAAAGTTGTTTGAGCAAAGGCAGAGGATCTTTTTGGGACAGCACAGTTTCTGTGAACTGTCGAACGAGATGTTTGGGTTGTTTGCTCAGAGTAAAGTTGAACAAATTTTTTTAATGGAGGTGGAGCAATGTTATTGACAATTTTAAAGATATTTCTTAAGTTTGTAAATAAAATTAAATTGTCCAAACTTAATATTTTATACCTACTGAAAATATTGCAATGATGATAACGAAGAGGTTTTTTGTCCAGTACCTTTAGTGCCCGATTATAGACGGATCTGAGTGGTTTGAGTGTGGTCTCATTGGCCTGAGACCAACAAGACAGGCAATAAGTGATGTGAGAAATGACCATTGCGTTAAAGTACATAAAAGATGCCCCCGTAGTCAGACTATTCCTAATATATCTAAAAGAAGAGATATTGTATTTAATTGAATTGCATAGTTTTTTGATATGCTTCTTAAAACTTAAAGTTTGGTCCAAATGGACGCCTAAATACTTCAAATCTGTTGCAATGCTTATTTTTTCTCCATTGACAAAAATGTCAGGCATTTTCTTGGGTTTGTATGATTTTGTGAAAAACATTCCGTCTTTTTAACATTTAGGGTCAGGCAAGAGGATTTGAGCCAATTTTGTATATCATTCATTGCAGAAGATAATTTGGATGCCACTTGCTCCATCTCCATTCCATGTACATAAATGACTGCGTCATCTGCGTACATGATGATGTTAATATCTTTGCACACCGTGGGAAGATCATTAATGTAGATACTAAACAACAGAGGTCCCAGAGTTGACCCCTGTGGGACCCCAGTTGTGCAGGATTTCAAAGAGGACAGAGCATTATTTGTTCTGACATGCTGCATACGATTTGAAAGGTATTACTGCAGCCATTGCAGTGTGTCATCAGACAGATTATATTGAGAGAGCTTAGATAGGAGGACACGGTGGTTAACTGTGTCAAAGGCCTTTCGCAAGTCCAGAAACACAGCACCCACCGTGCCCCCTCGGTCCAGGCTGAGTTTGATGTTTTCGACCAGGTAGCAGCAAGCTGCATCGGTGGAATGATTGCGTCGAAAACCAAACTGGGTAGGATGTTAAAAATTATTGCTGTGGAAATGTTCCATTAGCTACTCTGCAATAGCTTTCTCAATAATCTTGGATACTACAGGTTGATAGGCCTGTAGTTACTCATCTAATTTTTAGCTCCAGATTTGTGAATCGGAGTTACAACTGCCGTTTTAAAGACATCGGGGAACAAGATGTCTTTAAAACATCGTGTTCCCCGAATATTTAGGAGGAAGAGGCTTAAAACAAAACTTTAGATTTATTAATAATCTGTGTTATAGCTGGTGTTAAAATATCCCTATTAGTTTTTATAAGAGAGCTATCAAGTCCCAGTAGTCTTTAGCCTTTGAGTTGGATAATGACTGTATTAATTTATCTGTTTTAGAATTGTCAATAAATTTGAAGCATAAAGCCTCACTGTCAGAAATAGAGGATTGAGGTTGAACACAAAAATGCAGAAATCCAGAGCTTTGCTGGGTAATTTCTTTTACTGAATCTGTAAAGTGAAACTGATGAATTCTTACTGAATGTTTTGTTTTTCTGCTTAACTTTGTTCCTGCAGTGTTTTTCGCTCATTTGGGAGGAAAATCTTTATTTTATAGCATGTCATACCTGACACAATGTCTTGTTTCACACAAATATGATCATTTTTGGCAAAAAAGTCTTTTTTTTGTTTGAACCTGATGTATTTGTTTTACCCTAAATTGCACCAAGCATATAAAATCTAGTTAAAGGATGGGATAAGTCTGCAAATGAGCAAAAACACTGAACAGTTAGGCAGAAATACAAATACATCAGTTTCATAAATGTAACAGAATTTCTTGCCAAAAATAAGCAGATTAGTGTGAAACAACACATTTTAGCATGTTTCAGTAAAACATGCAGTAAAATAGAGACTTTCCTCCCAAATGAGCAAAAAACACTGCAGGAACAGAGTTAAGCAGAAAACACAACTTTCAGTAAGAATTCATTAGTTGCATAAATATAACAGACTTTCTTGCCAAAAATAAGCAGAGTAGTGTCAAACAATACATTTTGGCATGGTAGAACATGCAGTAAAACGTAGATTTTCCTTTCCAGGACAGCACTTGTCCCCAAATGAGCGGGAAACACTGCAGGAACAGAGTTAAGCAGAAAAAACACAACTTTCAGTAAGAATTCATCAGTTTCATAAATATTAAGTTTAACTTAGATTTGATAGAATAATGTTATGTATTCAAATAAGTGATGTCTTGGCTTGATAGTGCTTAACTTTCTTCTTGCACCTTTTAAGGCTCTTTTTGAGACATATGCCATCTTTTAAATAGATAATATATGCTTGCTGCATTTTAGACTAAACCATGTCAAAATGTTTCATTTTCAGAGATATCTGCTTATTTTTGATAGAATAATGTTCAGATTCAGATTAATGTAAAGATTCATAAAACATCTTTAGTCCTGAATTGTGTTTCTGTGCTTAATTCTCTCCTTTTTTCATCAAGGTCTCATTATTGAAAGTTTTCAATATACAAAATAAAAAATAATTGCAAAGTGTATAGAAGAAATCTAAATACAAACTGTCAAAATTAAAAACAAAAACAACAACAGACTAAAGAAAAAGTCCCACCCATTAACCCACTGGACAGATAATATATCATATTAATCAGTCATCTCACATTACCACTAGCCAGCACAGAAAGAAGTGTAAAACATGTTGGGATTATACTTTCCACTCCTAACTTCTCGACAAACATCAAGAAAGGGTTCCAGGTTTCATAAAATCTGAAAACAGAGCCACTAAGAGAATATCTCATCTTCTCAAACTTGACGTATTGCATGTTCTCTTTAATCCAGTGAGAATATTTAGGAGGAAGAGGCTTTTTCCTTAAGTTAAATTAAATTTGCTGAATAATGAAGATTAAGAAGGTTATGTACCCTACCTATCACCTGCTTCAAGTCTGTTCTTGGCTTAAAATTTGAGTCTAACAAGGGTGTTGAAGAGTATAGGGGAAAACCATCTAAGTGTGAGGCAGCAAAGGTCCGAAGCTGAAACACTTCTTGAAGTGTTTAAGACTCATTTGGAGACATATGCCATCCTTTAAATAGATTTCATAAGCTTGATGCATTTCAGAGTAAAACATGTCAAAATGTTGCTGCTTGAGAGATATCTGTTTACTGATGAAAAAATTATTTGATGTATTCATAAAAACTGATATCTTTTTCCTGACACTAGTGTTTCTGTGCTTAATTCTCTCCTTGACGTGTGTTTTACGGTCATTTGGAGACACCTACTGTCTGAAAAGTGATTTCATATGCTTGGTGCATTTCAGGGTAAGGGTTACCCTACCCCAGTGGTTCCGAAACTGGGGTACGTGTACCCCCAGGGGTACGCAACGTGATGTAGGGGGTACGTGAAAAACTGTCAGGTCTAAACAGCTGTTTCAGTAGTTCAAGTTCAAACTGATAATTGTTTGTATTGTGAGCTTTGATAAAAGCCTGAAGTGTTGGAAGAGAGGGTGAGGCATCTTGGAGAAGGCAATCTGTCCTAAATTATCTAAGATTCTTAAAATAACATACAGTAAGTTCAGTCAGACAGCCTTTTCATTAAAGCTTCAAGTTCATTATTGAAACTGTTTCAGAAATGTACATTTCTTTTTCAAAAGTGGACTGGTGTTGCCCACTGACATTGCTGGTAACTAAATCTGTTCAGTGAGAAATAATTAACTTTGATAGGTTTTATTTGTATGTTATGCATGTCAAATGTGGGTGGTCGGAGTACAGCAGGCTAAAACATTTATTTTTCTCTGTGTTATAAGTGCATGAAAGTTGGGGGTACATGGCTGGAGGTCAAGTGTCTGAAGGGGTACAGGCTGTGAAAAGTTTGGAAACCACTGCCCTACCCTAACCCTCAGGGACATGCAAAGATTTTGAGAGGGGCAGGTGCTCAAAGTAAAAAAGGGAGCACATGGAGCACAAAGTTGAAACGCCATATAGAAACTCCATACTTTACAATATAACAGGCTGAATTGTAGCAACCCATATTCATAACCAATGTAACAGAACCACATTGTACCATATCATTGTCCAAAACCTCATATATTTGTTAGACGCCAGTGTAAAGCAAAAGTAGTGTATGTTTTACCTGATGGCCTGGGGTACACTGAGCAGCTTCTGTTGAGGGGTTGGTGAGGAGGGTGCTTGTGCTGATATTGTTGAAGGTGGGCTGTATTAATCTGAGTGTGGAAGCTAAAAAGGGCATGTGAGAAATAGCAGCCGATTAGGCAAGTGTTACTTGATCATGACAAGATGCAAAGATAAACAGCACTTAAAATGGCTTCCTGTGACTGACCAGCCCTACTGTTGTTAGGGACCTTGCATTTCCATTTAAATGAAATTGGAGGACAAAAATAAATCAGTTATGACACCTTTATTTTAATTTCATAGCTTGAGTTTTTTTATTTCTGACCTCATTAAGCTCCTTTTCTCTTTGTTTAAGTAATCTCCCCTTATGAGGCATCGCTGCGTGATAGTTAAGCTACATAAGCTAAGATGACATTTAGACTCCATTTCTGGCCAAAAACAGCAAAAAAAATTGCCAAAAATGCCCGTATGACCATCTATCTTTTCATTTTTTCAAACTCACAGGTTGACTTTTATTCACCACCAGTTTTTTCTTAATCCTTTAAGTGTCTTTTTAAAGATTATATTGAGTACCAAGCTGAAACTATGTCCAGAAACCTTAATTTTAACCCTTTACTGTACCTAACCCAAAACTGAAAAATAGATATGATATGCAAATATAGGCATAACTTTGGGAGTTAACAACATAAAGACAAATGAACAACATCTGTCATACAATTCTGACCCCGGGAATTAATTTGAATAGTTAATTCTTACATTTGATGACATTTATACTGTATAACAGGAAAAAAACAGCAAAAAAAATAAAATAAAATAAAATAAAAAAAAACAGCAAAAATGTATGTATGGCCTGTTTATCTCTTTATATGATTTTATTAGGTACCAAGCTGAAATTATATCCCAAATGTTTTATTTCCAACTTTTTGCATCAATGCTGACAACTTCCACTGACAAAAATTCATACAATTCTGACCCACTGTATTATATTAATACGTGATGATGGCTGGCCCCCACTGCTCTCTCTTTTGGAACAATTTCAGGAGAGACAGATAGCTCTTCACCCTTAGCAAAAAAGGAAATACTTGAAGTTTATTTTATTAAGTATGCTTGAGTTTAAGTATAGCAAGATGGACCATGTACTTAGTGCTCCAGAAAGTATAGGAATG
The DNA here is from genome assembly GCA_036419115.1 of Scarus forsteni. Taxonomy (NCBI): domain Eukaryota; kingdom Metazoa; phylum Chordata; class Actinopteri; order Labriformes; family Labridae; genus Scarus; species Scarus forsteni. The sequence continues at coordinate 237,850 of JAZDUH010000023.1, forward strand.
TAATACTTCTAATAGTTTTTGATGAAATTGGAACTTTTTAGTCTACAAAAGTACACTTCTAAATACACTTCCCAGTATACCCATCTAAATGCTACAAAAATACTAGTCATGTACGTCTAGTCCACATTTTAGTTTACTGAAGTATACTATAGGTATACTTTGTTGAGCTAAAAATTAATATTTTTTGAGTCTAGGTTGAAGCTAGTTTACTTGTTGCATACTTGTAAGTTCTACATTCTTGTAATTCCCCTTCATGCACAGATTAAACAAAAAACTTCATCACAGTAAAAGCTCTGACAGACTAAAGAAGAGAAACAACAGTGCTTTATGCTTGAAAGATGGTACATTTGGTTGAATTAACTTGGTTACTCTTTATCAATCGCGTTCACATCAGAGTTCTGCTTTTAATCCATGTGCCAAACTCTGTTGTGTATTAGTTGAGGTACTTACTAAATCAGACAGGCCTGTATGCAAATGTTCACAGATCAGTGAGCAAAGTAATTTCATATATGAGGTTAAAAAAACTGTCCATGCTGTCTGGCCTGAAATGATTAAAACAAAATGTGTTCTTGTTTTAACAGATGTACATCACTCTATTGCCAGACCTTCATGAAGGAACAGGAATTTGATCAATACAGTCAAATTAAATGTTTCTCTGTTTATGTTTTTAAGGTACTGAAAGATAATGCAAGATTTTGAACATGTAAGTTTACAACAAGGGTAAACATCTCAATTGTTATTCTGCTAAATTAAATGTAAGAACAATGACTTGACCTTAATCTGTGCCTGGATCAGATATACTCAGTCTAAGTACTTTGTGGTAGAAAAATGAAAATCATTCTAAAGTACAGGGTTTAGTATTTAACTGTTAGTGTAAGTTTCAGTGTTAATGTACTTAGTCTTAGACTTTTCTTTATTCCTTTCAGTATAAGTCAAGTTTACTTCACCATACTATTCTGAAGTAAATAAAATATAGTATATAAAAAGTAAACTTAAAGAATACTCTTTCCGTGTTAGTATAGAATAAATATACTAGTACACTTGAATGAGCTACTTTTTGCTAAAAATCAACAACTAGTCTGTCCAACTTTTCTTCCACTCACACTGCCCGCCATTCAAGACCTTAAGACCCCAGTTAACCTTTACTCAACGCAGTGATTATTGATGAAAACAAAAACCCTAAAACACCCACATGAAGTACAAGCAAATCAGAATGGGATATTATTATCATATAACCATGAAAGAGGATGTATTACTGTACTAATTGTAATGATATAGTTAGGGACTAGACGTAGGCTTAATCCAGTTAAAGTCTTGTAGTTGGTGACCCCCCAGTCTTTGTGAAATCTCAGTCTGAGACAAAAATCTCTGAGAATTATCTTTAGATACAAGAGCAGGTCAGATCATGTTATTAAGAAAGTTTTTTTTTTTTTTTTTTTTGTGCCAGAAAGGCATAAATAATGCAACTTCCTGTGAGACCGCTGTCAGTAATTCTTAATTGATAGAGCAGTTGTGTGGTTTCATGCTCTGGCTGAATCATCAGGTCTTCTCTTTGAGGATTATGATGTTAAAAATCAAAACTCTCCCAATTTTCTGAGGTTTTCAAATTTTTTTCTCAATAAAAAATAGACTCCAAACTCATGTGTCTTGTTTTGAATCCTGGTGATAACAAGTATTGTGGAAATGTTTACGAGACCCCTCACTCTATGAACCAAAATTTAAAAAGAGATGATTCCAACAATCAGAGTTTTCCAAAACATTGAGAGGACTGGTGTGGACAGCAGCAGGTCAGTCTAGTCCCTGTTGTTGAAACTTGAGCAGAATGTGTCTTCATGTCTCTGAAATAATCATTTAACACACCCCCATACCATCACAGATGCTGTCCTTTGCCCTTTTCCTCTTGAGCTCGGAGGACACCACGTCCATGATGTCCAAAAACAGTCTGAAATGTGGACTTAGACCACAGCAGACCTTCCCACTTTGCCTCAGTCCATCTCAGATAAGCTCGGCCCAGAAAAGCCGACGGTGTTTCTGGGTGTTGCTGATATTTGTCTTTGCATGGTAGAGTTTGACCTTGACCTTGTACAAAACCCAAAACCAGTGAAGTTGGCACATTGTGTAAATCGTAAATAAAAACAGAATACAATGATTTGCAAATCCCTTTCAACTTATATTCAATTGAATACACAGCAAAGACAAGATATTTAATGTTCGAATTGGTAAACTTTATTTTCTTTTGCAAATAATCATCAACTTAGAATTTAATGGCAGCAACATGTTGCAAAAAAAGTTGTCACAGGGGCATTTTTACCACTGTGTTACATCGCCTTTCCTTTTAACAACACCCAGTAAATGTTTGGGAACTGAGGAGACCAATTTCTGAAGCTTTTTCGGGTGGAATTCTTTCCCATTCTTGCTTGATGTACAGCTGAAGTCGTTCAACAGTCCGGGGTCATCGTTGTTGTATTTTACGCTTCATAACGCGCCACACATTTTCAATGGGGGACAGGTCTGGACTACAGGCAGGCCAGTCTAGTACCCGCATTCTTTTACTACAAAGCCAAGCTGTTGTAACACGTGCAGAATGTGGCTTGGCATTGTCTTGCTGAAATAAGCAGGGGCGTCCAAGAAAAAGACGTTGCTTGGATGGCAACTAGGGCTGCACGATATTGGAAAAAACTGACATTACGATTTTTGGGGCTTTGCGATATATTGCCATATTAAAAATAGAAGAATTTTTACCAGATGACTTGAATAGCTCTGTTTGGGAAGAATTTGGTTGACTCACAATGACACCATTGTTTTCATATAATACCATTTAATCCAGGCTAAGAGGGTATATCAGTGAATGATGAAGATTGCTGTACATAAAAGGATCCAGGAGGCTATGTCTCTGTACAAAATAGAATAGGTTACAATTTTAGTTGCTTTTTTTTTCATTTCCCCAATAAATGTTGATGATATACAGGAGCTTGTGAATCAAAACACAAGTTTGTGGTTTTGCGATAAGTAGTCACATTGCATGTGCAATGTGACTATTGTGCATGCGCACATCACAATGGCGATGTTCAAACAGTATATTGTGCAGGCCTAATGGCAACATATGTTGCTCCAAAACCTGTATGTACCTTTCAGCATTAATGGTACCTTCACAGATGTGTAAGTTACCCATGCCTTGGGCACAATTTTTTTTTATTTAACCTTTATTTAAGCAGATAAATCCCATTGAGATCAGGATCTCATTTACAAGGGCGACCTGACCAAGAGGTCAGCTATACACCCCCATACCATCACAGATGCTGGCTTTTGAACTTTGTACCTATAACAGTCCGGATGGTTCTTTTCCTCTTTGGTCCGGAGGACACGACGACCACAGTTTCCAAAAACAATTTGAAATGTGGACTCGTCAGACCACAGAACACTGTTCCACTTCGCATCAGTCCATCTTAGATGAGCTCGGGCCCAGAAAAGCGAAGCCGGCGTTTCTGGGTGTTGTTGATAAATGGCTTTGGCTTTGCATAGTAGAGTTTTAACTTGCACTTACAGATGTAGACAAACTGTAGTTACTGACAGTGGTTTTCTGAAGTGTTCCTGGGCCCATGTGGTGGTATCCTTTACACAGTGATGCCGGTTTTTGATGTAGTACCGCCTGAAGGGCAGTCAATGTTGGTTTTCGGCCTTGTCGTGCAGTAATTTCTCCAGATTCTCCGAACCTTCTGATGATATTACGGATCGTAGATGATGAAATCCCTAAATTCCTTGCAATAGCTGGTTGAGAAATTTTTTTTTTCTTAAACTGTTGGACAATTTGCTCACACATTTGTTCACAAAGTGGTGACCCTCGCCCCATCCTTGTTTGTGAATGACTGAGCATTTCAGGGAAGCTGCTTTTATACCCAATCATGGCACCCACCTGTTCCCAATTAGCCTGTTCACCTGTGGAATGTTCCAAATAAGTGTTTGATGAGCATTCCTCAACTTTCTCAGTCTTTTTTGCCACTTGTGCCAGCTTTTTTGAAAGATGTTGCAGGCATCAAATTTCAAATGAGCTAATATTTGCCAAAAATAACAAAGTTTACCAGTTTGAACGTTAAGTATCTTGTCTTTGCTGTGTATTCAATTGAATATAGGTTGAAAGGGATTTGCAAATCATTGGTTTTTATTTACAATTTACACAGCGTGCCAACTTGACTGGTTTTGGTTGGTTTTGTAGGTGTAGAGATGAACTGTTAACTAATGAAGCTGCTTTATAAGGCAGAAGGTCACAGGCATTCAATGAGGTTCCAGCATCTCCAGATCATCAGAATCTTTTGATGGTATCATGGACTGTAAACCAGATAAGTTTCATCAAATATAAAAATATATTTAAGAAAAAGCTTTAGGCATTAAAATGCAACCAATAAATATGAAAAAAACAACAATTTAACCACCAGCAACAACTTCTTAGCACAGTAATAATTAAAAACACAGGCACTGTACAAAGGATAGTGAGTGATGAAATTCATAAACTATTTGCAGTTAAATGTTGACAAATGTTCTTACTGTTCAAATGTTCTTATATTTGATAATTTGTTGATCACTCATTTGTTCACACAGTGAACCACAGCCTTTTTGGCACGCTCCTTTAATACTCAATCATGACACTCACTTGTTTCCAGTTCACCTGTGCGATGATCCAAACAGGTGTTTTTCCTCAACTTTGATTTAATTAATTTTAATAAATCTGCAGAATGTTTCTTCTGGATATTTCTGCACAGTGACCCTCGCTGTCACAGCTCTATTTGGCAGTCAGGTCCACTTCAGATTTTTTTATTCTCGATAACTTGTATCAGTTTCAGATTTTTGGGGACTGCCTTTGAAAAGAAGTGACTTTTCAGGCGAGTGAGCTCTGCCTCCATCTTAGAGGAGCTGTTTCTGCTCCATAAGGGGGTTCAGGAGTCTCCTGTGAAACAGTGGTGCAATGTTGTATCAAAAATACTCTTATATAGAGTCAAATTTATATTTCATCAATACACAACTCATAGTTTCAAAGTTACAAAAATAATAATGTCAAATAATTACTGAAATTGCTGCCCAGTATGCTGAAATTGTTCCAAAAGAGAGAGCAGTGGAAGCCAGCCATCATCACGTATTAATATAATACAGTGGGTCAGAATTGTATAAATTTTTGTCAATGGAAGTTGTCAGCATTGATGCAAAAAGCTGGAGATAAAACATTTGGGATATAATTTCAGCTTGGTACCTAATAAAATCATATAAAGAGATAAATATATTGATGTATATATATATATATATATATTTTTTTTTTTTTGCTGTTTTTTTCCTGTTATACAGTATAAATGTTATCAAATGTAAGAAATAACCATTCAAATTAATTCCCAGGGTCAGAATTGTATGGCAGATGTTGTTCATTTGTCTTTGTATGTTGTTTACTCCCAAAGTTATGCCTATATTTGCACATCATATCTATCTTTCGGTTTTGGGCTAGGTACAGTAAAGGGTTAAAATTAAGGCTTTTGGACATAGTTTCAGCTTGGTACTCAATATAATCTTTAAAAAGACACTTAAAGGATTAAGAAAAAACTGGTGGTGAATAAAAGTCAACCTGTGAGTTTGAAAAAATGAAAAGATAGATGGTCCTACAGGCATTTTTGGCAATTTTTTTGCTGTTTTTGGCCAGAAATGGAGTCTAAATGTAATCAAATCTCAAAAATAACTATTCCAATGATTTCCTTGGCTCAAAATTATATGAGAAAATGTATTGGTTTGTCTCTATATGTTGTTTACATCAAAAGTTAGGCCTATTTCTACATCATATTTCTATTTTTCGTTTTTTTGGGTCGGATACAATGAAGCACAAAAAAAAGCCTTTGGCCCCCTATTTCAGCTTGGTAACCACCAGATTCTGAAAATAGACACTCCAAGGAGTAAAAAAAATTAGGTGGCGAAAAAAAATCCGGGGGGTGCGCGGGGGCCCCCCTTTCCATCTGGACTATAATTCGCTTCAGAGTTACCGTTGCTTTCGTTACTTGTTTCAACCAGAGAAAGGAACGGACTATTTTTTTCAAGCGGATGCAATGAAAACTTTTGTAAATCAATAAAATCATATTTAGATAAGCATTTGATGTCAAACTTTTGATTTCTTTAGTGAGTAGCCGTGTAATAAGCGGCTTCGCGTCGAGGTCCTGCATCACCCTGTCGGGGTTTATTTCTCTATAGTGACCGGCTCGCTCTACATTATCCCTTACTTAATTTAACGTTAAATTATTTTTGAACCATGCAAGCAGGTTTTCTCACACACACTTACAAAAAAAAAATCATTTTAGCAAAAGGGCACTCTGGGCATTAAGGGGCAAAAGGTCAGGTGCTCCAGCTCTCTCCGCCCCACCTCTGCACTTGCCTGCCTCTTTATTTTGATTTCATAGCTTTATTTTTTATTTCTGACCTCAGTAAGACCAAATAACAGTTTTGAACATGAAGGAAAACATTAATATTAAGCTCCTTTTACCATTTGTTTTAGCCCTCTCTCCTTATGAAGCATCGCTGCAGAATGAAACATGATTGTTAAACTACACACGCACACACACCAGAGTCTGGTGTGCATGACTCTGCACATACACGACATGAGACAGAGGATGCTTATTGCTCACCTTCACTTCAGTCATCTTGTAGAATAATCCGTGCACAAACTAAACGCTGCCGCTGCTAAACCTACTGACCGGAGCAGTTGATTCTCTTGTCTGTCGGCAGCATCGGCAACTTCAATCAGCGCGGCGCTTAGCTGAGGTCAGGGCACGTCAGGTCAGGGCAGGTCATGGATCATGTGACCGAACAAGCTAAATCTTAATTATTTTTAATTTGTTCAATGATATATTAATTTTGGGCCATGCAGACAAGTTTTCTAACACACACTTACCAAAAAAAATCATTTTGACAAATGGCACTTTGGGCATCAAGGGGCAAAGGGTCAGGTGCTCCAGCTCTCTCCGCCCCACCCCTGCACGTGCCTGCCTCTTTATTTTAATTTCATAGCTTTATTTTTGATTTCTACGACGGCGTATTAGGGCCACCTACGACGGCGTATTAGGGCCACTTGAAGAAATAAAAAAAATAAATGAAAACTCGAAAATCTTCGAGAAAAAAATCGAAATTTTTGAGTTTATAAAATCACATATTTATGACTTTAAAAATTCGTACATTTGTGACTTTATAAAGTTGCAAATTTGCGACTGTATAAACTCGAAAATTTAAGATAAACTCATATTTCGGGTCAATTAATCAACATAGTTCCCAACCCCACCCTTCATTTTAATCAGTGGGACAAAGACTGTGAGCTCAAACCTCACTTTCCTCCTTTGAGCCAGAAAGCTTCACTTTGTCTCAATAAGCTGCCGGTGATGGCTAGCTCGCCAGTCTAGGGACCGATGGAAAATTACCGTATTGGAGTAATAGTGTGAATGGCACTTCAGTAACTTAACCATAAGGACATATATCATCTTCATAATCACAGCACACATAAATGACCATAGGTTGTTTATAGTACATGTCATAGTTTCTTAAGATTTAGGTTATTTAAGAAATAGTTTTAATGCCATTTGTTTTTTTTTTATAATTATTATTGACATACTGTACTGTGTATTTATTAATAGGTAATGACTTTAAAAATTGCAATAGCTTTTCTGTTGTTGACTGTAGTGGCACCAAAGCCAGCCTGATGATCAGACATATCTTCTAGTTTATAATACAGCTCTACGCGAGATAAATATGCTTAAATTCAATCATATAGCTTTTATATAGAAAAGTATATTCATAAATAGGTAATGAATATCAGAACTGTGGTAACTTAAATGTTGTTGACTGTAGGAACACCAAACCCAGCCTGGTGAACAAACATCTCTTTTACTTTACTTTACTATCTATCTATCTATCTATCTATCTATCTATCTATCTATCTATCTATCTATCTATCTATCTATCTATCTATCTATCTATCTATCTATCTATCTATCTATCTAAAGTTGTAGTTGCAGTTTGATCACCAGGCTGAGTTTGGTGCCACTACAGTCAACAACAGTACAGTAATTACAGTTTTTACAGTCATTATTTAAAAAAGTGATAGTTATAGATTAAATTATAAACTATTTCTATCAAAATCAGAGCTGTGGTATAAACTGCAAGAGATGTGTTATTTGGTTTTGGTGCCACTACAGCCAACAACAGTAAAGTTATTACAGTTGTCATTGCCTGTTTTGAATTTGAATTTGAATTTGAATTTAAGTCAATAGTAATAAAAAAAATTACATAGGCTAAATTACCATAAAACCTGTATCTCTTAATTCATTTTAATCATTGTGATGTAGTCTGAGAGCTCAATTCAAACGAGCCTCCTATGAGCCAGAAAGCTTCACTTTGTCTAAATTTACGCTGCCAGTAATGGCTGGCTAAAAAACTATGGCAAGTTATTAACTAACAATGGAATTGTGTGAAAGGAAGTTGAATAACTTCACCACAATGCCTTCAAACATAAATAACTGTAATACACATGTTATAATATATATATATACTGTATATATATGTATATATCTGTATATATATATATATATATATATATATATATATATATATATATATATATATATATATATATATATATATATATATATATAAAATAACTGTTCATAGTACATGTCATAGTTTTCTTAAGGATTGTAAATTAAAATATTTCACAGGATTTTTTTGATTGAAAATAAAGCAAATGCAAAGTTATGAAATCTACCAAGGAAATGATTATAAAACAGGAATGATCACCCCCCTCTACCTTAAAGTATGGCTCTTACTTTAAAAAAGCTTTTGATTTGATTAAAATTATTTTTTTATTGAACTGTGTATATGTATGCTACATATGTAGCCTAATGACAATAATTACCGTACTAACTGTATTGTTGCAGACTGTACTGACACCAAACTCATACTAATGATCAAACATTTCCTCTAGCTTATAAAACAGCTATACAACAGAAGCTATCAACATGACTATAAAAACTTTAATAACTGCACTGTTGTTCACGGTAGAAACATCAAACCCAGCCTTCGAGCATCTCTTCTAGTTAATACTACATTACTTATTTAAAGGAGACATATCATGCTTGTTTCTCCTTTTCACTATGCCAGACTAGGATGCCTGTAAAGCATTTCTGCCCTCAGTACAAGTCATTTAGTTCCTTCATTGCCCTACAAAAGCGTTCTCAAAATCCTCATTTTAGGCCATTAACAAGGTCTTGTTAAAACACTTGGATCACAGGATGACCTAAAGTCATCTCACAACGTCACAGCCCTTTGTGGTCTGATTGGTCAGTTCTATCGGGGCCTACAGGCCAGAGCTGGTATGGAGTGAGTGTGAGTCAGGGACATATATACCCCTTGCTGGTGGATGTGTTCCTCGGTGACGGTTTTGTGGCTAACGGACATCACAGAGGAGGAAGTGTTTTATCAGATTACTCCAATAAAAAGAAAGGTACCTCGTGTCGTCACGACGTTTGAAATCTCGCGGACATCTCGCAATGACCTATTTTCAGAGGCATCAAATCTCATTCTAGGATATCAGAAAAATTACAATATCTCATTTTTTGAAAATTAAGGGGGTGTAAGGTCTTGTTTTCAAATGTATTATATTATATTAAATCATGCATCAGCATGATATGTCTCCTTTAAGAGATATAGGTTTTAAGGTAATTTAACCAATGATTTTTTTAATTATTGACATCAATTCATTAACAGGCAATTTCAACTGTAATAACTTTACTGTTGTTGACTGTAGTGGCACCAAAACCAAATCACACATCTCTTGCAGTTTATACTACAGCGCTGACTTTAATAGAAATAGTTGCTAATTTAATCTACTATTACTTTTTTTAATAATGACTGTAAAAACTGTAATTACTGTAGTGTTGTTGACTGAAGTGGCACTAAACTCAGCCTGGAGATCATACTGCAACTACAACTTGATATATATACATGAGAGGAGAGAGAGAGAGATAGATAGATAGATAGATAGATAGATAGATAGATAGATAGATAGATAGATAGATAGATAGATAGATAGATAGATAGATAGATAGATAGATAGATAGATAGATAGATAGATAGATAGATAGATAGATAGATAGATAGATAGATAGATTATAAAAGAGCTGAAGTGTAAAGTAAAACAGATGTTTGATCACCAGGCTGGGTTTTGTGTTTTTACAGTCAACAACAGTTAAGTTACTACAGTTCTGATATTCATTACCTATTTATGAATATACTTTACTGTATTGTTAGAATTATATACAAGCTAATGCTAACATTTGTCCAAAGATGTCATTTCATGCTAACAGTTATTCAAACATATTATGTTAGGGCAGATCAGTTCAAACATGTTTTTTTCAACAGGTCAAATGTGTCATAGATCATACAGGTGCAATCGCGGTTAGACAGGACTGTGGTTTCAGTTAAGGTCTGGGGGGCCAGTTTCCACGTTTCGCATCCTGTAGTCGGTCATGTGGTTTTGCGAAACTGAGAGAACTTTCGTCGAACTCTTGGTTGAACTTCTGCCATAAGTCTGACCTTTATCTAGCCATTATGTTTATCTTTCTTGACAGACATAGCTTATGAAACCAGACATGGTCTTAACACGTGACAAATTGGTACTTCCCAAATCCTGATGTGTATAAGATCTTGTGTATGAAAACGCTCAAGACAAATGCTCTTTGTCTGTACATCCCTGGTGAGGTGCAGAACTGAGCCCTCAGCAGCTGAGTATTTTTTATTTTTTTGTATTGTCTCACATATTGTCAATAAATGGTTGGCTAACCGATCTAATCTGGACTTGTGCCTTCCTCCAAACTGAACATGAACTTCCAACAGTATAAAAGCTATATGATTGAATTTAAACATATTTATCTCACGTAGAGCTGTATTATAAACTACAAGATATGTCTGATCTAGGCTTGTCACGATACCAGAAAGGACCTCTTTCACAATACATGAAATTTTGCCCACAGCCCAATTTTTTGTTTATTGTGTGGTATTTGTAGTACACCCAGAGACTCCCAAGAATATATCTTTAGAAAATCCGAAAGTCATCCAGGGCCTGTACTATGACCTATTTTATGATCACTGCCATAGGTGTGAGCCAGGGTGCACACTTTACCTCAAAACTTACTCAAACACAAATAATAAATCATCAGATTTGGACAAATCACCTTCACTGAAGTCTGGTGCATCTTTTGAAATCAAATGTAACTATGATGCTAGCTAATGTACATTTCTATAACATATGAAAGCATTCCCTACACCTGCTTCCTCTACTTACTGTCAGTGTTTCCTGTTCTACTCTCTGCAATCAAATTAAATGTAAAGTTATTGGATGTGAAAAGTATGTGAACTAAAGACACATGATTCTGGGCATGTAGCCTCCACATTGATTTACGTTCTGAACCGGCCTTTACACGGAGCCATAATCAAAGTAACCTAGGTTTTTTACTAGCCCGTATCTCAGTTATTGATCACATTAGCTGCTTCTGTTGATGTATCGTCAGTGTCATCATGTTGTGTCTGCACTGCACAGACCGGATGTTTTTAGCATTGACGACGTGCTGTCATGCTAAGCTACGTGCTGAGCTAACTCCATTTGACATCAGACACACTGCACTGTTTCCTTTTCGTCCCTTCGTGTAGTGACAACACACTTGGAACACTCTGATTTCTTCTGCGGACTCTGTCCTTTCTGTCCCTGTCTTTTGTCTTCCTTCATGATTTTTACAAGACGTGCAGCACCCGAGGCGGCAGGCGTGTTGCGCCACAGATATGTAAATCCTTTTCAAACACTGTGCACTGTATAGTAGTTCAGATATATATTTTATATATATATTTAAATATCAAACCAGGCACCAAGGCCCCTGATTTGCCCCAAGGATATTTTGTAATCAAATTATTCGGATTATATAACAAACTTTCTTGTCAAAAATCAGCAGATTAGTGTGACACAACACATTTGGCATATTTCAGGATAACATGGAGTAAAACTTAGATTTCCCATTTTTGGACAGCACTTGACCCAAATGAGCAGAAACACTGCAAATAGTGAATTAAGCAGAAATACACAACTTTCAGTCATAATTCATCAATGTCAAAAATATAACAGTTTCTTGCCAAAAATCAGCAGATTAGTGTGACACAACACATTTTGGAATGATTCAGTATAACATGCAGTAAAAAATAGATTTCCCGTTTTTGGACAGCACTTGACCCAAATGAGCAGAAACGGAAAATCTAAGTTTTACAACATGTTATACTGAAACGTGCCAAAATGTCTTGTGTCACACTAATCTGCTGATTTTTGGATAGAAAGTCTGTTATTTTTATGAAACTGATTAATTTGAACTGCAAGTTGTGTTTTTCTGCTTAATTGTCTCCCTGCAGCGTTTCTGCTCATTTGGGCACAAGTGCTGTCCACAAAAGGGAAATTTAAGTTTTACTGCAATGTCATACTGAATCGTGCCAAAATGTGTTGTGTCACACTAATCTGCTGATTTTTGGCAAAAAAGTCTGTTATATTCATGAAATTGATGAATTTTTATTGCAAGTTGTGTTTTTCTGCTTAATTCACTACTTGCAGCGTTTCTGCTCATTTGGGTGAAGTGGTGTCCAAAACGGGTAAATGTGAATTTTACTGATTGTTATACTGAATCATGCCAAAATGTATTGTGTCACACTAATCTGCTGATTTTTTGGCAAGAAAGTCTGTTATTTTTATGAAAATGATGAATTTTTTACTGCAAGTTGTGTTTTTCTGCTTTAATTGTCTCCCTGCGGCGTTTCTGCTCATTTGGGCACAAGTTCTGTCCAAAAACGGGAAATCTAAGTGTTACTGCATGTTATACTGAATCATGCCAAAATGTTTTGTGTCACACTTATCTGCTGATTTTTGGCAAGAAAGTCTGTTATTTTCATGAAATTGATGAATTTTCACTGCAAGTTGTGTTTTTCTGCTTAATTCACCACTTAGCAGCGTTTCTGCTCATTTGGGTGAAGTGGTGTCCAAAAACGGGTAAATGTGAATTTTACTGCAATGTTATACTGAAACGTGTGAAAATGTGTTGTGTCACACTAATCTGCTGATTTTTGGCAAGAAAGTCTGTCATATTTATGAAATTGATGAATTTTTACTGCAACATATGTTTTTCTGCTTAATTCACCTCTTAGTAAGCGTTTCTGCTCATTTGGGCACAAGTTCTGTCCAAAAACGGGTAAATCTGAATTTTGCTGCATGTCATACTGAATCATGCCAAAATGTATTGTGTCACACTTATCTGCTGATTTTTGGCAAGAAAGTCTGTTATATTTATGAAATTGATGAATTTGAACTGCAAGTTTAGTTTTTCTGCTTAATTGTCTCCCTGCAGTGTTTTTTGCTCATTTGGGCACAAGTGCTGTCTAGAAACGGAAAATCTAAGTTTTACTGCAATGTCATACTGAATCGTGCCAAAATGTGTTGTGTCACACTAATCTGCTGATTTTTGGCAAAAAAGTCTGTTATTTTTATGAAAATGATGAATTTTTTACTACAAGTTGTGTTTTTCTGCTTTAATTGTCTCCCTGCAGTGTTTTTTGCTCATTTGGGCACAAGTGCTGTCTAGAAACGGAAAATCTAAGTTTTACAACATGTTATACTGAAACGTGTGAAAATATCTTGTGTCACACTAATCTGCTGATGTTTGGAAAGAAAGTCTGTTATATTTATGAAATTGATGAATTTTTACTGCAAGTTGTGTTTTTCTGCTTAACTCTTTTACTGCAGTGTTTTTTGCTCATTTGGGAGGAAAATCTATAATTTACTGCATGTTATACTGAAACATGCCAAAATGTGTTGTTTCACACTACTCTGCTTTTTTATTTTTTATTTTTTATTTTTTTAAGCTTCTTGTTATTGAGGTTCTGGTATTCAACATTGCAATTCAGTTCACAAAGCTAGAACCCCGTTTTTCTTTTTTAACAAACAATCTTTACAGAACAAGAACAAATGGCAGCAGGACACCTTTAAACCAGACATAATACAAAATAAGGAATAAAATAAAATAAAAATAATAATAATAAAAAAATAATAATAATGATAATAATAAAGACGACAAGGGCAAAAAAGCAACAAGACCTGGTCAAGACAGAACACAGATATCACCAGTTGGTATGGGATGTCCAGCATTCTCCTGGTTGCCATTATGTTCATCATGCTAACCATATAGAGAAAAAGCCCGTCCATCAGGGTCCACTTTCTCCAAGACTGGTTGCCAGATTTTGACAAAAAAAACTTAGATTTCCCATTTTTGGACAGCACTTGACTCAAATGAGCAGAAACACTGCAAATAGTGAATTAAGCAGAAAAACACAACTTTCAGTAAAAACTCATCAATTTCATAAATATAACAGACTTTCTTGCCAAAAATCAGCAAATTAGTGTTAAACAACACATTTTGGCATGCAGCAAGAAAGAAAGTCTGTTATATTTATGAAACTGATGAATTCTTACTAAAAGTTATGTTTTAACTCTGTTCCTGCCGTGATTTTTGCTCATTTGGGAGGAAAATCTATAATTTACGGAATGTTATACTGAAACATGCCAAAATGTGTTGTTTCACTACAAGCTGCTTAGTTTTGGCAAGAACGTCTGTTATATATTTATGAACCTGATGAATTCTTCCTGAAAACTGTGTTTTTCGGCTTAACTCTGTTCCTGCAGTGTTTTTTGCTCATTTGGGAGGAAAATCGCTATTTTACTGCATGTTATACTGAAACATGCTTAAATGTGTTGTTCCACACTTATCTGCTTATTCTTGGCAAGAAAGTCTGTTATATTCATGAAACTGATTAATTCTTACTAAAAGTTGTGTTTTTCGGCTTAATTCACTATTTTCAGCGTTTCTGCTCATCTAGGTCAAGTGCTGTCCAAAAAACGGGAAATCTATGTTTTACTGCATGTTATATCGAAACATGCTAAAATGTGTTGCTCCACACTTATCTGCTTATTCTTGGCAAGAAAGTCTGTTTTATACATGAAACTGATGAATTCTTCCTGAAAGTTGTGTTATTCTGCTTAACTCTGTTCCTTCAGCGTTTCTGCTCATTTGGGTCAAGTGCTGTCCAAAAACGGGAAATCTAAGGTTTTACTGCATGTTACACTGAATCATGCCAAAATGTGTTGTTTTACACTAATCTGCTGATTTTTGGCAAGAAAGTCTGTTATATTTATGAAATTGATTAATTTTTACTGCAAGTTGTGTTTTTCTGCTTAATTCACTACTTGCAGCGTTTCTGCTCATTTTGTCTCAAGTGCTGTCCAAAAAAACAGGAAATCTCTGTTTTACTGCGTGTTATATTGAATCATGCCAAAATGTGTTGTTTTACACTAATCTGCTGATTTTTGGCAAGAAAGTCTGTTATATTCATGAAATTGATCAGTTTTTACTGCAAGTTGTGTTTTTCTGCTTAATTGTCTCCCTGCAGCGTTTCTGCTCATCTGGGCACAAGTCCTGTCCAAAAACGGGTATATCCAAGTTTTACTGCATGTTATACTGAATCATGCCAAAATGTGCTGTGTCACACTAATCTGCTGATTTTTGGCAAGAAAGTCTGTTATATTTATGAAATTGATGAATTTTTACTGCAAGTTGTGTTTTTCTGCTTAATTCGCTACCTGCAGCGTTTCTGCTCATTTTGTCTCAAGTGCTGTCCAAAAAAACAGGAAATCTCTGTTTTACTGCATGTTATATTGAATCATGCCAAAATGTGTTGTTTTACACTAATCTGCTGATTTTTGGCGAGAAAGTCTGTTATATTTATGAAATTGATCAGTTTTTACTGTAAGTTGTGTTTTTCTGTGAAGTATCTGATGTGAATGTTTTAGATGGACAATAGGCGGCCTTAGGGGTGAGCTAATGATTAGACTGAATTTGGCCTGTTTCACTCAGGATGTAATGACTAGGATGCACGACAAAGAACATTCTTCACATTTTTACTTCTTTTTTTTTTTTTTTTATTGCAAAAAACAAACAAACAATACAGACACAGACAAAGACATATAAAATGACAACTTACATCACAAAACAGAGGAAATAAACTAAAAAAACAAACAAAACGTTTTACGGAGTGAGCTGTTTTGGTGTGTGTGACATGTGTGCGTGTGTCTTTTTTTTTTTTTTTTTTTCATACCCAGAAAAACAGATATTGTCAACCCTCCCCCCCACATGCTTTATCATCCTATTCATTGCAACCACCCACACCCACAGATCAACAACAGTGCCCCACCAGAGGAGTTCCAAACCCCTGCCCCTCCCAGACAACAAGGCCACCCCCAAACACATCCACAGACCCGCCACTCCAGCACTTTTTTTTTTTTGGTGGAGCTATGATGCTTCACTTAGGGCAGAGCCTGATCCCAGAGAGACAGCCCCCAGACCCTAAGGAGGAAGCCTGACAGTCAGTAACAGGCTCAGCCCTATTTCTGGAGTTTTAATTTTAATTTTATTTTATTTATACATTTATCGTTTTTGTTTGTTTGTTTGTTTGTTTGTTTTTGTTTTCTTAAATAATAATTTAAATGAACTTAAGTATCTTTTAACATACTGCACCCGGACCCTGAGGAGTGTGCAAATTTGTTGTGTTAAACTGGAGCAGCAGATCGCCAAATGCGCCCAGGGGCGACCCCACCACCAGGCAGGGAGGGACTGCAACCCCCCTTCAGAACACCGCCATCAATCCATAAGTGCAAGCAGACACAACAGCAAGCTACAACAATAACTTAAGTAATAGATACAGAAGTTTTCATATTACTTACTAATAGAGTTCAAATAATTCCCTCTGAGAACTACACAGAAAAAAAATAAATTTTATATGTGTAATGTGCATATATACATGTACATACACACACGCTTACACATATATACACACAGGCTGCACACACACATATATATACACATACATACATGTATACATACATACATATATATATATATATATATATATATATATATATATATATATATATATATATATATATATATATATATATATATATATATATATGTATATATATATAAATATATACCCATATACATGCATATATTCATACACATGCACAATGTAGAGAAAAAAATGTATAGAAAATAATTATAATAAACCTAATGGCAATGATAAAAAAAAATGGAAGAGGGAACAGGACAAGAAAATAAGAACAATCACACTTAATTTTCCATATGGGTAGGTGAAACAGTGAATAATTACAGTAACAGAAGCAACAAAAATTTGTTACCAAGGAGAAAAAGAAGAAAATAAATAATAAATAAATAAATAAATAAATAAATAAAAAAGAATGTCACAAGTAAACCAATAAGTAATTTAGAAAAGCAAAAATAATTCGCCCATGCGACTGTGAACGCATCTCTCACGTGACGGTGCACGACGCAAGATGGCGGTGCCCAGCAGCTAGATCCAGCAACTTTGTCTTTTCTGACTTTCTGACTGTTTCTACTTTTTTTTGGTTTTTGGTTTTTCTCCTTCTCAGTTGCTGACCCACACAAATCCCGGCCTCCTCTTTCTTTTTTACGGATTATCTCACTCAATCATCGACCTGGACCGCTTAGAGGACTACATCGACCACTTTTTTACATCATACTGCACAGTGAACATGGCCACTTCATTGACCCCCGGAAAATCCAGCTTCTCTCCAGCCTACAAAAGACCCCGGTCAAATTCTCTGCCCAGCTCAGGTTCATCTCCATCTTCATCCCCAAACTCACTCCGCCATCCAGAGGTAAGCGACATTCTTATTTCCATAAACCAGAAACTCTCCGGACTCGACGCCAGAATCCGTTCATGTAGAGTTTGTCCACTGAGATGACTGCTTTCTTTCCTTCTGATATCATTTGTCTACGGATGGGGACCTGTCGTCATTTGAACAGGCCAGTACTGTTTTATCCATGAACTCTTATTGCCTTCACTGATTTGTGCATACACCCATTTAAACTGATTTATATTTAGCTTGCTGGTGTGTACCATTTCTTTGTGTGGGTCAGTGAGGTATATCTGCTTTACATTTGTACTTATTTAGAGGGGAAGCTTGGCAACAGACTGATCAGGTAGAGCAGTTAATTAATGGTTTTCATCTTTGGTTGACAAAGTTGTTCTTTCTTTAATGAATGAGTAGGGTTGCCGTATTTTATTGGTAACCTTTTGATTAATTAGAATCTTTAAGAGGGATATAAGAGAATTAAAAATGCCAAAGTCAAAAACGGATGCTAAAATCTTAAAAACTATTACGCCAGTTGATGCGGTTCAAAAGAACAATCCCCTCATTAAAGGGATTGCAGAGATGTCCAAAAAATGGAGTAAGCGTTGGCCTGACATTGACCGGCCCTGGCCAGTGGAAGGGACTCTTAACCCAGACGTAGTTAAAACACAACAGGTGCTCGTGTCCACGTATAAACCAGGGCAAAAGAAAGGTAAAAAAAGGACAGAAACGCAAAGAGAAGAGGCAGACAGAACTTGGGATTCTGCAGTTATTTGAGCAAGAGGGGCAAAAATTGTTAAAAACTAAAAAAGATAGAAAAGAACAGTGTGTTGCAGAAATAAACAAAAATACAAGGGAAACAGAAAAGCTAATGGAAAAAGTAAACTCACCTTTTTCGCATACCACTTCAAATAGGGGGCCTCCACCTTATGAGAAGGAGGTAAAATGTGCAGATGTCTATCCCCAGCTCCCAGTGATTACACAGGACGGTAATTATCGCATCAAAGATGACGAGGAGCAAATAATAGAGACAGGGACGGCTAAAAAAACGATAAAGATGTATCCAAACTCTACAAGTAAAAAGAGAACTGCACATTCAGTAAACCGGGGTGGACAGAGGTACAGATGGATAGAGATGGAAGATGACAGTGACAGTGAACCGGATGAAGCTGTTGGGGGATATGACCCAGCAGTCAGAAGGGTGTTAGCTAAGGCAGAGAAAAAGGGATCAGGTAAGATGTGTCCAGTAATCGTACGAGGACAGAATTTGGAGTATAAACCTTTACAAAGCACAGATATGTCAGACATTCTTGATAAATTACCTACACTTCAGGATGGAGCACATCCTTGGATCTCAAAGTTAGAAGAGGTTATGGTGGGATGGAAACCTGCTACGGGGGATATTAAGAGACTCTTAGCTAGCCTCTTAGGTGTCCCAGCTATGGAAGAGATTTTGCAAAAGGCCTGCCTTAATCGATATGTGAAAACTGCAGTGAATGACCCGGAACTCTTTGCTGCTAGCAGAAGTCAGATGTGGAAAACACTGAAAGATACATTTCCAACAAATGTTCACCCGGACAATATTTTCATTGAGCCATTGGGACCAGAGGAGAACCCGAGTGCTTATGTGTCTAGGGCTCATCAAGTGTGGAGAAATGTTACGGGTAATGATCCAGATTCACACCAAATGGAACAATCAATTTTGCGACTTAAGATACAAAAGGGGCTGCCCCAGCCAGTGAGAAGCAAATTAGCAGAAGTGGTTGGTCTTGGAAGCATGACAAAATCTGTATACACAGATCATATAGCACATCATGTTGAGTTATGTAGTGTCGTGGCAATTTCTGATCAAAGCTGAGGATCAATAAAGGATCTTGAGTCAAAAGATGTCTTAGTGAATATTTATTATCTTGCAAGATAGAGAAGTCTGTCATACAGCACACAAGTCTGCAGAGAGAGTTCTGCCCGACAAAAGAACATACAGTTTCTTATACAGGCAAATCATTAAACAATCACGTCATACCTAAGCATAAAACACCTCCCTTTTCTTTTCATGTGAGACAGTATCCCAGGTCACACCATCTTCCCATCAACTCCCTCCCCATTAGGCTCCAAGTTGAAACTTTCATCTTTTATTTATCTCACATGCAGAAGACGGAGCATGGCACAAGTATCTGATTTATCTCAAAAACATTCTTGGTCTCTGAGGCTAATTGTAAGTTATTATCTCTGACCTTTCCTGCATCAGCATTCTGTTCTGTGAAAATGAACCTCAGACCATAGTTAATAACTTCAGGGGTTATATGGGGTTAGCATAAGATCAACTCAGAGTGATTCAAATCAAAGTTATACCTGTGGAATAAAAATAAATGATTGAATGATTAATTTTACCATTACAGTAGGAAAAAGGAGCATGATCAGAAAGAACAAGATCAGGAAGTCCTTAGAAAACTTAATCAAATACAGTTGGTGGATAGCAAGTCGGAGAGGAAACAAGTTGTGGTCATGCAGAATCAATCTCAAGCATACCAATCACCATCATATTCGCAGCTGACACCAGTAGACCCCACTATGCCTTATTCACAGCCAGTGTTTGAACAGCCGCAGACATGGAGAGGAAGAGATGGAAGAACTTTGGATCCAAATTACCAGCAGTCTCTGGAAGTGTGCTATGAGTGTGGACAGCAAGGCCACTATGCTTATGACTGCTCAGGAGGAAGTTAAGAAGGTGTGCTATCAATGTAAAGGTTAATGTTGGAGGAATGTAAAGGTTCCTCCTGGCTACATTCCAGCTCTAGCAGGACCAATGCATGAGTGAGTTGTGGACTTGGGTGATATGATAAAACCAGTTACATGTTAGTTGTAGTGGACTGATTTTTGCAACCAGGCATAGGGAAGCTCAGCCTGATGCCAAGTTATTGTGTCATGAGGTCAGAAGCAGATGTCCAATTACTGATCAAACATCTTCAAATAATAGGAAAGAGTTTGTGGATAAAATGGTGGGTGTGTAAAAAACGCAGGTGAAAATGAAAATGGACTAAGTCTTGGTTAAAAAAGATTGGGACCTATGGGAGCTGTGGTAATTCAAATCTTAGTTGTAGTTATAGAAAGTGAATTACTTGTGTAATGACACATTTACTTTAAATCTTTATGCTTGTTTCATGATAGGGATTTTTGTGGGATAGCCTACTTATAAGGGAAATATGATATTGGGTTATGAAAATTAGTATGAGCTATTTGTTATTCACAATATACTTTCAATGTTTTTAATTGTATTTAAGTTTATCACGTATCACACAGACAGGCTGGATCCAAGATGGCAGCAGCGCAACATGTTGGTCCACGTCAGTGTTGAATGTTGTCAGTCTTTTACTAATAACTCAAAATCTTCTTTTAACTTTTTTATTAAATTTAAGGTAAGCTTTTATTGTACGTTTTTTAATCTTCGCATGACTCCGGGATTATCTCTGTGGACGATCTTATGGGATGTAAACTTTTCTGAGCCTCGGATACTGATCCTGCTTCTGATCCTGCTTCTTGGTGGATCCTCCTGCGCGCAGGCTTCACCTGCCTTGGCTCTCCACCTGGTCAGGTCTCCACCCCTCTTCAACGGCCAGATCTCCTCTCAAGCGCTACCAGATCGCGGAAGCTACCCGGCCTCTGGCTCTCACCTGCCGGTGCAGCCCTACCATCGGGCCTCTGCTCATCTGTTCCATTTCTCCTTAGTGAGCAGATAGGCCGGCAGCCTATCGCGCGATGGCTCGGTATACGCGCATCCACACCCGCTCTCTCTGGACAGTGGGATTTCTTGTCACTCTGTTTCTCGCGCTGACCTTCTGGGACTTACAAGAAAGTTACCGCTCCTGGGTGAGTACATCTGACAATGTGTTTTGCCCACAGGAGTTTGCGCATGGTAGCACTTGCTCTTTGGCTGTTTCTCAGTGCGTTCAACCTCCGTTGGCACAGGACATAAACTTAACTTGCGAACTCCTCAGAGACTTGTCCTGCCTTCAAAGCCTTTTGGTTTTAAATGACTTTTTTGCGCTCCATGAGAGTACACAGTCAGACATTAAGCGTGAGATGTTGAAAGGCTCCTCATGTAATATTGTTAGGAGACTGCTGATTGTTCTATTGCTGCTTATGTCTGGAAACGTGCAACCAAACCCGGGCCCTGAGCAGCAGTTTGTCCAGACGCCTTCGGATTTTAAATCACTGTCCGGTCTGAAAATGATCCATCTCAATGTGCGCAGCTTGCTTTTAAAAATGGACTCTTATGGGATGCTTCCACGTAGCCCGGCTGTCTTCTTCTTCTTCTTGGTTTTTAGCGGCAGCTGACCAATTGGTGGTCAGCTGCCGCTGCCATTGATTGTGGCATTGCCGCAATCTACTGATGAGCCCAGCTGTCTGTTGCCACTTGCCTCTATAATTAATGTTGTATCTCTTGCGCACGATTTAAGCTAAAACTTGCATACGTTTTAGTATCTCGATTTGTTTATTTTTTTTCTCCATGGCACCTTAGGGGCTCCTTAGAAAACCTTGTGTTCCCTGTCCAAGACCATAAATAGTTGGATGCAACTTATATTCGGGGGCAGTTTATATTCCTGGTTTACAGTATACCCAAGGTAATTCTTTATATTGGATGTTTAATTTTTTTTGTAATCAATTTCAGTAAAATATTCAGGACCATGCAGTCCTCATGCCATTCTATTAATCAAATGTCTCTTCAGTTTGCTGAAAAGGTTTTACAGGGGGAGGCATTAAATATGGACACTGCTAAGCAGGGAGTACGCAAGATGAGGCTGGACATAGCCACTTCACTCCTCAGAGAATCGGGTATGTTTCCTTTTTGCTCTACATTGTCTATCACTTCATTTTGGTCACATGTTATCTCATGAATAGTAATAATAAAAATGGAGATGGTTCATTTTGGCCCGATCACTACATAAAGATTATTATGAAAATATTCTATGAATTCTGTTTGTCTTACAGATGATCTAAGCAACCTCTGCTTTTATTGTGGGATGGAGGACAATGGGTAATTTCTTGACATTGAAAATAATTTAGAATGAATATTGTTTTTCAGACTCACTCTCTTACTAAGACATCTTTAATATACTTCAATACTTATCCTATGTGGTGCCCTGAATCAGGCACAAGTGTAGGAGTTACCTCATGACTATAAAACTATGTAACACTACATGACCTGTTTTCCAGATTTGCTGTGACGTCTGTCAGAGGTGGTACCACCATAAATGTGTGCAGAGGCCACCATCAGTGGATGAGCAGTAATTGTGCCCTGCATGCAAGTGGTGGTGTTGTGGTGCCTTATTGTTAACTCTGCCGAGGACATTGTGTTTTGTTGGTTTGTTTGTTTGTTTGTCCATCAGCAGTACTTAGGTATGGTGGCTGAGAACCGCCACCTCTGCAAATAAAAGAGTACCTGCAAACAATATAGAAACGCTGCAAACAATAAAGAAATGCTCCAAACAAAAAAAAAAAAGCTGCAAACAATAAAGAAATGCTGCAAACCCCCCCCGCTGCAAACAAAAAAGAAACGCTGCAAACAAAAAAAAAAAAACGCTGCAAACAATAAAGAAATGCTGCAAACAAAAAAGGCTTGCTGCAACGGAAGTGGATTACCAGGTACTATTTTTGCCGATGCACCGACGTTTTGTGAGAGGAGACAAAGAATTTTAAATTTTATAGTCAAAATGCTAAAAATACTTTCAAGTGCATTCAAGTTCACAAATTTTAGAGGGCAACAATATTTCATTTTTTACGTAATTAAAACTGTTTAATATGTCATTGTAAAACTGGAGACTGGATGTGTATTCTTATGGGTAGGTCAATATTTTACTGACCCTGAAGAAAATTTAATTGTTCATCTGCTTCACAGCAACACACACTGTGGCTGAGGGAACCACAGCTACAGTATGTGAGCATGTGTGACCTATAACATGCTCATGTTGGTGCAGCAAGGATTTGTGCAATATAAACTGGGTCTTTTTTTGTTTGCGTCTTTTTTTTGTTTGCAGCGTTTCTTTATTGTTTGCAGTGTTTCTTTATTGTTTGCCGCGTTTTATTTTGTTTGCAGTGGTTTTTTTTGTTTGCAGTGTTTCTTTATTGTTTGCAGCGTTCTTTTTTTGTTTGCAGTGTTTCTTTATTGTTTGCAGCGTTCTTTTTTTGTTTGCAGTGTTTCTTTATTGTTTGCAGGTGCTCTTTTATTTGCAGAGGTGGCGGGTCTCAGCCACCGTATTTAGGAGAACAAGTGTATTATGTAAGAAATAGATAGAGAGATAGGGCCTTGTAAAAGGTACCAAGTGCATATTTGAATTATTATTTACTTATTAAAGAGGTTATTTTTCATATGTATGTATATATATGTGTGTATTTGAATAACTGTGTTAAAGTATTTCCTTTTGCATTTATTATTTATTTGATTTACATTTGTTGTTGAAAAACATTAAGACAAAGTAAGTTAAGAATTTTTTGATTGGTGTTAATAGTTTTAAACATTTTGGTTCATTGTAAATAAATCTTTAAATGCTGCCAATGACTGATTTTCTATACTAATAATAATAATAATAATAATAATAATGATAATAATAATAATAATAATAATAATAATGATAGCAGTGGCCCTTTCCTTGTGGGAAAAAGGGGGGTGCATTTCCTGCCAGGCACACTTGAATCAATTAATCATATTATTTTCAATTATGTGTGGAAGAACAAACATCATTATGTTAGGAGGAATGATGTAAAAACAGTTGAAGATAGTGGCTTAAATGTAATTGACTTTAAAGCAATGAATGGTATGATTAAACTAAAATGGCTTCAACAATTTATCTGTTGTAGAAATGCAATTTGGTACAATATTCCATCTAAAATATTTAGTGAATGTGGTGGTATTGAATTTCTATTAAAATGTGACTTCTGTGTTTCTAAATTACCCATTAAATTATCCAGATTTCATCAACAAGTCCTCCTCTGTTGGAAACTGGCCTTCAAACATAACTTTACCCCTCATAATTCTCCAATTTGGAACAACAGGTATATTCTGTCTAAGAGAACATCTTTATGCTTTCGCGACTGGGTGGAAAAGGATATCTGGTCTGTTGCACATTTAACAAACTCAGAAGGAAATCTTCTTGATTTCTCTGACTTTATAAATACAATATCAATTGTACCAGACAACAATACTTGGAAATTACAAGAGCAATACCTGATGTAATGTTGAGTATAATAAAAGGCATGCTGTTATGACAAAGTTTGTCCACTTTTACCCTCACCTCTTATCAAGGGTTTAAACTTTTCAGAAAAGAAATGCACAAATAAAGTTCTAAGAGGCGCTGTCACAAATGAACTTTTCCCCCTTCAACTGAAAAGAAGAGATATTCTATCATGTAAATATATCTTAGAAACAATCAAAGAGATGATGGTTGTGAAAGATCAATATTCACTTCACAAACAGATGACAAGTGGAACGGGGTTGGTAGGTTGAACTTGCTGTCAGCTATTTCAAAATAAAACTGAGTAATATTCCTCAAATATGCTCAATAAATGATGATTGTTTCCAAGATATATTTAAATGATTTTCTGTGAGATGATGGTTGTGAAAGATCAATATCCACCTCACAAACAGTTGACTAGTAGAACGGGGTTGGTAGGTTGAACTTCCTGTGAGCTATTTCAAAATAAAACAGTAATATTCCTCAATAAGCTCAATCTAATTATTTTTGGAACATTTTTACATGATTTTCTGGAAAATAATGGTTATGAAAGATCTGTGCAGACCTGAAAAACAGATAAAGAAGTGGGTTTTTTTTGCAGTTGGAAGGTTAGAATTCCTGAGCGCCATTTCAAAATAAAACTGAGAAATTTGCATGACTTTTGATGCAAATAAGATGTATAATGATTAAGATGTATAATAAGTTTAAAAACAGACCGTATTTATGTGTTGTTTTTATTTTCTGCCATTGTCCAAACTGAAAGATCAGAGATAGAAATTTTATGATGGTCCCTAAGCGCCCCGGCTGCCGCACGCTACTCCGACGGACATGCAGCGTTGTTTTCTGGAGTTTTCGCCACAACTGCAGAGGTTGGTGAGTTGATGAGACTTGTGAAATGTCTGTCGTACTTATCTGTACAATATAAGACCAACCTGGCTGGAATTGGTACGGTTTTCATGACGCTATTAAGATTTGAAACAGAAAAAAACAGCCAATCTCGAATAGTAAACCAAATTTACTGCGCCCTTCATCAGTTCAGCAAGGGACGTAAAACCATAGTCGTAACATAGTGTGCCGTAAAGTGAGTGAACAACCGACACATTGACAGGAAGTTACATACGCTTCAAAATAAAACTTAACGCGTATCTCTCAGAACACATACCAAAATGTTAGATAAACACTGGATGAGGACACAAAACTCAACAGGTTCACAGACTTTTTCATGCAGCTGTAGATCAAATTTTCACATTGTAGCCTACATCGGCTGCTCTGCAAAATGACTACAGCGGTAACAGCTACACTTTAAATGGAAGATATCAGGCCTGTAGTCCACAGTGCTGACTGTGGCTGCATCAGACAGTGGAGAATGCATCCTCTTGATGAGCCCTCCCATGAATCGTGGGCACTACGCACAGCACATGTTTGGCATTTAGGGATGGACGGCGCCGCTATAATGCAGGATCGCTAAAATTAGGCCCCCCTCTTGCTTGCGTGCTCCATAGTAAGAAATGTTTGACTCTTCAGTGCCGCCATTCTGGGCCTCCTCGCAGCAACAGTCCCAGGTATCTTTTTTGAACATTCTTTTTATTGCAGTTTTCAGATGGGAAACAATGGTCCAGTCTTTATACCAAATATTTTCTTTGTTGGTCCATAAAAATGCAAACAGCATCCACCACAGGGAACTTAAAAACAATCAAAAAACAAAAGAGTAACAGTGCAGTGTTGTACTTGAATAATTCGATCCCACATACATTCACATATTTAATCTTATGTTAAAGTGCCCAAGCTTTTAAAGATTCCAGAGTTTATTCCCACTGTTTCATAAAGAGGTGCATTCTTCCATTACAAAAGTACATCAAGCGTACTTGTTGAAATATTATATAAAGGGGCCTATAAAAATGTTTTTCAAAATCATTGATAGCATGAACAATGCACACTGAGTAAAAATAGATACACACAAAGTCTGAAGTTCAAAGAAACATACTACAGATATGACACTGTAATTTTAATATTTTACACATGTGCATGCAGAAATATCAGAGGTTTGTTGCACTGCTCATTAAATTTTACTGTTACGTTCTGTGAAAGCCTTTAAAGCACTTGAAAAAGAAGATAATGCTATACTATCCAAGAAAGACTGTCTTGGAGAGCTGGTCTCTTTACATATTTTTAAGTGCAGATTAAAGGCTTTAGAGGAAGATGAGGTAGGGTGTAAATCAGTGGCGGCTGCTGGTCAGTAAAGGAGGGGAAGCTCATTTGTTTCCGGCCTACATCATAAATTTGTTTATTTATTGAAATGTAAATTCTACCCACCGCTCCTTTTTAAGAAAATGATCTGTGACCCAGTCATATCAACTAGGTGTCTTTTCCAGGGATGTTCCCAGTGTTCTCTCAATGGCCAGCAGAGCTAGACTGCTTAAACGGCCTTGGCCCATTGTGTTGTGGGTGTAAGACTTGAGCAGCTTTAAACGGGAGAAGCTCCTCTCCAGAACAACTGAATGTAAAACTTAGAAGATGCTCCGGTGGAGGGTTATACTTCAAGATCGCTGATTGGCTCATTTCACTGTCAATCAAAAAGGGATTGGGCCTCAGACAGATCATCCAATCATCATGCAGAAGCCGAGCGTCCAGGCCAGCCCACTGCCTCATAGACCCCCAGAGACGCTGAGCGTCCGATGGGCGGGACAAAGTCCAGCGTTTATCCAATGACCGTCCAGTTTCCACAGTGGAACAACCCACTCTACGCTTCAGAAGACGTTCAGCGTCCGACTGTGTTAAAGCGCTGAGATGCTGCGGGGATGAATGAGAAGGAAGTCGCTCCAGTTACCTGTGATAAGTAGCTGATTCTGAACAAAAGATGAAGGTATTCTAGAGCATATTTAGTCAATGAAATGTACACACAGCAGAATATAACTCTTTTTTGGGGACATTTTAGGGGAAGCTGAGCTTCCCTTGCAGTCTTAGAGCAATCGCCACTGGTGTAAATGCTTTGACTGAAAACTTGCTGCTCTGTGACTCTGACCTAACTGAATAATATGGATAATATCAGTGTCTG
This sequence comes from Scarus forsteni, assembly GCA_036419115.1. Classification (NCBI taxonomy): domain Eukaryota; kingdom Metazoa; phylum Chordata; class Actinopteri; order Labriformes; family Labridae; genus Scarus; species Scarus forsteni. Next base: position 265,955 of record JAZDUH010000023.1, read on the forward strand.
AATTTTTTTTATGTCTGCAACTTTGTAAACGTGCTGTTGCCTGTCTTGGCCAGGACACTCTTGCAAATGAGATTTTTAACCTCAGTGAGGTTCTTCTGGTTAAATAAAGGCTAAATAAAAAATAAAAAAGTTATGTGTTGCAATTTACTGATTAAAATAATGTTATTTTGTCCCAAAAGTGTAAACAATACATTATTCACCTCTGAAATGTTTCACAGAGCTTATAACCCCACCTAATAAATTATTACATCTTACAAATTTCATTGGCACATAAGATTCTGTTCATGTTTATGAGACATAAGACATGTTTAAAATAAGACACTGTTCAATTGGCACAGGAAATGTTCCTAAAATGGTGAAAATAACATAGATGACAGCTTTATTTTCTGTGAGCAGGTTAAACTTTGACTGTGATTTTTTTTTCAGTAAATACTGATGAACTTTTGATTTATTTTTTATTCTTCTTCTGTAGCTCTCCACCATATTGAGGGAACAATTCTCCTTCACTGACCATCTCATCAGAGCCTCTTTGCTGCAGGCTCACAGGTTCACACAGCACCATGCCATGTTTCCTGAAGATTTCCTTGAAGGTCAACTGAATGCTCAACAGAAGCTGAAGACAGAGCTCAGTCTGAATCTACAGAGAGGAGTTCAGACCTGCTGTGGTGCTCTGGACCTTATCCAGCTGCTGATGGAAATAATCTTTCGAGGTATTTTCACTCTGCAAACGATCCTCATCACCACACCCATGACCACTGCAGAAGATGAGGAGCTTCCCAAACTTAAAGAGAATCAAAACTTTCCTGAGAAACTCCATGAACCAGGACAGGCTGAGGCCCTGCTGTCAGAGGAGGAGAGACTGGAGACAGAGATGATGGACTTCAGTCAGAGGATCACTGATCCTCTGCACCTCAGGAGCACCTGCACCTCAGGAGAAAAACTTTTTGTTCAAATACAGCACAGTTCAAAGTAGGTTGCTTTGTGATTATTTGTTGTCTTTAATTTTTTTTTCAATGTAGTATGATGTGCTTCTTTGGATTGCTTCCTCAAAAGCTGTGCCCCCCTTAAAATTTTCAGCACCAGGCGCCACTGATTTTGAGCATAATTTCTTTTCAGAGTCCAAAATGGAAAAAAGCCTTAGTGTTTCGAGAGATCCTGAGCTGAGAGAAAAAGGCTAAAAGTCCTTTTAAAGCCAAACATTACCAACCTGTCTGCACCAGCATGTTTTTTGGCCTATTTTATGCCCAAAAAGTCATGCTTGAGCATGATTTTTTTCAGAGTCTGAAATGGAAAAAAGTCATATGTTAGCCTTTGTGTTTTGGGTGGTCCTGAGCTGAGTGGAAAAGGTTCAAATGTTCATTTTTAAGTCAAATATGATGAAAGTGTCTGCACCAGCATGTTTATCAGCCCATTTTACACCAAAAAAGTCATGTTTGCTTATATTATATATATGCTGATCCTGACAACATTCGGGCACAAAAAACTCAGGTTTTTGAAAAAAGTCAAAATTTCACAAAAAAAAAATCTATGATGGTCAATGGAATTGAAAACTACTGTATGTTTTGTGTTTGAAACAAGCCCAACAATTACCTAATTGCATGATATCGTCACTGCCACCTAGCTGACCTATTTTATACTTGGAGTGCACTTCTTTTCTTTTTCCCATATTGCCTAAATTGTCATGTTTCCTGAGGCCCTGCCAGATCAACCAAACGTTGTCAGGGATTCCACTGAAGGTATAATAATCTGTGGACCGTTACACAGCCCCTAGGCCTCCTGCTGTCTGTCTGTGTTCCTGTACAGGTGTTAGAGTGACCACCACCACCTGGTGGTCATTTGAGAGAGAGAGAGGGAGACTGGAGACAAAGATGATGGCGGACATCTTTTCCAAGGACTACAGTTGCCTTATACCACTACAGCGGCCATACAGAAGGTCAAAGGTGTTTATTAACTGATCAGACTGCAAGACCCCCCCCACACACACACACACACACACACACACATACACTCTCTCTTTTATGTTTTCTGTGCCACAGTCAATAACACACTAGCTTCTTGGTTTTTCTGTTTTTTCCCTGTTCTTTTTATTTTAGGAAATGAATTTCTTACACATTTAAATCACAGTTTGCCTCAGCTTTAACACTGTCCATAATAATTTCCATTTGAATTCAACCCACTGACCCATGCATTATGGAGACACATTGATCTTTGATGTAAAAGCATATACACTGCCTGGCCAAACAAAAGTCACCACTGAATATAAAGGTCACAGGCTCCTATATTTCTTTGAACCGTGCAATTAGGGAAGAAAAAATCCACTGATGGAATAACCTGGTCCTTCAGTATATCAGGTAGTCAGCTGAGCTCGTTCTTTGGGCCATACTGTTGATGAACCTCGATCTGACCAACTGAAGCAGCCCCAGATCACAGCACTGCCCCCACAGGCTTGGACAGTAGGCACTAGGCATGATGGGTGCATCACTTCACCTGCCTCTCTTCTTCCCCTGATGCTCCCATCACTCTGGAACAGGGTCAATCTGGACTCATCAGACCACATGACCTTCTTCCAGTCCTCCACAGTCCAATCTTTATGCTCCCTAGCAAACTGAAGCCTTTTTTCTGCTTAGCCTTACTGATTAGTGGTTTTCTTAAGGCTACACAGCTGTTCAGTCCCAATCCCTTGAGTTCCCTTCACATTGTGTGTGTGTAAATGCTCTTACTTTCACTATTAAACACACTCCTGAGTTCTACTGTTGTTTTTCTTTGATTTGATTTGGCCAAACGTTTAAGTGATTCACCGATCACCATCATTCAGGATTTTATTCTGAACACATTTCTTCCTTGAAGACGATGGTTCCCCACTATCCTTCCAGTTTTTAATAATGTGTTGGACAGTTCTTAACCCAGCTTTAGTAGTTTCTTCAACCGTGCTGGCTCTAAAGGTTCAGGTCTCTCACCATGCCTGGTTCTGAAGGTTCAGGTCTTTCACTGTGCTGTGGTTCTGAAGGTTCAGGTCTTTCACTGTGCCATGGTTCTGAAGGTTCAGGTCTTTCATGGTGCCATGGTTCCGAAGGTCCAGGTCTTTCACTATGTCATTTCTGAAGGTCCAGGTCTCTCACTGTGCTGTGGTTCTGTAGGTCTAGGTCTTTCATTGTGCCTGGTTCTGAAGGTTCAGGTCATTAACTGTGCCTGGTTCTGAGGGTTCATGTCTCTCACCATGCCTGGTTCTGCAGGTCTAGGTCTTTCACTGTGCCATGGTTCTGAAGGTTCAGGTCTCTCACCATGCCTGGTTCTGAAGGTTCAGGTCTCTCGCCATGCCTGGTTCTGAAGGTTCAGGTCTCTCACCATGCCTGGTTTGGAAGGTTCAGGTCTTTTACTGTGCCTTGGTTCTGAAGGTTCAGGTCTTTCACTGTGCCGTGGTTCTGAAGGTTCAGGTTTTCCCTATACCGTGGTTCTGCAGGTCCCGGTCTTTCACTATGCCATGGTTCTGAAGGTCCCGGTCTCTAACTGTGCTGTGGTTCTATAGGTCTAGGTCTCTCACTGTGCTGTGGTTCTGGCGGTTCAGGTCCCTATTGTGCCTGGTTCTTTAGTCCTCGGTCTCTAACTGTGCTGTGGTTCTGTAGGTCTAGGTCTGTCACTGTGCCTGGTTCTGTAGGTCTCGGTATCTCACCGTGCCTGGTTCTGAAGATCCAGGTCCCTCACTGTGCTGTAGTTCTGAGGGTGGAGCTTCTTTTCAACTTCGAATCTGCTGAGATGTTCACTCTCCTGACATTCAGCTCTGCGGCAAAGGCCCGTGCTTTCTGGTAGAAGAAGAGGGAGAGCTCGCGGTCCAGCAGGAAGTTGTGGTAGATAGTGGCAAGGCGCGTGCACAGCTCCAGCTGAGAGCGCTTGTTCCCCAGGTCCATGGCTGCAGCCAGAGCCAGCTGGTAGTACACCGCAGCATCAAACGGGTCCTGCAGAAGAAGAAGACAACAGCCAGTCTCCTGGTTAAAGATCTATACATGTTTAGGTCTTTTCATGCCACAGTGTGTCTAACAAGTCAACTTTATTGCTATACAAAAAGAAAAAAACAAAAAGTGAAACATTTCCAAAATACAAACTGCCACCCGGGAATCTGTCTTGGATTATCATAATGGCACATGCCAGTGATCAATCAGCCAGTTAATCTTTACTTGTCTATCAACAGTTCATAAGTGTTTACACAAGACACTTTATAAGACAACAGGCTGAAGACAAACTCTTCATTTTATGGATACACATAAATCTATATAAACATATGAAAATACACAGATGTATGTATACAGAGAAATATGAAAATGTAAAAAACCCAATGTGAATACATCTTCGCTCAAGAAAAAACCTTCTGTTAAGCAGCAGGAAATCTTGAATGTGGATCCCAGTCTCATGATGAACAGCAAATCCACACCATGCTGTGTTGGTGTGAGGGTGAAGGAAGGGAGGGAAGAGGAGACAAGTGGGCTAAAGTTAGAGACAGATCCATGAACCATAGACCTGTCGTCGGATTTATTAGAGGTTAGCCTCTTGAGATGCTACATCTGGTTTTCAGGAGGGTCCTCATGTCTGAATGGTTGTAGTGATCATTCTATAGAAGTATAATCAATGATATTCTTACTGAAAATAAGAATTTATGGTAGTGACGAAATCATGGGTGCCCAGACCACAAGTGCATCCCTACCATATTGTTCTCAGTTAAGTATAAATGTGTTCAAGGCCTCTTGAGATGTGACATCCCATTTTCAGAGGTACCTCATGACTATTTGGTAATAAAAATAGTTACTATAGATGAATCAACCATGGATAGAGAGATCATGCTAATATCTACATTAACAGCTATAATGATAATGAACTGGAATGTTTCTAATGAAATGGCCAAATATGTGTCATGTCTGTAATTGTAGTTTTTGAGGCTTTGTGACTCCACAGTAGCAGACAGTCTCCACCAAGGATCCCAGGCCACCTACAAGACCAGAGCCAGAGACGAGTACAGGAGCAAACAAAAGGGGCAAAGGCAGATTTACACTGCATGCACAATTATTAGGCAAGTTGCATTTTGAGGATTAGATTTAAAAAATTAACAAAACAGTGCTCTTGGTCAATCCAAAATGTTAATCAACCTCAAATCTGAATATTTAAGGAGTTGAATTGATATTTTGTTTTTTGTACCAGAATATCTGTGTGTGCACAATTATTAGGCAACTATGAATGTGCAGAATTATTAAGCAGCTCAAAGGAAATCAAAGACATTTTCATTTCACTGCCTTATCGTCATCTTTTAAAGTCAAATTAAAAAAAAGAACTCAAACTTTACATATAAATATTTCTGACATTTCAAAACATTAATCAGTGACCAATATAGCCACCCTTTTTCCAATAACACCCAAAAGTCTTTCATCCATGGAGTCTGCCATTTTCTCGATCACTTCACCATCAACTTTTTGTTCAGCAGCAACCACAGCCTCCCAGACACTTTTCAGAGAGGTTAGTGTTTTTCTTCACTGTACATATCACATTTGAGAAGGGCCCACAAGTTCTCAATAGAGTTCAGGTCAGGCAAGGAAGGGGCCATGTTATTACTCTGTCATCTTTCCTTTACGGACTAGCCATGCAGTGGAGTACTTTGATTCATGAGATGGAAGAACTTGACTTTGAGTCTAAGCTCTGGACTATGAGCTGGTCCCTAACTGAAAGCTTTATCACAGAGGAATGATTTCAGTATAACCTTAAAAGTAGAGAGGGAGTCTGCCTCCTGAACTGTGGTCGGTCAATGTGTTCCAGAGACGAAGAGCCTGATAACTGAAGGCTCTACCTCCCATACTACTTCTACAGACTGATGGTACCACGAGCAGGCCAGCATTTTGGAATGGTAAATGGACTTGAGCTTATATAGCGCTTTTCTAGTCTTTGACTACTCAAAGCTGCTTTACACTGCAGGTCACACCTACCCATTCACACCCATTTGCTCTCACATTTACTCACTGATGGTTCAGAGTTTCTATGTTAGTTTTCAATCAGTATCTCCGACACATTCGCGCCCTTTCATGCCCATTTACACACCACTGACGCAGCAGTGGGAGCAACTTGGGGTTAAGTGTCTTGCCCAAGGACACATCAACATGTGTCGCCCAGAGCTGGGCTTTAACCCTGCAACCTCCCGATCACTGACCAAGCGCACTATCCAACTGTGCCACAGACGCCCCGCTCCCGCTTTTGGGAGCGTGATGTTCTAGAGGGATTGTATGGCACCACAAGTTCTTTAAGATAAACTGGTGCCTGTCCACTGAGAGAAGCTAATACAGGAGTAATGTGGTCTCTTCTCCTAGTTCTAGTCAGTACACGTGCTGCAGCATTTTGGACCAGCTGAAGCGTCTTAAGCAACTTGCTGGGACAGCCTGAAAAAAGAGAATTACAATAGTCCAGTCTAGAGGACACAAAAGCATGGACTAGCTTTTCAGCAATCGCTCTGGGACAGGATACGCCTAATTTTAGCGATGTTACCAAGATGAAAAAAGGCTGTTTTTGAATTTTTTTTTATGTGAGAGTTAAAGGATAAATCCTGATCAAATAGAACCCAAAGATTTCTAACAGTTGTGGTTGGTGCCAGGCTAATGCCATCTATGGCAGATAAATCACTAGAAAAGGATTCTCTAAGGTGTCGAGGACCCAGCACAATAATCTCTGACCTCTGTCTGAGTTAAAAAAAAAGAAAATTTCTGTCCATCCAGGTTCTGATGTACTTTAGATAGGCATCTAGTTCAGATAATTGTTTTTTCTCACCTGGCTTCAGTGATACATAAAGCTGAGTATCATCAGCGTAGCAGTGAAAATTAACAAAGTATTTCCTCATGATATCACAGCAGGGAAGCATATATATGGAGAAGAGAATTGGACCTAGCATGGAGCCTTGAGGAACTCCGAAAGCTACTTTAATGTACACAGAGGACTTGTTGTTCACGTGTACAAACTGATAAGTAAGACTGTAATCCCTGTGATCCCTAGCAATTCCTCTAATCTCTATAGAAGAAGGTAACTGTGGGGTAAAAAAAAACACCTTACCTGAATCAAACAATTTTAATTTTTACACTTGATTAGATTATACAGATGGGTATAATCCTCTATAAACTATCATACCCAAAGGTCAGCACATTGCTTCACATTTCAGTAATAAAACTATGTATTTCTTTCTTGCTTTAGGTGAAAGTTTGTTTATTGTGTTCAGTGAGGACGTAATATTGTATTAAATCGATTGTTGGCCCTTGAATCATATGGAATCGAATATCGTATCGAATATTGAATATCGACAAGGAGCTGTCCTCTGACGTTTAACAGTTTTTTGTCTCAGTGGGGCAGTAGAGTCCAAATCTGATGATTTGATGCATCATTATGTTTTGCTCTGGGCCAGTTCAAAAAAGAACTACCCACAATTCCACAGTGCCCCACTGACCACTCTGATTGGTTGAGACGGCTGTTACTGTTTTAATGCTTTCTGCATGTTGAATTTGGCTTGAGGCAATTTGTGACACTTTTACACATTATATACCCACCAGTTTATTAAGTATAGTCATGCATTAAGTTATGCAGACATGGTCAAGCTGAACTGCCAAAGTTCAAACTGAGCATCAGGATTGAGAAAAAAAAAAAGATTTAAGTTCAGCGGTCACCTGACGTGACCTTTGGCACAAGGTTGCATGTTGAAATTAAGTTAACAGAGATATTTCCCTCCGATACCAGCAATGTTCAGCTGGGATTTCACCTTCATCTTCACCTTTAGGTCATAGAAGATAATATCCCCGAGGGTCTGGTACACCTTCACATAGTACAGGGTCTCCTCATCGAAGAGCAGGAGCGTCGGGCACAGCGTCAGGGTCTTCAGGTAATGGTGTTCAGCCAGCTCGAACTGATCCAGGCCATGGTAGAGAACAGCCAGGCGATGGTACGCCACCCGCTGGTTCAGAAGGTCATCTGTAGATCCACATGAAGAGACAGGTCAGTATGGGGTCACCACTGTGGGGTTATTACTGAGGGGTTACCACAGTGGGGTCACAAATGTAGGGTCATGTTGGGTCACCCCTATGGTGCAGACACTGAGAAGCCAACACTGTGGGTGATGCCATTCACCCTTTCATTCACTCTCTCTTAAACTCTTTATCATTCATTCTCTGTCATTCACCGTCATTCACTCTCGTTCACTTTCTCATTTATTCTCTTTTGTATGCTCTCATTCAGTCTCATTTATTCTCTCCTTCACTCTCATTCACCCTGTCATATTATACCTCTTTCACTCTCTAATTCACTCAATCTTTCACTTTATTTCATTTAAATTTTCAATTCAATTCAGCTTTATTACCATGGAAAACATACATTGACATTTCTAAAGCTTAAGTCGATGTAAAACATAAAACTACAAACAATTAATGAAAGGCAAGATTCAAAGATAAACAAACAGAGCTGTGCGGATTTAGACTTTTTTTAATATAAGAAGAAAGAAAATACATGAATAATGATAATTATAATAACAATGATAACAATTATTTCATGTAGATTTTATTTTACAGATTGATACAGAATACTCATAGAAATATAAAATTAAAGAAAACGAAAAGACACTGATTTATAGAGAGCAGATGTACAGCTCTGTGGTGTGTCTATGTACAGATATAAACATGTTATGATTGTTTCAGGGGGTTTGGAGCTGTTGGACGCTCTCCTCGGGTCACAGCAGCTCACATATCGGGCTGCAGTGTTTACAGTGTTGTTCCTCACCCAGCAGGTACACCAGGGCCCTATTCTACGAAGCAAGTTCAGCCTAGCGAGACAGCCTTTGAGCTACCTCGCTGAAGTGAGCGCAGTAGCCGGCTGTTTCGCTACACGGTTTAACGACGCTGGTTATCAACCTCATAAGTGGATCCAGCTTTGCAATGAGCGCGTGCACGCATATAAGGCGGAGCCCGCCACATCTGACCAATCGCGAACATGGACCAGTCTGGAGCGTCAGAGCGAAGGACCGCATACTTCACAATGACAAATTATGAAGAACTAAAACATGTAATAAACGTCAAAAGCAACACCGTCACCGCTGCAAAAGCACGGAAGGAGTGCTGGCAGAAAATTGCTGACAGTCTCAATGCATAAGTATAGCGTGCAAAAAATCTTTGGTGCATTATCGTCATGAAATAGCGCTGTTCAACATGCACTTTTACTGTAATATGTCTAATTCATTTCCAAGATGAATTTATTCATTTGTTCATTCCTATCATGTTTACATTTTTTGTGTGATATGTAGGCCGCATGAGCCCTACATGAATTCCTGTCACAATTTTAAGACGGGCAATAACATATTGTCATGGAGCAGAAGTTTTTTTTTTCAATTCTTTATTCAGCCATTTCATGTAACAAACAGGCATATTTTGCATTGTACATTCTTCAAAAATCACTGAGCAGCATCACTAACCAATATATAAAACAAAATAATAAAAAAAGAATAAAATAAAAATAATTCATAAACAATTCAATGAAAACATTTACAAAGGGTTCAATTCATACACAAATCAAGAATTTCATCGAGTCTTGAGGCACTTTCTTTTTCAATCTTTTTTAAAGATCGAGAAAATAATTTAAGGTCGTTCTTAAATCAGCAAAATTGGGAGTAACTTTGTAGAATCTACATTTGTGGATATAGAATTTCCCTATAATAAACATATTATTATATAAAAATCCAACAGTTTTATCTTTTACAAAGATTCCAAATTTGATCATATGATAATTAAAAACAGGTATTACGGATTTTGCATTTAGCCATGCATGAAGTATTTCCCAAAAAATCTTAATAGCATTACAATCATGAAACAGATGTTCCTGTGTTTCAATTTCTGTATGACAAAACGTACATTCATTCTTATCTATAGGCCTATTAAATCGTCTTCTCAAAAATTCATTACATGGATAGATATCATTAATAGTCTTAAAATGAACTTCTTTCATTTTTGGCAACAATGGAAAGTCTAAATATCTAGTTCTTAGTTTAACCAAATCAAGTTTGGAGAAAACCTGAAAAGTGATATTTCTTTTAATAGGAAGAGGAAAGAATTCCTTTGTGATAAGACTTCTCAAAATTTTGTTATTACACTTACGGTCTAATAAATCATATTCACCAATAAAAAGATTGTCAAGTACAGGTGTTACAGCAGAATATTTCAGAGTTACTCTGATCAAACTGAACAAGGCTACAGGAACAACTTTTTATCACTATTGAATACTGTTTGTAAGAACAATTTATTTTGAATTTCAGATTGAAATTGGTATGATTTAATATATTTCATTAAATTATATAGCCTATCTATTAAATGTATTACAGCCCAAACACCTTTTTCCATCCTATTCTATTTTTTATAGAACAAAGACTTCGTTTTATGCAAGATATATCTGTTGTTCCAAATGATGGCTTTATGTGGGCTGAAATTATGTTTGTAAAACATTTTCCAATTCCGTAATACCTGTAGATGAAAGTCTGATAACTCCATAGGTAATTTTAAGGGGTCAAAATCACATCTCAGTAGAAATTTAAGTCATGAAATAGTTGTTAGCATTGAAGATCTTGTTACGGCAATGAAAGTTCTTCATTCCCTTTAACTACCTGTAGCAAGTGTCATGTACTGTGTAGTGACTCTAAATCTGGGTTTCGTTTCAGCACCAATCAAAGTACACAAAAAAGAACTGGGGGGAATTCCTCCCCCAGATTTTACTCCTGCAGAGGAGCTGGCCCTCTGCAGCCATCGGGTCAGCTCATTGGTCAGTGGGCGGGGTTTTTATTGTCCGCGAGTTCAATCTGGAACCTAACCTGCCCCGGAGCAGGTTAGCCGTTCAGCGTACGTTGCCATGGAGACTCGCCTCGCTAAGGAGTGATCCCGTTTCGTAGAACAGGGAAACCGGAACTTATTCTCAAAGCTACCTCGCTAGGCAGTAATCCTGCTTCGTAGAACAGGGCCCAGTTTGTGTTTGTTGGTCAGTGAGTTAAAGTCTCTGTTTGTGATCAGAGGAGGAGGTGTCTCTAATGGTGCGTTCCAGTTGTAGTCGGAGGTCGGAATTTCCCTCTTCCGAGTAGGAAATTTCATCTGGAACGCCCCCCGAGGTCGGAATATCCTACTAGGAACTCGGGGGAACCTCGCCACCCCCGAGTTGACAATCGAAGATGGATGCCCCCAGTGTGAACAGTTATTTAGCTCCTCTAATAATCCATTTATTTGCACTTCTGACTAGTGTGTGTCGCTCTAAATCAGCTGAATACATAGTATTGTTAGACTTATATTTACAAAAATGCTGCCATAGTGATAATCACATTCTTCATGTGATATTTGTGAACAACAACGCAGGGCGTGCTAACAACAGCTAACAATAGCCTGGTCGATCGGCACGGTTTTTTTCCGACTTCAACTGGAACGCCGACAAGTCGGAGATGACGTCACTCCCATTTTCCAGTTCCCAGTTCCGAGGTAAATGGAACGCAGCATAAGGACAGGCGGTTAAGAAGTGAAGCTCTGTCTCCACCTCGCGCTGTGGGTCAGTCCAGGGCTCAGATGACACTGTCTCATCTCTATTTAGACTTTTTCTAACTTTGTTTTGGGTTGATTCAGTTCAGTGTCTTAAAAAGTTTTCTTTTTGTTGTTTAATAATTTCATTTATTCTGATTGGGTTTTTGTCTGAGTGCTCTGCCTGGAGTCCAGTCCCAGGACCAAGACCAGGTGTCTAATACCCCTTTTCCACCAAGCTGGTTCCAGGGCTGGTTCGGAGCTAGAGCCAGCTCAGCACCAGTTCTTTGGTTTTCCACAGACTAAGCACCGATTGCTGGCTCTCAAAACCGGTGCTTAGCAAGCACCAAGTCTTTGCTGGGCCAGCAGAAAGAACCACTTTACGTCGGGGGCTACGACTTACATCAGGGGGTGGGGGCGGGTGAAAACACGGAAGCACCAAAGCAGAGGAAAAACACGGAAGCATTCTTACCTTCGTCTTCTCAAGCGTGATCGCTGTTCGTTGCATAATCGTCAAGCAGCATTAACTTGCTGGATCGCCAACTTTTGCTCTACAAAGGAAGGCTCGAAAAGCCAACAGCAACACTTGAATCGCAACGTAGTCCTCCATCTTTGTAGTGGCAATTGAATTCGGCGCTAGTTGTTATGGGAAACTAGCGTGATGTATACAGACGTATACATTGACGTGATGACGTAGCCCTCTGGCCGGCACCCATTTGTGGAAAAGCAAACGGTTCTAAACAGGTTCGCAGTTGAACCAACTGCGAACTGGCTCTAGCACCAGCACTAGCGCCAGCCCTGGAACCAGCTTGGTGGAAAAGGGGTATAAGGGGGTCAGGGCTTTGTGATGGAGTGTGTCAGGGTCACTTTCCTTTAAAGGTGCTATGAGGAGAATTTATCGCCGGCGTAATGCTGCGTTCCTGTAACCTCGGAAATGGGAGTGACATCATCTCCAACTTATCGGCTCCAGTTGAAGTCAGAAAAAAACATGCCTAACTACCAGGCTATTGTTAGCTGTTGTTAGCACGCCCTGCGTTGTTGTATGAAGAATGTGATTATCACTATGGCAGCATTTTTGTAAATATAAATCTAACAATAATATGTATACGGCTGATCTAGAGCGACACACCCCAGTCAGAAGTGCAAATAAATGGATTATTACAGGAGCTAAATAACTGTTCACACTGGGGGCATCCATCTTCGATTGACACCTCGGGGTGGCGAGGTTTCACCGAGTTCCCAGTAGGAAATTCAGACTTCGGGGGACGTTCCAGTTTTAGTTTCCCACTCGGAGCTCAAAATTCCTACTTCTGACTACAACTTGAACGCACCGGAGACGTGAAGCCAAATGTGTTTGTTGGTAGTGGTAAATGCAGCATGGATCTTTCTCGGAACTCTTCATTGCTTTACAAGTTCTTTTTCAACAACTTACAGGATGCAAAGCCACGAGGTAATGTATCTCTTTCTAGTTACGTAGCGGTAGTTTTTGATGTGTGACAAGCAAAGCGGGGAAAACTTATTATCGTAGTTGTAGACGGCTATATATGGCTACTTACAGCCCGGGGCTCTTAGACGTGTAATATGAATAATAAAATAATATAAATTTGCTCTAGTTTTAATTGTCTTGTTCCTGAAGTTGAGTATCCAGGCCAGTCCAGCCCTGTACGACCCGACCAGGAGGCTAAAGAATAGCATTTACAGATAACCTATTTAGATGCTATAAAACTCATCGATAAGTGTGTATTTCGATCAGGCATACATCTAAAAGTGAGACTTTTTTGTAATTACTTAAAAACTCCTCACAGTCTCTTTAAATTGTGATAAAATTTGAGAGCTCTCTTTTGAGTTTTGATAATCAAAGGGTATCGTCCTAATTCTGCTCAGCATGCATTATTAGGGGTTTTCCGTGGGACATGGAGGATGGATTTACAGAACTCTGCATGCAGAATCTCAGTTTGGTGTTTGTCCCATTTAGAAAAGTCTTGGTGTGGGAGAGGACCTAAGATCTCACAACCATACAGAGAAATGGGTTCTATAACAGAATCCAGAATTTGAAGCCAGATTTGAATGTCTAATTTGATGTTCCTTCTGGTTGCACAGAAAGCCTTTCTGTCTCTCAGGCCGTTCACAGCTCTGTTACAGCTACCTGTGGCCCTGATGTTAAGGCCCAGGTAAGTGTAGTTCCTTGTGTGTTCAATCTCAACAGTGTCAAGAAAGAATCTCAAAGTGTGGTGTTGGAAGCTGTTTCTATTTGGAAAATCCTGATTTTAGTTTTGGATGGACTGACTGTCAGGGCCCAGGACAGAACCTGTGCAGGAGGTACAGGTGCTGCTGCAGCCTCCTGCTTGCTCCTCCTTGGCTGGAGACAGGAGCACCAGGTCATCTGCGTACAGTAGACATTTGACTTCAGAGTCTAACAGGGCTGAACGGGGTGCTGCAGAAATTTTGCATGTCTTTCCTCTGATTTTACTTTCTAATAGTTTGTAGAGTAGACCCTCGGGCCAAATTGAGTCGAATACTCTTTTTAAAGTCCACAAAGCAAGAGAAAACTTTGCTTTTCTTTGTGTTTATTTGATTTTCAGTTAGGATGTTAAAAGTAAAGACGTGCTCTGTTGTACGATAATTTGGTAAAAGCCAATTTGTGATTTATGGAGGACATTATTTTCATTGAGGAAATGTAGGACTCTGTGGTTGATGATCTTACAGAGGATTTTCTCAGATTGCTGTTGACACAGATCTCACGGTCGTTACTGAGCTCAAATTTGTCTCCACTTTTGACTAATGAGACTAATAAGTCTTTGGTTCCAGATACTGGGGAATATCCCAGAACTAATGACAATGTTGAAGAGTTTTACGATAGCCAGTTGAAATTTGAGGTCTGTAAACTTTATCATTTCATTTCTGTAAGAGCCATTTGTTTATATTCTGATTTCATTTCATGTTTGGTTATGTTTTCTTTTTTGCTTTCTACCGCCACTTGAGGGCGCAGTGTTCCTGATTGTTGAAGAGCACAGAGGTTACTTAATCAATCAGAGAATAATGGATCAGGTGTTGTTGCTTGAGAGGAGGTGAAAGGCAAAAAGTTTTAAGACCGTGAAGGTAAAATAAATCAGCTTTTCGTTTGGTATTGAGATTGGATTATAAGGACAGAGCGGAAGTTTTGCCTGCTTTGATTTTGTTTGTTTGAGATAGCCTACTTTTGTAACATGAGAAAATAAATTTACGTTGTTTGGAATCATTCACGAGTCAAACTATCGCCATCAATCAAGCAACCAGGTGACTTTATTTTTGCTTTTAACGTTTCGTTTCATTGGAGAAAAGTCACTACAATAAAGTCTTGAAACTGCCTACGTGGGAGATCGCCGTGGCTTCACGCTGACAGCGTGATAGGACAGCGCTGTAGACTGGAGCGGGTGAATGAAGACCACGCTGTAGCTGCATTAGCCGCTCGCAGCTATTGAAGCCGCTGAAGCCGCTGTGGCTGTTGGAGCCGCTGTGGCCGTGGGACCCATTGAAGCCGCGGTAGTTGTTGGAGCCGCTGGAGCAGCTGTTGGACCCGCTGTAGCTGTTGGAGCTGCTGGAGCGTCGAGCTGTCACCAGGGGAACCGGGACGCCATCAACAAGGTACCTGCATGCCGGCCATCATAGGGGTATGTGTAGCGCTATACAAATAAATTAAATGGCCATAGTGGTAACGTTACCGGTAAATGTGTGCACACAACTTTGCGCGTGAAATCCAATGCATTGGTGTTGACTGTCGGAAAAGAGCCGTACACGTACACGTCGTATAAAGGCTATTGGAGACTAATAATTTGCGTAATCATGAGTAATATAAACGACAAGGACAAGACTGAACTCTTTACTGAGACAGAAAAACAGGTGGATTTATGTGCAAATGAGGGAGCTTCATCTGTGATGAAGCGGCCTGTAAAAATGACAGAAAAAGCCATTTTGGCAAAGGTTGAAAACTTGCAAAAGGAAAGAAAAAGGTATTTCAAAAAGATGGGCAGTCTCAAAAATGCAATGATTGATTTGATGCATGAAAAAGGTTTTGTCAAAGAGGTGAGAAATGCTGTTGAAAGGTACAAAAAATTATGTGATGATGTTCTTGCAACTCATATGTCTCTGTTAAAATTTTTACCACGTGTTGAGTATGAAAAACATGAAATGTGGTTCAAAGTAACAATGATCCCAGTCAATGAATTTAATATTGAGGTAACAGAGTGGTTGCGCTGTAATGAAAACTGCCATGAGGGTGAAGGTACTGAGGATGTTGATCTTCAGCCTCAAAGCAAGGGCAAGTGGAGCCCTATGACAGCATTTCCAACATCCAATCAAACGCTTCTTCAAAACACAGCAGATCTACCATGTCCTTACGTCGCAGAGTGGAGGCAGAACAAGCTGCAAACATAGCACGAGCTGCTGCACTTCAAAAAAAGCATGCTTTGGAGGAGCAAGCAGAGCAACTAAGAAGGAAACAGGAACAACTGGAAATGGAAACACAAATAGCAGCATCTGCTGCAAAGCATGCTAAATGCCTCACCATGTGGAAGTGTCATCAATAAACACAAACATTCAGATGGGATGTCTTCCTATTTCAAGAAGGATCCTCATGCAAAAGAAATTATTCCAACACTGAGGATGGAATCAAGGGAACAAACGTCTGTTAAGACACAGGAGCAACTCCCATCTACTCAACTACATCAGCAGCAAGCATCTGCAATATCAAATGTAGACTATACTGTTTCACTTATGGTGCGTTCCAGTTGTAGTCGGAGGTCGGAATTTCCCACTTCCGAGTAGGAAATTTCATCTGGAACGCCCCCCGAGGTCGGAATATCCTACTAGGAACTCGGGGGAACCTCGCCACCCCCGAGTTGACAATCGAAGATGGCAGCCCCCAGTGTGAACAGTTATTTAGCTCCTCTAATAATCCATTTATTTGCACTTCTGACTAGTGTGTGTTGCTCTAAATCAGCTGTATACATAGTATTGTTAGACTTATATTTAAAAAAATGCTGCCATAGTGATAATCACATTCTTCATGTGATATTTGTGAACAACAACGCAGGGCGTGCTAACAACAGCTAACAATAGCCTGGTCGATCGGCATGTTTTTTTTCCGACTTCAACTGGAACGCCGACAAGTCGGAGATGACGTCACTCCCATTTTCCAGTTCCCAGTTCCGAGGTAAATGGAACGCAGCATTACACCTGCTCAAGGCAACGGAGATCTTTACAGTTTGTTGGACAAGCAGAATGAATTAACAGCACTTCTGGCACAAACACAAAGCTTACAGTTACTGCCACGCAGAGAAGTGCCTATTTTTACTGGAGATCCTCTGCAATTTCGAATATTCAAAAGAACATTTGAACATTGTGTGGAGTCAAGGGTACCAAAGGAAGACTGTTTGTACTACCTCGAACAATTCACTGGGGGGCAGCCTAAAGAGCTGGGGCCTCATGTACAAAGGTTGCGTACGCATTAAAACGTGGCGTACGCTCTTTTTCACGGCAAAGTACAGATGTATCAAGAGTGAAATGACCGTGGAAATGTGCGGTGCCTCACGCCAGCTTCATGGCTGGCGTACGCACGTTTCTACTGCTGTTGCTCTTTTGGCGACACTTAGAGGTGATGCCGGGAAAGTGTGAAATAGAATGTAAAACAAGTAGTAAATAAATGTGAAAACAAGTAGTTCTCAGAGACACAATGACAATTAACACTTATGAACAATTAACACACCCACGTGTCTGCAGTTACATGTGTAATAGTTGTGGATAAAATACCATTAAACAAAACGGCTGCTTTAGCAGTGTGAGAAGACGCTGTAAATGTTGCAATACGATGAGAGCGTGTGTTCGGAGATTGAGAGGATTTACAGAAAAATGAGGACGATCATCAGCCGTTTTTAGTTCCAGAGGGCAGTCCTCCTGAAACCGTGCGCAGAGCCGCAGCCAGCATTCAACATTAAAGTACAATTTGCAGTGAAAGACGATTTCCCCAATGTGATCAGAGCTGTCTGCTGCACACACATTACCATAAAAGAGCCATCACATGATGAATGTGTGTATGTCAACAGGAAACAATTTATTAGATCAATGTAAAGGTCATAGGCTATGTGAGGTGCAAAAGCCGTTAACCAACATTGTGGCGAGGTGGCCTTTTTTTCTTTTTTTTGTTTTTTTACAAAAAAAAAAAAGAAACTAAACGCTGGCACTGTGCATGATGGGGACTTCTTGGTCAGTAAATGTATTACAGTAGTCTTAAGATAATCCTCATTATGCGCATTGAGAATGTGCGCCCCCAATTCCATCCCGTCTTTACAGCATCTTTACTAATCACTGGTTGAAGTTTGTGACTTCCTGTTTTTTTGCCGATTAAACTACATCTTAAGATCTTTCTATTAAGCCCCTGATTGTCTCTGTGTGTTGTGTAGTCATCTTAATAACCCCGTGCGTAAAAGTGTGAAATGATCAGCCTCGCCTTTTCTCCGACGCACTTCTGCGCTGATTTGCAACAACAGGGTTTGATCCATGTTAGTAGTTTAGAAAATTAATGAACAAAAACTGTAAATCAGGTTTACTGTGATATCCTGTTTGATATGGAGGCATGTTTAAATTTAAATTTAGAAGATTTCAAACCAAATAACACCAAACAGCGTTTACGCACGAACCTCTATCCGAGGGGTCGGCAAGTTTGGCCTCGGGCCATATTTTTTCTTTAGTGTCACTTCATGTCGGGCCAGAACATAATCAGAGGTTAATATATACAGATGATGATTATTGTTAATTAATGCATAAACAAGGGAGTGACGAGAGAAAGTGGGAGCTCACTTGGATGATCGACTGGAGCCCGTATTACGCACAGATTAAGAGACAAAAAAAACAAATCACACCTCTTTACGCTGTTTGTATTATAATATCTGTTGTTTTATTTATTAATAATGTACCAAAATCTTTAATGAGATTTATTAGGCAGAAATAACAGTTTCCAGGACAGGGAATGTCAGATGTTTTTATTCATTAATTGGGATATTCAAGCTGAAATCAACTTTTAACGGCTCTTCTTAAAAACCTGACAAATAATTCACAGCCAACTTTCATACAGACGTGTTTTTGAGCTTTTCTTATTAACAGATCACTGGTGATCTGCAGCTGCCATCCGTGCACAATTCAGCACTACCTTATGTTTATATGAGACAGCATGAATGAGTGAACAGTCTACTCCTTTCTGATCTGCTCTCAGATAAACTAACAAACATCAGAACAGATGATTAAACAAAGTTTTTGTCTCTGTTATGTCTTTTATCTCCTCTGCAGCAATCTTCCATTAGGACAGAGGCCGCTTTTCGGTTCAAAAGAAATAAAAAGGGGGATGCGATATACCGAGTTCAGCTCAGTCTTATGTTGCTGTGTATGACAAAATAATGTGACTTACACAAATACACAGGTATTTACCTTGGGGAATCGCCCACATGTGCTCCAACCAGCCCTGAGAGAACAGAGTCTGTTCACTTCTTCTCCTGCACCCGCCCCCCCATCGGACCAATTTCTTCATCTCTGCTTGTGTGCCCTCTGACAGTCTCACACACTCTCCCACTTACTCGTCTTGTATTTGTTGCTTATAATTATTTTATATTATTCCAATATATTATGTCAGGAAAGCCTGTCAAAGAGCACGTTTTTGCGCGCCTCCACTTCAAGGAGTAGTGCCTCAAATGCACTTTCCATGACATTCTTTATTAAGACCATCTTACTATTTTTTTTTTTTTAATTTTCTGATCATCCAGAGGCGAATCTCAAGCGCAGGGCTCATTTAAATGTGATTTGTGTATGTATTTGGAGGCGTGGACGGGGAGGAGTCGGGTACTCCAACATGTGCGCTCAGTTCCACGCTGACTGGGATGTACAAAGGATATGTGCTTGGATTCATGCGTGCGCACAAATTCATACATCTGGATATTTTTGTGCGTACGACGTTTTCGGGATTTGATCGTACGCCATGTTCTAGTATGAAATCCACGCAAGTCTTTGTACATGAGGCCCCTGGTGCGCAGCTGCCAACACTTAGCACCAGGCCGTGCTTATGATGCAGCCAAAGATCTTCTTACCAAACATTTTGAAGATGAAATGAAAATCACAGCTGCCTATTTGAATAAAATAATTGAATGGCCTACTGTCAAGGCAGAAGATAAAAAGGGACTGCATGCTTATGCATTGTGCTTGGCTGAATGCTGCAATGCAATGGAAGAGCTACGATATTTGGATGAGCTCAGTATGCCCGCCAATATGAAAATAGTGATCCAAAAGATTCCATACAAGCTGAGAGAGCATTGGAGAGCAAAGGCATGTGCAATTCTTGAGACCCTAGGACGCAGGGCTAACTTTAAGGATATTGTGGAGTTTATCAACTATCAAGTCAAGATAATTTCAGATGCGACTTTTGGTGACATTCAAGACACTCCAGTCAATGCAAAGGGAAGCAACAAGATTCAAGGAAACCGGACACAGTCACAACAAAGGTCACAACTAAAGCGAAATAGTTTTGCAACTGCTGTCTTTTTGTCAAATGAACCATCTGTGAATGCCAACAAGAGAAGCATACAAACTCAAACACAAAATACATCATCAATGACCTTAAACATCTCCTGCTTGTTTTGTACGCAACGGCATATGTTGGATCAATGTGCACAACTGAAAAAGAAATTTTATCGAGAGAAACTGGACTTCCTTAAAGAGAAAGGAGTGTGCTTTGGTTGCCTGCACACAGGGCACATGAGTAAAGACTGTGGTAAGCGCATATTATGTAAAGTGTGTAACCAGAAACACCCCACTGTTCTTCATATTGAGAGACGAGAGAAAGGTAAAGAGGATGATGGGTCAAAAGAAAAGCTGTCTCCACATGTGGTCATACAGGGGCCGGGGGCAGTAACGGCATTCTTTCAATCTTACCTGTCAATGTCAAGTGTACAAAAGGAAACAAAGTCATTCAAACATACACTTTTTTGGATCCAGGGAGCACTGACACTTTCTGTTCTGAGAAACTTAAAGGTGCTATGAGGAGAATTTATCGCCAGCGTAATGCTGCGTTCCTGTAACCTCGGAAATGGGAGTGACATCATCTCCGACTTATCGGCGTTCCAGTTGAAGTCAGAAAAAAACATGCCTAACTACCAGGCTATTGTTAGCTGTTGTTAGCACGCCCTGCGTTGTTGTATGAAAAATGTGATTATCACTATGGCAGCATTTTTGTAAATATAAGTCTAACAATACTATGTATACAGCTGATCCAGAGCGACACACCCCAGTCAGAAGTGCAAATAAATGGATTATTACAGGAGCTAAATAACTGTTCACACTGGGGGCATCCAACTTCGATTGACACCTCGGGGTGGCGAGGTTTCACCGAGTTCCCAGTAGGAAATTCAGACTTCGGGGGACGTTCCAGTTTTAGTTTCCCACTCGGAGCTCAAAATTCCTACTTCTGACTACAACTTGAACGCACCGGAGACGTGAAGCCAAATGTGTTTGTTTGTTGTGGTAAATGCAGCATGGATCTTTCTCGGAACTCTTCATTGCTTTACAAGTTCTTTTTCAACAACTTACAGGATGCAAAGCCACGAGGTAATGTATCTCTTTCTAGTTACGTAGCGGTAGTTTTTGATGTGTGACGACAAGCAAAGCGGGGAAAACTAATTATGGTAGTTGTAGACGGCTATATATCGCTACTTACAGCCCGGGGCTCTTAGACGTGTAATATAAATAATAAAATAATATAAATTTGCTCTAGTTTTAATTGTCTTGTACCTGAAGTTGAGTATCCAGGCCAGTCCAGCCCTGTACGACCCGACCAGGAGGCTAAAGAATAGCATTTACAGATAACCTATTTAGATGCTATAAAACTCATAGATAAGTGTGTATTTCGATCAGGCATATATCTAAAAGTGAGACTTTTTTGTAATTACTTAAAAACTCCTCACAGTCTCTTTAAGGTGAAGCTCAACCTTAAAGGAAAAAAAAGAAACATTCACATACGCACCATGACCAACAGCACTCTGGTGCCCAGTTACATAGTCGAAGGCTTGGAAATTTCTGGACTGACAGACAACCATTATTATCAACTTCCCAGTGCATTTACACAAAAGGAAATGCCAGTAACATCAGATAACCTAATCAGTGAAGCAGATTTGAAAAAATACTCTTATCTCAAAGATGCATGCATACCTCTTATCAACGCCGATGTTGAATTGTTGATTGGCACAAACGCCTCAAAGTTAATGGAACCATGGGAGGTGATCAACAGTCGGGGTGAGGGACCGTATGCAGTGCGAACTCTACTTGGCTGGGTGATTAACGGACCTTTACAAGGGAACAATGCAGCACTGTGTGAAAATGGTCACCAAACTGCATTTGTTAATAGAATTGGTGTTGACCGACTGGAAGAGATGTTGATAACTCAATACAACCAAGATTTTAGTGAGAAGTTTGCCAATGACAAAGAAGAGATGTCAGGAGAAGAAAGGAAATTCATGGAAATAATGGAAAGTTCAGTTCAATTGAAAGATGGTCACTACATGATCAAACTGCCTTTCAAAAACAAAAACGTAAACATGCCAAACAATATTTCTGTTGCCAGACAGCGTGTCAGATCACTTCGAAAAAAGCTTCAAAAAGATGTCTGTTTTCACACGGAATACTCAAACTTCCTGTCTGATGTGATCAACAAAGGATATGCAGAAAGGGTACCTGAGCATCAATTGGAATGTGCTGAGGGAAATGTTTGGTACCTTCCTCACCATGGAGTGTGTCGTCCTCAAAAAGGCAGTCTTCGAGTGGTCTTTGACTGCGGAGCAGAATTCAGGGGAATGTCGCTTAACAGTTAACTGTTACAAGGACCAAATCTAACCAGCTCATTGGTCGGTGTTCTCATGCGGTTCAGACAGGAACCTATAGCTGTTATGGCAGATGTTCAAGTAATGTTTCATGAGGTAAAGGTGGATGAACAACATTTGGATTTTTTAAGATTTTTATGGTGGCCAGAAGGAAACTTGGATCAGGAGCTTGTGCATTATCACATGACTGTTCATCTGTTTGGAGCAGTGTCCTCTCCTTGTGTTGCATGTTATGCCCTGCGAAAAGCAGCAGATGATAATGCACACAAATTTTCAACAGAAGTAACTGACACAGTCAAATTTAACTTCTATGTTGATGATCTCCTGAAGAGTCTGCCATCAGAGGAAGATGCCATTGTTATGATTAACGACCTCAAAGCTATCTGCCAAGCAGGCGGTTTTAATCTGACAAAATGGTTGAGCAACAGTTGTGAAGTGCTTTCTGTCATCCCTGAAGAACATAAATCCAAAAATCTTTCAGGACTTGGATCTGGACAGGGACAAACTGCCACTTGAAAGGGCTCTTGGACTACATTGGTGTATTGAGACGGACAGCTTCAAATTCAAATTGAGTATCAAGGACAAACCACACACACAAGACGTGGATTGCTTTCTATGATAAGCTCTGTCTATGACCCTTTGGGCTTCTTAGCTCCATTCACCATCTCATCATTTTGCAGGACTTGTGTCAACTGAAATGTGGATGGGATGAACCAATTCCCCAGTCATACCAACAGCAATGGAACAAATGGCTGGAAGACTTAAAAAAGGTCGAAAACTTCAAAATAAACCGATGTCTCAAGCCTCAAGACTTTGGCCAAATCACATCTGCTCAAATGCATCATTTCTGTGATGCCAGTGAGGCTGCTTATGGCACTGTTACTTATCTCAGGTTACAGAATGATAAGAACAAGGTCCATATTACTTTCTTGCTTGGCAAAGCCAGAGTTGCGCCGCTTAAACAAGTGACTGTACCTCGCTTGGAGCTCACAGCGGCAGTTCTTGCTGTTAAGGTGAACAAAATGCTGCGGTCAGAGTTACAGCTGCCCTTGGAGGAGTCGATGTTCTGGACAGATAGTACATCAGTACTAAAATACAAAAAAAAAACGAGGATAAAAGGTTCCTAACATTTGTTGCTAACAGGATAGCAATGATCAGAGAGTCATCAAATGTTGCTCAGTGGAGATACATCCCCACAACTCAGAACCCAGCAGATGATGCCTCTAGAGGGCTGAAAATTGAACACTTGGTTCAAGGAAGATGGATAGAAAGTCCACAATTTCTGTGGGAACCAGAAAGAGAATGGTCAAGACATCAGGTGGATACAGAAATTGTTGACGATCCAGAGGTCAAAAAGAGGATTGTTGTGAATGCAGTAGTCACTGAAAACACTGTCAACCCCACCCAGCAATTGATTCATTACTTCTCTACTTGGAAAGGTTAAAGGTTGCAGTAAGTTGGATTCTCAGGCTGAAGAAGATTCTGATTTCTCTAAGTCAAAAGAGAAAACAACTTAGTGTGCATTGATGTTGTTAGTAATCAGTTGACAAACATCAACTCAGAGATGGAGAAACTGAAAGCCACATTTAGAAACCAGAAACTTTCAGCTGATGATCTGTTGGAGGCAGAAATGGCCATCATTCGCTTTAGCCAGAGTGACAGATTTCACAATGAGATTGCTGCACTTAAATCTGAAAAATCTAAAGTGAGGAAAAGCAGTGCAATATACAGACTGGATCCAGTGTATGAAGGAGGATTTCTTAGAGTTGGAGGACGGCTAAGCAGATCTTCCATGCCAGAGGATACAAAACATCCACTCTTGTGAGCCAAAGACCAACACATTTCAACACTCATACTACGACATGTTCATGAACAAGTGGGTCACAGTGGCAGGAACCAGGTACTTTCCAAGCTGAGAAAAAAGTATTGGATCACAAATGCAGATTCTGCTGCAAGAAAAGTTATCAACAAATGCTATGTCTGTAGACTTCTGAGAGGAAAAATGGGTGAACAGAAGATGGCAGACCTCCCCACTGAAAGAGTTGTTCCAGATTTTCCACCATTCACAAATGTTGGTGTGGATTATTTTGGTCCTATTAATGTGAAACGAGGATGTTCTACTCTAAAGCGCTATGGAGTTGTTTTGACTTGCATGTCGAGTCGAGCAGTTTATCTAGAAGTCGCATATGCACTTGATACAGATTTGTGCATCAATGCGCTTCGCAGATTCATCTGTCGCAGAGGACAAGTCTCTACCATGCGATCAGATAATGGAACCAACTTTGTAGGGGCGGAAAAGGAACTAAGAGAATCATTGGCTTCACTGGACCCTAATAAAATTCAAAGAACTATGACTCAAGAGGGAATCAAATGGGTTTTCAACCCTCCTGCTGCATCCCATTATGGTGGAGTATGGGAACGTATCATCCGCATGATCAGGAAAGTTCTAAACACTGTGCTCCGACAGCAGCATCTGGATGATGAAGGACTTCACACAGTGTTGTGTGAAGCTGAGGCCATCCTTAATGATCACCCTATAACAAAGTTGTCAAATGACCCTAATGACCTTGAGGCATTAACGCCGAATCATATCTTGTTGCTGAAAAGAAAACCAGTACTTCTACCTGGACTTTTTGAAAAAAGGGATATGTTTATCAAAAGAAGATGGAGACAGTGTCAGTACTTGGCTGATCTTTTCTGGAAACGTTGGACCAGAGAATACTTGCCTCTACTGCAAGAAAGACAAAAGTGGATTATGGAAAAAAGAAATTTTGTACCCGGAGATATTGTTGTTGTCGCTGACTCAACAGCTCCAAGAGGATCATGGATTCTTGGGAAAATATTGGAAACAATTAAAGATAAGAATGGATTGGTCCGCTCTGTACGTCTTCAGACCAAAACCAGTGTGCTAGAGAGACCAGTGACAAAGATTTGTCTGCTTTGTGAAGCAAACGAATGATAGAGAAGTGATTCAGGACTGTTTTGAAAAATATAAATTTAAAGTTAATCATTTGAGCCAGTTTCTGTGGTATGGCCAGTTTTCCAACTTGAATGGAATGGCTCCTTTACGTAGATTGAGTTTAAATTGGTTTGTCTTCTGTCAGAACCAATTAGGGGCCGGTGTGTAAGAGCCATTTGTTTATATTCTGATTTCATTTCATGTTTGGTTATGTTTTCTTTTTTGCTTTCTACCGCCACTTGAGGGTGCAGTGTTCCTGATTGTTGAAGAGCACAGAGGTTACTTAATCAATCAGAGAATAATGGATCAGGTGTTGTTGCTTGAGAGGAGGTGAAAGGCAAAAAGTTTTAAGACCGTGAAGGTAAAATAAATCAGCTTTTCGTTTGGTATTGAGATTGGATTATAAGGACAGAGCGGAAGTTTTGCCTGCTTTGATTTTGTTTGTTTGAGATAGCCTACTTTTGTAACATGAGAAAATAAATTTACGTTGTTTGGAATCATTCACGAGTCAAACTATTGCCATCAATCAAGCAACCAGGTGACTTTATTTTTGCTTTTAACGTTTCGTTTCATTGGAGAAAAGTCACTACAATTTCAAATGCCATTGATACTACAGGCCTTTTTAGATTCTAGTGAGTGGATTTTGTCTTGAAGGTCTTTAAGCGAAATTGGAAAATCCAAGGGGTTCTGATAGTCTTTAATAGTGGACTCTAGTCTTTGTAGTTTATCTTTTCTGTATTTTTGCTCTTTGTTTTGCTCTATTGGGCCATAAAGGTTGGTAAAGTGGCTTATCCATACATCTCTATTTCTGATTGAGATCCTCTTGTTTTTCTTTGTTTAGGATTTTCCAATTTTCACAGAAGTAGTTTGTTTGAATAGATTCTTAAATTAAATTGTCGATTTTTAATGTGTTGGTCCTTTTTTCTCCTTAAGGTATTCTGGTACAATTTAAGTGTTTCGCAGTAGTGGAGGCGTATGCTCTCTATGTTTTTGGTTTGATAGATTCCTTCATTGTTTTTGAATGTTTCTGCATTCACTGTCAAACCATTTGTCTTTATTGTCTATTTTGGAGGATTTGTTGTTTGAGGCCTTGAGGTTAGATATTGAAGCTGTGAGGTGGAAAATGTTGTTCAGGTGTTTTACAGCTCTGTTTACACCTTCACTGTTGGGATGACAGTCAGAAACTTGTCTAACTGTAACTGGACTTGCTGTTACCTTGGTAAGATTCTGCACTGTTTTCCTTCCATTTATAGCATGTCTGGATACTCTGTACTTCTATTGGTGACTGTGTTTTCTGATGGGTTGTAGCTCTGTTTAGGTAAATTGTGGTTTGCGGTGGTCAGAAGGGGAAGTTAGAGAACTGACTGTAAATGCTTTGAGGGACTCTAAGCTGAGGTCAGTGATGAAGTAATCTACTGTACTGTTGCCTAAAGACGAACTGTAAGTGTACCTTCCATATGAGACTCCTGGGAGTCTACCATTGACTATGTATAGGTCGACAAAGCTGCAGGAGCTGTGACCAATGTTTGTTGCTTGCTTGTCATAGCTGTGTCTTGAGGGGCATACTGAAGAAGTGATGTTTTCTACCCCTGTAGATGAAAGTTTTTTTATCATTTTCCAACCAGATGTTAAACGCTCCTATTTTGGTAACCTAAACATAAAGGGTTAATTCTGATTTATATCGTATCAACATGCCACCTGAATCTCTTCCTTGTCTAATGCTAGTTTAGTTGATGGTACCCAGTAAATATAAAAGATACAGATGGTAATCACTCACTCTCATTCGCTCCCACATTCACTCTGGTTCACTCCCTCATTCACTCTCATTCACTCTTATTCACTGTTTCACTCTCAGTTGGAGCACATGGGGTTTAAGTGTCTCGCCCAAAGACACCTTGCCATTTGACAGCTGGAGCTGGTTGGAGCCTTTAGTCTTCGCCCCTTACACTGATGCAGTGACAGCCTTCAGAGCTTTAACACTTCATGTGGGTCGTGTTCTGGACTTTGATGCCCTGAAGCAGCTCAATTTCCAATTGGCCCATAATGAATGTCATTAACAGAACAAGTGTCCAATCACAGTGCAGATGTGGCTGAATGCCGAGCAGTAAAGTGAGAGCTGATGAAGTTGCAGTCAGGCTGTTCTTACCCAGAGAGATGCTGATGTCCAGAGCCAACTGAGCAAACTCCAGGGCATCCTCAAACATCTTCAGAGCCAGCATCAGCTCGGTCAGCTTGTTACACACACGCAGCCTGCATTCCATACTGCTGCTCCTCGCCGCCATGGGCAGGGCCCAGTCCTGCAGACACGGGGGACATCAACATTCATCTACAGTGTCCCATCTCTTATAGAAACTAGGAGCACAAAGTCCGACACGGCATTTCTGACCTCATCAGCTGAAATATTCTGGATAATGTGTAAAAGTCCCTCCCTAGCCAGATAGTTCCTTAGAAAAGTCCTGGATCTAAAAGCCATGACTCACATTCACAAAAAACTTCACCAAAACACAAACAAACCAAAACATAAACAAACAGATGGACAGACTACCAAAACACAAACAAACTAGAAAAGCACTCCGCCAGCACCACAGTCCTCTCCCATATTGTGATTTTGACAATAAATATTAGTCCTACATTTATTTCATCGAAATATTTAGATTCCTTGACTATGAAAACATACCTTTAGCAACTGGATTCATAATGATATCTATTTTAGTTCAGTTGTTATTCACAGAAATCACATTTTTCACCATGGCGGCCAGACGCTGATCCAGATCAACACTAAAATTAAATCACTTCTTCTTTTTCCCGTGCTGAACCTTTCCTGAAAATTTAATCAAAGTCCATCCATTACTTTTTGAGTTATTTTGTTCACAGACAGATGGACAGACAGACGGACGGACGGACAGACAGACAAACAAACTCTCCCGAAAACAAACAGACACCAACAAACAGACAAGGCAAACAGCGGCTCAGACATAACCTCTTTGGTCAGATAATATTAATGACATATATTTAAATCAGAGAACACTGACATTTTAGATGTGATGTTCCTGTGAGAAATGAAATATGATGTTGGTCCAGATCAGTACGATCTGGAGTGTACTCTGTAGATGTGTGTCTGTGTTTACTCTGTAGAAGGGGATAGCCTTGTCTCTGTCCCGACTGCTGTTGAAGAAGATGTCTCCAGCAGCTTCCAGAAGCTCCAGGAGGAACGCGCTGTCTCCAATGGTGAGAGCCACGTCCTGTGCTGCCTGAGCACAAACACCACTGGATTAGCAGAACCTTACACACACACACACACACACACATACACTCACATCCACACACACAGGTGTGTTTGTGTGTTGACTGATTTTTTTTCCAAAAAAATCTATTCTTTCGATTTTTTTCCAAATGTAAATGCTTCATTTTAGTCTGTGTTAATACTCCACTTTTAAATGCAGTCCAGTCTTTTGGAGAGAGAGTATAAACAGCTGGTTAAAATATATTACTGAATAAATCCTAAAAACAGACTCACATGTGATGTGTATTTTTCCTGATACAGTCTGTAGGCATCATCATTGTTCATCTTTTTCACTGGTGTTAAAGAGCTAACTAAAAAACCTTGCAAAAAACCTTCAACATTGTAGAATTGCTATTTAAATACAATCAGCACCTTAAGAATCATAAAAAATTGAATTGGGAGAAAAGTGTATTGTCCCAGCCCTACTTATAAACACGAATGAGCTGCTGTCACACCTGGATGTACATGTCCACCAGCTCGGTCTGTCCCAGCAGGTGGTAGATGTTTCCGGCCCTCAGCCAGCCAAAAGCCTCCTTCTTCCTGCAGCCCAGGTCGATGAAGATCCCCAGGCTGCTCTTGGTGAAGTCCAGAGCTGCTCGGTACGCCCTGAAACAGACATGACACAGAGAACACACTCTGACAGACCAACTCATCTACCACTGAGCCAAATAAAACTGCAGCGTCTGTCCTTCATTCATGACACATGGAGACAAACAAACATTCACAGCCACACCTTCAGCTAACTAGCATGTGCTGGTCTGTGGGGGGGTGGGGGGGTTACCTCTGTGTTCCCAGGCTCAAGCACAGTCTGCTCACTGACTCCAGAGCGCCCCCTTCCTGTGCTCTGGCACCGCTGAGCCTCAGCAGCTGGACCAGGTGCTGGCTGTAGATCAGACTCTGGATCTGGTCTGGACTTTCTGAGCTGTACAGGTCGATCAGCTTGGAGGTGGCAGCGAGCTGACCTGAGAACAGGGATGTTTTGTCAGATGTAGGCCCTGGGAGAGAGCCAGTCTGAGGCCCCTGTTCACCACTGAGCTCAGAGCATCAAAGCACATGCACACAGAACATCGAAGGCCTCATGTTCTCCTACGCTGTGAGTCTGGACTGGTCCCTGATGTCTTCTGGACGGACTGTTGAAGCCTCTTAAAATCAGAAGACAATCAGGTGTCTGATTCTGGCCTGCCAATAAACCCCTCAGCTTCAGCCCTGCTCAGAACGGGTCAGAACTGTTATAGACTAAATCCTGCTTAGCTGTGCCTGACCCTCTCAGAGGGGGCACATTGTTGAATCTATGTCAACAAAAATAAAGGCAGTCCTGAGTCCAAAAGTGATCCAGCCTTGGGTGTCATCCCTCTGACATGACATAGCACCGTCTGAACTACTGAAACGTGTTATTTAACACTAAGTTTGAGTTGCTGGTTGAAAAAATGCTAAACTATTGGAAATCTAGAAAAGCACTCGGAGAGCGCAGACCTCCGCCAGCCTCCACAGTCCTTAGCCATATTGTGATTTTCACCATAAATATTAGTCCTACCTTTATTTCATTTAAACATTTAGATTGTTGACCATGATGACATACCATTAGCAACTGGATTCATAATGAAATCCATTTTAGTTCAGTAGTTATTCACAAAAATCACATTTTTCTTCATGGTGAATCCAGACAGTGAGCCGGATCACTCCCAATATCTGATCATTTGTTCTTCTCTAGGTAAAGGACCACCTGGTCCCACTCAGAGTGAGCCCAGTGGTGCTTTTCCAGAAGAAGAGCAGCTCGTGCTTCGGCCTTGGTGTTATGAGCAAGCACAGCTTTCCTCAGCATGAACTTCAGAGCAGAGTCATCCTGCAAGCTCCTCCATGAGCCTGGCTGTCCTGAGAGCAGAGCCACCAGCCTCTCCATCACAGAGAAGAAGCTCTGAGGGTTGTTCTGAAGGAGGTAGATGGCTGCTAGGTTGGAGTAGAGGCTCCCCAGCAGCTGGAAGTCCGTAAAGCCCTACCTTGGCACACTGAGGGCCTCCTCCAGATAGACCCTGATTAGTCTAATCATTTGTACCTTGTCCCAATCCGGACATTTCCTGAAAGTTTCAACAAAACCTGTCCATAACTTTTTGAGTTATCTTGCTAACAGATAAACAAACAAATGTGCAAGCTAACAAACAAAACAACAAACTAACTAACAAAAAACCAAACAGACGCCGGCAATAACATGATCTCCTGGCGGAGGTAAATATCTTATCACTCCTCACAGAGGTGCTTGATCTTTAAACGTGGAGACGTAGACATCCTGACTTCTTGTCATAGTAGTGCTCCATCACAGAGCACGTGTTAAAGCTGCAGCCAATCAGATGACTCCTACCTCAGGTACAGCTGGCCGTTTTTGATGACATCATACACCTATGCTCCGTTTAATGTGTTTTTTTAAACCAAATAACGTCATTTTTTTTTTTGCCCACTCCCGCCTGTTTCTGCCAGCATAATGCACTCACCTGTCGAGGATTTAAGCATAGACATTTTAATATATTTTTCATTAAAAAAATTGAACAGCAATGAAAAAAGTATTGGCTCCTTTTATCTTCATGTTTATATGAGGACATTTTAAACAAGCAAAATAAGTTAAAATTAGATATATTGGTTTTAAAATTACAGATAAGTTGCTTTTTATTTTAATATTTTTCGTTTTCTAAAGCTTGAAGCATATTTAAATATGTATACACTCTCATCTCTGTTGTGACTCTGTTCCAGTATTTTGCTAACATTTAAAAAAAAATAAAGATCTTGCAACACAAAACTTCCCAAAATCTTCAGTGTAACATGACGCTTAGCTCCGCCCACTTCTGTCACTCTTCAGTTGACTTCAAGAGTCTTTCAAACAAAATATGTCCTTTATGGGGTGGATTTACTCATCAGTGATCTGTGGTTACTTTTTCATGGGTGAATTTCATATATTGAGGTGTTACAAGTGGAGACAGTGGGCTGGGAGGGAGGTGTCTCCTCGTTCAAACAGGTTTTCTCCTTAAATGTGAAATTCATTCATGAAACTAGAACACTGATCAGTAAATAACACCTGATGGGGGCAGTTCTGGTTTATAGGGACCTCTTGTTTTAAATATAGAAGTACAGATGGTGCTCCATCCATCAAACACCTGAAGCCCTGGCTGAGGGTTTTCTCACACTACTGACCCTCTATATGTCTGTGAAGGGACCTCATCTTTATTGCCCACTCGTTCCACTTGACTGCCTGCCTCATACTAATAGTTTAAACCTGGGCCAGGTGAGTACCTACAGTCCAGCAGGTTAGCTTTGATAGCCAACAGCAGAGCCCATTCATAGCATCCTTTCCCTGGATCCATCAGCTGCTGCTTGATGTAGATCTGCCCCAGCTCCAGCAGCACAGCAATGAAGTTCTCCTCATGATCTTCATCCCGGAGCTCAGAGAATAGCTGAACCGCCTCCATTAGGTGAGTCTGCGCCAGGTGTTTGACTCCACCCCTCAGACTCAGCAGCCCTGTATTACAGACCAACATGGAAAGAGCAACTATCAGAAGAGCACAGGTGAGATTAATCCTGGTCTCAGCGATCACAGAACAATTCAAACGTACATCAACTACGTTTCGGAAGTCCAGGGCACTATGGACGCAGTATCTACGCATGACCATTGACAGCCATGGTTACTCACACTTGGTCATGCCCACAGAAGTTGTCCTCACATTTCTGAACATCAGGTATCTTACCCAGGTTAGCCTGAGCCACAGCCCAGTTCGCCAGGTCCTCATACTCCTGGCAGATGTCCACAGCAGCTTCATAGCTCTCTGCTGCCCCCTCCAGGTCACCTGTGCATCTCAGTGCCACACCTCGCATGTTCAGGACCGCACCTCCATCAAACATCAAACATCAAGCACAGATGTTAATACTCACAAAGGGGCCTTGTGTTCCCCTCCTTACCCTCAAGCTCCACCCCCTTGTCCACCTATGGCCATTTTTGTGGTCTAGTAGCTAAAACATTTTCTGATCTAAGTCCAGGGTTAACTTCAGCCTTCAGACCGTCATTCAGATTTGGTTCTGAGTTTTACTGTCACAGACCAGAGAGCCTCATAATTCTACCCTATCTAAAAAAGCTCCGATTGGATGGTTGGTTTCTGACCACACCTCCTTTGGGACTGTGGGTCTGGGGGCAATTCTGCCCTAACCGAGCTGAGGTCAAATCATCAAGTGCAGTAGGGTCTACAGAAATCATCAAGCACACAACAAAACCTCAGACTCTTCTAGGGTCATCATGACGAGGAATCTGGTGGTGCTCATTCATGAATTCATCGGCGTTCCTCACATGAAGCCCCAGAGGCTCCAGAAAGAATATGGGATAAATAATAATACTGTTTAAACCTGAGTACCTTCCTGAGGGGTGGTGCAGTGCTCTGGCATGGAGTCCAGCAGCAGGTTCAGGATCTCCAGCGCTGCCTGTGGCTGGTGGCTCTTGATGTGGAGCCAAGCAAGCCACATGAGGGTGCTGCTTCTCTCTGGAGCTGAGGTGGGCAGCTGCTGGTTGGACATGAGGGTGTGGACATAGCTGATGGCCTGCTGCACCATCTGGTGTTTGCAGAGGAGCTGGCAGAGACAGACGGTGAGCTGGTGGACCAGCACCCGAAGGTGCTCACTGCCTGGTCGGAGACATCTGCTGGAGACCAGGGCTTGGTGCATATATGGAGCCAGCTGAAAGGGGATGGTCTGATGGTCCTGGCCTGTGGTCTCCCTCAGTCTGCTGATGTTCTCCAGAGCCAGCTGCATGCTGCTCAGACAGTCGCTAAGTGTAGCAGAAGGTTGATAACAGGCTCTCTTGGCTGAGCTGATGGCTAGCTGATGAAGGCCCAGCTGGCTGTAAAGCCTCCCCAAGACCAGATATCCATGACTAGGAGAGATGCTCCATGGCCCGAGATCAAGGAGTCTCTCTAGGTAAGGGACCACCTGGTCCCACTCAGAGTGAGCCCAGTGGTGCTTTGCCAGAAGAAGAGCAGCTCGTGCTTCGGCCTTGGTGTTATGAGCAAGCACAGCTTTCCTCAGCATGAACTTCAGAGCAGAGTCATCCTGCAAGCTCCTCCATGAGCCTGGCTGTCCTGAGAGCAGAGCCACCAGCCTCTCCATCACAGAGAAGAAGCTCTGAGGGTTGTTCTGAAGGAGGTAGATGGCTGCTAGGTTGGAGTAGAGGCTCCCCAGCAGCTGGAAGTCAGTAAAGCCCTCCCTTGGCACACTGAGGGCCTCCTCCAGATAGACCCTGGCTTGGCTGAACTTTGACCTCCCTGCACAGAGCTTACCCAGCAGGAAGCACAAACGGGTCTGCGCCCAGAACAGCTTCTTCTTCCTGGCTGTTTCCCTCGCAGCGCTCAGGAACGAGACAAGCTCGTCCTCGTCAGAGTGACCTGAGAAGGTGGACAAGACCAGGACCTCGGAGCTCAGTCCATACAGGGCACCAACCTCTGCTCTGTAATCCTGACCCTCCAGGAAGGAGAACAGAGGAACAAAGCTCTCCGTGTGACTGTTCCCTTTGACCACCGGGGGAACCGTGAAACAGGGCACACTCGGCTTCTTCAGCCCTGCAGGCATGGGCATGTCCTCCAAAGACCTGTCCATGGTCACTACCCGGGTGTCAGTGGCCAAGGGATCAAGGATCCTCTGGATGTTCCTCCTCAGATCCATCAGAGCAGGGTCACTGCCCAGAGGAGATTGAACTACAAAAACAGATACAGACAGAGAACAGGTGGCTGTCAGACAGGTCTCACATCACAGGTACAGATTCAGACCATGACCGGGCACAAAGGACCCCAACCTCCACTGCTGGTGTACTTCCACCTCTGAGACTGAGCACACCTACACATGCTCACCTTCAGATCCAGCAGGGTATAGTCACATATCAGGGCTGACCAGACACTCTTCACCAAGGGCTACTCAGTGAAGAACACCGGTGTGGTGGGCCTCTCAGCAAGGCCTCACCTTTTACATACAAAATTTAAGGACATTGGGATGTTCTTTATTTTAGGATATTCTTTGAGCACTATGTTCCTTTATTGACAAGAGAGAGAGATAGTGGAGGGGCCTGTGAAGGAGGGTGAGAGAAAATAGTGGGAGGACACTGTAAGCTGGCTACAGGCTGGACTCAAACCCGGGCCAGCAGAAGCATGGACTGGATGTGCCCAGCCAACTGCCAAACCAGCCTAACTGTCGTTTAAACAGAGGAAAAACTCAGGAAAAACGTCTCCATGAGGTGTGGACACTGAACAGGGAACCACTTCATATGATGAAGAAGACATTGAGAAGGGACTTCCCCAGGCATCATTGCCAACCTTAGGCGAGATCTACCTGGGGAACAGAAATGCTGGTTCGCTGTGTAGTGAATCCACCGCATGGAGGGACGCTTTTATCAGCCAGAGTCCACCATGCTTCAGGAGAAGGCACACCCACACAGGATCTACATTGAACCTACAGACATCTATTACAGGGTCAGGTGGCGGAGCTACAGGATGAAGTTTGGTGAGACTGCGCCCAACAGGATGCTACAGGCTACTGGCCTAGGGGTCAGATGGACTTGGGCCCTGAGGCTGGTCCCTGAGATGAGACACTTACTGGATGTGTTCTCCTCTGAGTCCAGGTCATCAAGTGTATCTGAGAAAAAACAGAACAGTCATGAGAAATGGTCAGAAAATCGTCTTTGTGAAGACTTCTAAAATCATCTTCATCCTCATCTGAAGGCACCTGTCCAATGTTCTTACTGATCCACCACCTCAGTCCAGGTAAACTCAGATCTGGAACTGAGCTGAAGAGTCTTACCCAGTTTGTATCTGAGTCCAACATCGTCCAAAGACATCCTCTTAAGTAAGGCTGATGTCTCCTCGATGACTTTGTCCTCGTTCAGGGGGAAGAAGGTCCCACCTTCTCCGTCTAACAGAAGATCTGCTGAGCTAGAGAAGAGAGGACTCTTAGAGCCACAGATTCCTCCCCCAATGTTTGCTGGATGCTGAGATCAGAGCTACACTCACTCATGAACATCCTTAGATGGTTTCACAACACGCGTCCTCACAAGACCCACTTCTCCTGTGGCCTCCTTCTTACCCATAAACCAATCAAAACATGACACCAGCAGTCCCACGATGATGATGCGATCACCCAGGGCCACGCTCAGCTCATCTGGGCCCTCAGCATCATACTCCTGTGTGACCTCACAGGTTCCTGCAGCTGACAAAAGGAGAACCAAGATCTCAGAGAAAGGCCTATTACACCTGTATGTGTGCTACCTGCTGTCACAGCCTCTCTTCATTAGGGACCAATCACCACAGAGCAGCTCAGGCAACCAATCAGGTAAGAGGAGGCACTAATTATCAGACTTCCTGTCCTGAGCCTGGTGAAGGATCAATATCTTAATCAATCAGACTACAGAGTACACCTGCTTTTCTTTCGGACTTCTGAGACAGACCTGCCATGATCTGGACCTAGGTTAACAAAGACTAGTCATAGACTATGTGATTGATTAAATTATGGATTAATGGACTGATTGGCTACTAACTGACTGATAGACTAATTGGCTAACTGATTGATATAAAGACTGATTGATTGTTAGGTTTATTAATTGATTAAGGACTGAATCATGGATTAACTTACTGAATGAATGACTGAATGATTGACTGACTGATTCATTGATGTACTGATTGACTGTTCTTTTGACTGACAGATTTATAGACTAATTCTGGGCAGCATGGTGGTGCAGCAAGCAGGGCTGCTAGCAAGAAGGTCACTGGTTCAACTCTCTGAGTTAGTCAGGAGTTTGCATGTTCTCCTTGTGCATTGCTGGGTTTATCCATATACCCTGGTTTCCTCCCATCAATGAAGAATTCAGAGGAAAATGAAGATTAATAAAGAAACTACTGATGGATGGACTGCTGGATGAACTTGATGCGTCTTTATAGGGGAAACTCTTAGTTTGGAATTAGAGCTGGGCAAAAAATCGATAAAATCGATTAATTCAAATTAATTTCTGCAGAAATTTTAAAAAACTAAAAATCGAGATTTTTTTTCTTGCCATAGTCTAATTGTAAGTAGTTAAAATTTTTGAAATAAATTACAATTTTCCAGATGGTCGGCCTTGTAGGGTTTGCACAAGCACTTTTATAGGCTTGTGTTTGTTATTTAAGTAGATTAAATATTGATCAGAGAGTTTCATGCTAATACTGTAAAAATACCTCAGCCTGTTAGTGTTTATGTAGACCAGGGGTGGGGAACCTTTTTCATATCAAGGGCCATTTAAATTTTTATTAAGTCCTCAGAGGGCCATACTGTTATGAACACATACCCAGGGATACAAAAAAAGATGAAAAACAGTCCATAAGCACGGTGTTACTGCAGCCTGATAATGCTGCACTTCTACATGTCAGGCTCACCTAATGAGATGGCTGGAACTGTTTCTCTTTGGCTAGGCGTCTGATGTCAGCTGGCAGTGATGATGATGCTACTCGAAACTGGTTTTCCAAGTTTGGGTCAGTCAGTTTTGAACGGAGGCGAGTCTTTGCAAGAGTCAGTTTTGAAAAGAACTGTTCACAGCGGTACGTTGTGCCAAACAGAGATGCAAACTTCAGGGCATGTCTCCTCAGGATGGGAAAATCCTCAGCACAAATGTACAGTTTGTAAAAGTCCAGCAGATAGAGGTTGTTGTACTTAGCTTTGAGCTCATTGTTGTTTTGCAGCTCAATTATTTCCATTTGAAGGTTGTCTGGCACATCATATGGTTGCACATTAAACGGCATGGAAAAAGTGTCCAGTTCCTTTTGTACATTTTTAACATCATGAAACCTCTCATCAAATGCCTGAATTAGTTTTGCACACTCACCAGCATATTCAGTCGTAACATCAGGCTTTTGTTCTTGCAGGGTGGGAAAGTGCACAGTGTTTCCACTTTCCAGTTGTCCTTGCCACAGCCTTAACTTGGCTTCAAACGATTTCACATTTGAGAGCAAAGAGCTGACGAGCTGGTTGGGACCTTGTAGCTTGATGTTTAGCTCTGACAGGTGCTTGGTGATGTCTACCATGAAGGCCAGATCACTGAGGAACTTTCCATCACTGAGCTCCAGGACAGGTTTCTCCTTCATCTCCATGAAGTGTCTGACTTCTTCTCGCAGTGTATAAACCCATGCAAGCATATTTGCTCGGCTCAGCCATCGCACTTCACAATGGTAAACCAGATCGCCGTACTCAGACTCGAACTCATTGAGTAGCTCCCTGAACTGGCGGTTGTTCAGCCCTCTGCTTTTGATGAAGTTTATGGTGGACACGACAGTTTTCATCACATTATTAAGCTTCAGGGATTGTGCACACAGACTCTCTTGGTGTATGATACAGTGGCATACAACTAAATCCCTTGGATCCAGACTCAGACTCATTTCTGTTTTGACTAATGTAGTCAATCCTTTTTGCGCGCCAACCATTGCTGGTGCTCCATCAGTAGCAATGCCGCTTAACTTCTTAAATGGCAGTTCAAAATTGTTCATGGCCACAACAACTTGATCGAACAAATCCTCACCTTTAGTGGTGCCATGCATGGCTTGCAAAGACAGCAACTCCTCCCTCGTTTCGAACTCGGCAGTAATCCCACGCACAAAAATGGCAAACTGCGCAGTGTTTGTGATGTCTGTAGTCTCATCACAGGCCAGAGAAAAATACTCAAAGTCTTTTGCCGTGTCTTTCAGTTTTTCTTCAATATCTTTTGCCATATCAGTAATCCTGTCTGCAACTGTTCTTCGAGACAAACTGACACTTTGAAATAATTTCACTTTGTCGGGTGCGAGCAGCTCTGCGGCGGCTAAGAGGCACTCCTTCACAAACTCTCCTTCGGCATGAGGTTTCAACTTCGTGGCAATTAATTCACTCACGACAAAACTTGCACGTGTAACATTCTCTCCGTCAGTCTGTGGTCTTGTGAAAGCTGCTTGTTGGGCACCCAAACTCCAACGAAGAGCATTAATTTTATCCAAATGCATCTGTCCTCTCAACTCGTCAAGCTTAGCATGCTTCAAGCTGTAATGACGCTCGACATCTGCCTTTTTCATTACTGCGCCTCGCCACAAACCAGGCACACTGGCTTGTCTTTAACCTCAACAATGAAGAAATCATCTGTCCATTTTTCCTGAAATACACGGCATTCTGCATCCACCTTTCTTTTCTTGATAGTTGCCACGATGCATCACTTGTCATCCCTGTCAGAGCTCTGATCCCTGTCAATCACTTCGGCACGCTGCATCACGTGCTGTGTTCACTGACCCTGACGTTGGCTCGGACATTTTATCGAAGAAAACTATTTTTCTTCCCGATATTTTCATCTGTTCAAACTACGAGTGCAATATTTTTTGTCACGTCACAGGCCGATTGAAGCGGCCTGGCGGACCGTATATGGCCCGGAGGCCGGAGGTTCCCCACCCCTGATGTAGACAAACCTGTCTACGTTTATACTACATAATCAACCTTTCATGACCCAGACTTTGACTTTAAGAGGGAAACATTTAGACAACATAAAGGCAAAACTTGATTTGTTTCATTTTTATGTCACTCTGAGTTTTGTTTCTTTTAGGGAGGGAAAAATCGATTAAAATCGTAAATTGAGTGTTGTGGGAAAAAATCTGGGATTTTATTTCTAGGCCATATCGCCCAACCCTATTTGGAATTACATTTTCACTGATGCAGCAACAACCGCATGCAGCGCTGTGATGTCATGGAGACTGTCAGCAAACATCCACACCTTAGTGTGGGTGTTTGCTGATTGGTTGAATATGTGATCTAAAGCAGTCAGTCTAATTTAAATCTGATTTGTGTTTTTTTGTCCTCACCAAACTGTAGGGGGAAGTCACATGAGGATTCGCCATCACCCACCAGCTGGCCCTCTGCAGCAGATCTGAGGAACCACCTGAGGATCACACAGCATCACACCTCAGGTTACAATATTCATTAGTTTGCATAAACTGAATAATGGTAAACATGTTCATAACTGGATTAAGAAATAACTGTATAAGTATCATTAATGCATGAATCACTGATGGCTGGATGGCTGGATGAATGGGCAGATAAAATGATGGATTGATGCCACAGTGGGGATCAGTGACACCTGGATCATATGGGCACCCTGGAGCCCAGACTGACACCACCTGACACTTTATTCACTGTTTGTACTCAAAAGTTGCTCTTCCTGATTGGTCTGAAGCAAGCATCACCATCAAGTCTCAGCACACATACAGCTGACAGAACAACAGGAACCAGAATAACCAAGTTTGTCTTTTTCACTCACTGGTGAAACGGGACAACCGGCTCCACAGCAGGATGGGGGGCGGTCCCTCTGGATCCATCAGAAAGGCAGAGGACAGTCCAACTTGAGCCTAGGAAGGGAGGCTCAAATTGGGCTATTTCCCCCTGCTCCAGGTACAGGTCTCCTCCAGAGGTGGAGCTGTCAAACACTTGGTTGGTGCTGCAGTAGGCAAAGAAAGAACCTGAAAAAAAAAAGAGAGAAGAGCATCAGGATGGACTGTGCATGAGGCTCAGATCAGGTGTGAAATGGATGTATGTATGGTTTGGATAGTCCTATGGATAGATGGTTGGATGAAGTGTCTGCTGAATAGATGTTTGGATGTATGTATGGATAGATGTTTGGATGTATGTATGGATAGATGGTTGGATGTAAGGATGGCTGGGTGGTGTCTCCATGGTCTCATACCGTCCTGCAGAAGCATCCCTCTGTACATCAGGCTAAGAGTGTCATCCTGAACAGAGACATGGAAGGAGACTCCATCTTTCAGAGAGCTGAGCCAGAACTTCTGCTCCATCAGAAAGTTCTCCAGACTCAGAGACAGCAGTCCTGCAGGAAGAAGACCACACCCAAATTAAGATGCCACTGATACCAGAGGAACCAGCAGGAGCATTCAGATCAACTTTACCAAAGAGACCAAGCTCAAACACAGAGCTTCATGTCACTCTGACCATGACAGATACACGAAAGGTCGTAAACCTCACCACCAGGGGCTCTAAAACAGGGATGACCCTGTCAGCTCAGCCCACCTCCACTACTCAGTGGACACACTAGCAGTACTTTAGGGTCATCCTTCTGCCTCTGTTTTGTTTAATGGAATAATAATAGTTACATGACATAATGACAGAGAAAGTCTGCTAAAGAGGACTTCCTACCAACATCTCCAAGAGATGTTTCAGCACCTTGCTGAATCCATGACACCAAGAATAAAAAAGAGCTCTAAAGGTGGAGGGGGAACTTTCTCTGACTGAAACTATTAACAAATTTAGTACCTTTTCTGGATACAGAACACATGTAAGCAAATCTGAGTTTATGCCCTTGGGCAGTCTTAGACGAAAAAAAATAGACTTCATTTCCTTTTACTCTCAAATGGTCGCAAAATGGATTAATTTACTGAGGAATAAATGTCACATCAACTTTTGAACAAATGTTCAAGGCACATTTTACCTCCCTGTTTGAGCGCGTCAGACTAGGCTTGCAGAGGTGAACACCCAGCTGTCGTGTAGCTCTCCTAAAAATGAACATCCTTCCTGGACTACTAAACACAATTTAAATGATTCCAATAATATTTCTTGATAATTTATGGTTAAATTTCCACACAAAGCCATCCAACATCTAAAGCTGGTTCAGCTCCTTTATATGGGCTAAAAAGAAGCCACGCCTCAAAATAGGCACATTATGTCTGTCATCCGCTGTAGGGGGTCTAGATCTCCCAGACATCTGAAAAATATCCACTGAGTGCCCATCTCTGAGTAATAGCGGACTGGATGCACAAAAAAACTTCCTCCCTTTGGTCTGATATTGAAATTTCAACGTCTAAATATCCCTGTCGTTTCTCAGAAAGTCGAGATAATTGAAATTTGCCTGCATAAATCAAGTTACAATCTCCACAGTTAAGGTATGACATGCCATCAGAAAAGTGAAGGAACAATCCAAGTTAACGTCTGTCCTCACTCAAATATGTGACAATCCTGACTTTCCACCTGGAATAAAGGACAATCATTTCCATCGCTGGGCAGAGAGAGACATAGATAATTTATCTAAGGCTCCTTTTTTGCTCAGCTGTGTGAAAATATATTCCAGAGCAGGATTTTCTGGTTTCTGCAGTTAAGAGATTTTGTCAGAAAGTACACTACGATATTTGAGTGTCACAACCACGCCCGCCGACAGGGGGGAAAAACGGGTATGTTGTCCCGGGCCTTGGGTGGGGGGGGGCACAGCCTGCTGCCCCAGAGCAGAGGGTCAGACTCAGAGCCAGGCTACCGTGAGAGAGAAGAGAGAGAGCGTCACGGTGAAGCGAGAGGGGGCCCTAATATTAGCGATCCTTCATTTTACACACGATGCGCATAGGGCTCCATGGTTCATCAGGAGACCCATTTTGCGTAAGAGGACTCATCCTAAATGGACTTGAGCTTATACAGCGCTTTTCTAGTCTTTGACTACTCAAAGCTGCTTTACACCGCAAGTCACACCTACCCATTCACACCCATTCACTCTCACATTCACTCACTGATGGTTCAGAGTTTCTATGTTAGTTATCCATCAGTATCTCTAACATATTCTCCCCTTTCATGCCCATTTACACACCACTGATAGCAGTGGGAACATCTCAGGGTTAAGTGTCTTGCCCAAGGACACAACGCCATGTGTAGCCCAGAGCTGGGCTTGAACCTGCAGCCTCCCGATCACTGACCAAGCGCACCATCCAACTGCGACACCGACGCCCCATCCTCCACTGTCTGAAGCAGCAACGATCTGCTCTGTGGACTACAGGCCTGATCATTTTCATTTAAAGTATGGCTGTTACCATTGTTGTCTGTCAGTTTGCATTGCAGCCGATGTGCAAATGAACACTTGATCTACATACCTCCGAATTGCTCTTCGTATTTGGGCGCGCTCTCTTCCGTGGGCCGGTGACCATAAAGACGCAGACAGACGCTGTCGCAGGGACAGTGATGGATCATCAGTCA
Organism: Scarus forsteni; assembly: GCA_036419115.1. Lineage (NCBI taxonomy): Eukaryota > Metazoa > Chordata > Actinopteri > Labriformes > Labridae > Scarus > Scarus forsteni. The sequence goes on from JAZDUH010000023.1 coordinate 308,648, forward strand.
CTTGTTCTTCATCAGTCCAGCTCTGAGTCACTGTTTCACTCACTCACTGTTTTCTAAATGATAAATTCATCCTGAGGTCTCCTGCATCACGCATTGTCCATGATATAAAAACAATCTTTAATGGATCAAGCCCCAAATACAATCTACAAGTGCAGCGGTTCTCAACCTGTGGGTAGAGGCCCATAAGTGGGTCTCAGAGCTGTTTTCAGTGGATGGTGCACAAATCAGGTAAAAATGTGGCAAATATGTCTTCAGTGTATGGAGGCCCTAAGAGGACAAACATCCCTGAGAGTATATCAGATTTTACCCACTAGAATAACCAGACCACTGAAGGTGGGCATGTGTGTTGTTGAACTAAAAAAGAAAAACTTTCTGGCATAAACATCCCATCTGCTAGCCTGCAATCATGAGACAGAAGAGAGGATAATTATGTCTGGATGTGGACTGGAGATTAAATTTCCCTGCAGCCCTGATTATTATTTTTTTAATGTCTAGTTAACTGCATATACAATATATCCATCTCTGTTGAAAAAGGAGTGGTTAACAATTGACCAGTTGGTGATAGTATGTGGGGTCAGGTTTAAAGGAGGGTCTCCATTGACTTGATTGGGAGGGGGACCTCAAAATGAAATTATGCTTTGGAGGGGGGCTCTCAGATGATCTTGTCCCAGGCCCAGCCAAGGCTGTCAGCTGGCCTGGTCACAACATTTTAAACTGTGAGAGGTAGCTGTTTGTAAAAAGCGCCAAGTTCCAACTCCATTAGCTCCCTTTACAACATATTTAAAAGTGCTATGAGGAGAATTTATCGCCGGCGTAATGCTGCGTTCCTGTAACCTCGGAAATGGGAGTGACATCATCTCCGACTTATCGGCGTTCCAGTTGAAGTCAGAAAAAAACATGCCTAACTACCAGGCTGTTGTTAGCACGCCCTGCGTTGTTGTATGAAGAATGTGATTATCACTATGGCAGCATTTTTGTAAATATAAATCTAACAATACTATGTATACAGCTGATCTAGAGCGACACACCCCAGTCAGAAGTGCAAATAAAATAATTATTACAGGAGCTAAATAACTGTTCACACTGGGGGCATCCAACTTCGATTGAAACCTCGGGGTGGCGAGGTTTCACCAAGTTCCCAGTAGGAAATTCAGACTTCGGGGGACGTTCCAGTTTTAGTTTCCCACTCGGAGCTCAAAATTCCTACTTCTGACTACAACTTGAATGCACCAGAGACGTGAAGCCAAATGTGTTTGTTTGTAGTGGTAAATGCAGCATGGATCTTTCTCGGAACTCTGCATTGCTTTACAAGTTCTTTTTCAACAACTTACAGGATGCAAAGCCACGAGGTAATGTATCTCTTTCTAGTTATGTAGCGGTAGTTTTTGATGTGTGACGACAAGCAATGCGGGAAAAGTTATTATCGTAGTTGTAGACGGCTATATATCGCTACTCACAGCCCGGGGCTCTTAGACGTGTAATATAAATAATATAATAATATAAATTTGCTCTAGTTTTAATTGTCTTGTTCCTGAAGTTGAGTATCCAGGCCAGTCCAGCCCTGTACGACCCGACCAGGAGGCTAAAGAATAGCATTTATAGATAACCTATTTAGATGCTATAAAACTCATCGATAAGTGCGTATTTCGATCAGGCATATATCTAAAAGTGATACTTTTTTGTAATTACTTAGAAACTCCTCACAGTCTCTTTAAAGAGTATGACACTGCAAGTACATCATGACTAAAAAGCATATGGGAAAGAGAACTCGATGTTAATATTAAAGATGATGGCTGGAATCATTCTTGGAAGAATGCAAAAACATTATGTGTGTGCAATAGAGTGAAGGCTGCCCAGTCAATGATATTACACAGAGCTCATATGTCTCCTGCCCATCGCCATAAATTTTACCCACAATGTCCAAAGTGCAAGAAAGAAAGTGGTTGTCTCACACTGTCTGTGGTCACGTGGAAAGACTCAGCAGTTCTGACAGACCATAGATCAAGAAATAAACAAGATCCTACAGATGGTGGACCCCTGTCACTACTTCTGCAATGGCAGAGAGTCATAATTGAATATGTCCCACTGAACTACTTAACATGTAAACTACACCCCAAGGTTGATGCTTTTCATAGAATATGGGAACCCTTCTTGATCAGTCTAAGCATTTCTTCTATTCTTACAAGAGGCTTTGTACTGTAGATTCAGGTTTGTGATACACCCCCTTATTGCTGTACCTATACAATGTAAACCCTGAGGCTTAACACCTCCATGAATTTTAGTTTGAATTGCGATGTATTTGTGAGCCAATGATTATGTTCTGTAAAAAATGTAATATTAAATAAAAATATCATAAATATTAAAAAAAGGTGAATGGGGTCCACCCTGAGACTAGTGTGGTGTACCTAATGAGGTGGCCAGTGCGGGTAAAGAGCACCGTCAGACCTACCTGTAGAGTAGTATGTGGTGAACTTCCAAATGTCCTCAAACGTCCTAAAGGAGACAAAGAAGATGGTTTCCTCACTGTCGATGGAGACCAGGTGAGCAGAGAGTTCCTGTAGAAAACAACCAGACAAACAGAACATCATTATCACAGACATGAGCCTCTTATCTTTATTCATTTTTAATCTCACATTCATAACTTCAGTTTAATGTGTCCTTTTATGTTAAGCCTTCATTTTGGTCTACTTCATATCGGTCCATCAGAGAGCAGTGCTTTTCCACCAAACTGTGCTGTAAAATGTCTCACTGCAAAATGACAGGGGTTCAAATCCCACAAATGTCATTCATGTTTGATATTATATAGGCTGGAGTAGGTTTAAAAAGTATTCACAGTGGAGAAACTATTTAGGGGAAGGAAACTGTACTGACCAGAAAAGTGGTCAAACCTGTTTGTTTTACTCTAGAGCTGAAACGATTCCTCGAATATTCGCGAGTACTCGATTACAAAATATCCTCGAATTAAATTTTGTGCCTCGAAGCCTCGTTTAATATATAATTATACATATAAATATATATCTGGACTACTATACAGTGCACGGTGTTTGACACGGACGGTCATTTCTGTGGCACAACATGCCTGCTACCTCTGCTGCTGTGCGGCTTGTAAAATCATGAAGGAAGAAAAAAGAGAGGGACAGAAAGGAGAGAGTCCACAGAAGAAATGGCAGAGAGTGTCCCAAGTGTGTGGTCACTACAAGAAGGGACGAAAAGAAAACACAGTGCAGTGTGTCTGATGTCAAACTGAGTGAGCTTAGCACGTAGCTTAGCATGATTGCGCGCCGTTAGGGCTGCAACTATTACTATTACAGTATTTTAAATCTGCTCATCACAGACATGCGTCCTCTTTCCATGGTGGAGGACACAGGATTTAAGAACATGATCAAGGATTTCAATCCAAACTACACAATGCCCTCCAGAACACACTTCACAAATATTATTGCAGAATTATACCACTGCTTTGTAAATCAGTATTGTATTGGCTTTGTTTTAAGCCAGTACTGGTTTAAACTTTGAAAGTTGTTAAAATAAAAACCCTTTTCTGAGGAATAAACGGCATTTGGTTGCTCATTTTGAAAGCCCTAACATGTTGCATTGTATACAATTGATTTATTTGTTTAAAAACAAAAAAGTATATATTTTTTAGAGTACTCGAGTACTTGAAGAAATAATTGACAGAGTACTCGATTCCAAAAATACTCGATAGTTGCAGCTCTATTTTACTCCCATCTTATTCTGTCACTTCTCCCTTTTTTAGTCATTCTGTACTCTTTATGCTTTTTCTCATTTTCTTCACTTATTTGTTACTTTAATGTCTACAAGCCTCCTGTGGACAATGATCACTCTGCTATAAACACTGAAAACACCTGAGACGTGAATGTGAATGAATGTTACAGCACCAATTACACTGTGTCCATGATAGAGATTTATAAATAAATGGATAATAAATAATTAGATAAATGAATAAATAAATAAAATGAAAAGATGACAAAATAAACAGATGAAAAACAACATGCATAAATTAATAGATGAATGAAATTATAATAATTTGTTGGTTTGTCATCTCTGTCCCAGGGGTGCAGACTGGGTCAAACAAGCCGCTGACATAGAAACACTAATGGACTTTTCTCTGTGTGGTCATGTGACCTGTGTGTGAGAGTACCATGAACAGAGCGGTGACCTCTGTGTTGTCCGTCTGCAGCACTCTCAGGTTTCCTCTCAGCTCTTCCTGAACAAACTCATCTGCAGGACGACGGTCCTGACCGCAGACACACCGCAGGAGGATGGGCAGGGCTGCACACAGACAGAGAACCTGAAAACAAGTCCTGCTCCAGGGTCTGAGTTTAGTGAAACACTCCAAATATTCATCCAAAACAAAAAAGGCCTCAAAACATATACTGTAATTAAACAGGCTACTAAAACAGAATGTGTGAGCCCGTGCATGAGGTGCCCCAATCAGGAGGCCCCGCTATAACCCCGCTGCCTAAACCAAACCCTGGGGTGGGACTGGGGATAAACCACCCATTGAATTAATTTTCATGATGGATGAAAACCATTTTATTGATTGAGCTGTGTGTGTCTCTTTTTCTCTATACATACAGTACATACATTTTTTATTAATAATGGCCTGCTATGATTGCAAAGAGTTGTAAATAGTATGATTTATAGTACCCCCAGGATACACCATCTGGTGGGAAATTACCTGTATTGTGTGATATGTGCTGAGTGTATTGAGATTATTTATGAATATGTTTAAAGATGCTCAGAGGGGCCCCTTGGGAATTTTTGCCTGGGGCCCCAACACACTCAGGAAATGCAACTGCCTCTGCCACTTCCCATCTCTTACCCTAAAACTAACCCTAATATTAAAGCTTCAAGCAGCATTTGTTGGGTCCTCGCTCTGTCACCGTCTCACCTCCATTTTGAGGCTATCCTCCCTTTTCGACCCTTTAAGAGGAATCACAGTTAAATAGATGTATTTTTCTCTCCCTCAGACTTCAAAATGGATGTGTATTACACGCTCCATTTTCCATTTTCCTTCAGTGAGTCACATGACCAGCTGCACTGAACTGTCAATCAGGGTTTGAACAGTTGGTGATGTTGATCACTGAGTGACATTGGTTGATAATCTATAAAACACTGCCTCACAAATTTTAAGCAAATCTCTCTAAAAACAGGATCCTGTGACAAAAAATTCTGTCAGGAATCCACCCGTGTCATTTTGAAAGCTGCAGAACTTTTGTGTTTTTGTATAGAGGCCTAACTTCCACAGGTTGTGTGGAACTGTATCTTACTCACTGCATCCATTCAAATGGAGCTGGGAGTGCTGATTAAATGTGAGGGCTTGTCATACAAAAACTGTTTGAGGAACAATAAATTCCTTCAGAACTTTTGATCAGCATGGCCTCCTCTGTCATCTGTCCACATTTGAAGCTGATACTATTTTTACAGCCTTTGTTTCAGAAGTAATATTTGTGAACATTTTTATTTTGAAAGGCAAACTCCTGGCTTCCTGTTGCAGAAAGGCCAATGGAACAAAATTTGTCTGTCTCGATGAGACAAACATTTCAGCGTTGGTTTGATCACTCAACAACAGTCCTTCTGGATATTGGTAGATTAATTAGATAATGTTAAAACACCAAGGGACCTCTCCATTCCCAGAGACCCTATTGGCATCCCCTTTTATATAGTTTTATAACCCTAACTTTGAACAACCTATGATTCAAATTGCAACAAGGAAGTTAGGTCAAAATAGAAAAAGTATTGTTCTTGACCGATACGGATTCTTTGAGTTCGATGCCGATACCAATATTTGGCAGAAAAAAATACTGATTACCAATGAATCGGCCGATTAATTCAAAAAATACATATAAAAAAATGGTCTCAAAAAACAACAATGAATATACTGTATGACTTACAGGAAGAAAATTTTATATTTTAACAATACTTTGTCCTTTAGTATTTGTTTAATTTTACAACAGTGAGAAAGCTTAAAGTACAAAAGTGTGCAAAAACAAGCATTGAAATTCTGAGACATTAATTATATAACCTTATAAAAGTCACTTTATATGTTGTACTTGTTGATGAAAACTTAAGGTAGGTTATAGCAAAGGTAGACCAACTTTTTAAAAAGTTACTGTTCTCACAGGTAACTGTGAGAGGAAAGCAACAAAAACACTAAGGTAACATCCTTTTCACGGGCATTTTTCTTTTTCTTTGCAGCTTTCAAGCACAAAAAAATGGTGTACAAAACTGCAACAAATTCCTGCAAAATAAAAAAAATTACCTTTTTCAAAATGTAAATATATAGATTATTAATTAACTCTTTGTCACATCTGCCTGTCAGTCCTCAT